>JAVXUP010001649.1:0-206289 GCA_033070095.1 Escallonia herrerae | reverse complement strand
CACCACAAGTAAATAAACTGCAGAGGATATTTTGACCCCCCAATAATCATCGCTACAAGAAATGACCATAATTGGGTAGAAAGAAACATGATAGATAATGAATGATACTGAAAATCATAAGTGATGATATTTTGAATTTTAGTAATGATGCTTGCAGGAAAAAAGTGCCAAAATTCTTAAAGTGAATGATAGAAAAACTTTTAAAAAATTATTGAAAGGTAGGGCTACTAAATTTGTTACTTAAGGAGTTTAGTTTCTATATGTGTCCTGATAGATCTCTTGAGCTTGATTGATTCTCGATTTTAAAGATGTAGCATTTAAGCTCCTAGCACATTTTAACTTACAAACATTGTTATACATTTATTAATAATAACTTTTTCATGTTAGACACTTTATTTTGGGCAATCCTTTTGGATTGGTTATTGAACTTTCGTAATAGAACTTTCGTAATACAACTTAATTATAATTCAAACTTCTTCTCAATTTCACTCGCTAGACATATATATGCCATCAAAACATAATACATGACAATAGACAACTCCAATATAATACTTGATATTAATTATCTTTAAAAAATTTCTTCACTTTTATCGTTGTACAATCAACTTGTAGTGTTTCGTGAAAGTTAGATATTTGTGGGAGATGTTTGAGACAAATTGCAATGCCAGTGTACATTGGATAACAAGATATAATATGGAACAGTCAGAATTCTGTTTAGCGGCAACTTAATATGACGAAATTAATAAGTATGATAAATAGTAAAGAAAAATATTGGTGATAATTGGGGTGAAAAATTCGGGTTTGAAAGTAAGATCATATTTTGGGTAATGAACTTTTCACATTTTGAGTATTTGATTAGTAGTTAACAACTGATTTGTTATTATCGTTTAATCATAATAATTGTATTTATTAATTTTAATTATTTTTAAACAAGATTTAAAATATTCTTATTTCAAATCACGATATATCGTGCAAAGCACGTGATCCTTACTAGTCAATATAAATATATAAAAGCCGAGTTCTTCAATGAAATTCTCCACTCTCTCTGAAGTGAATTCAAATGCCTTAAATATAAACTATCATACTTTAACTATTCTTAATTTAAATCCTATTCTTTTTGTAACAGATTCGGACATCTTCCTCTCTTCCTTCATCTCTCACACACTTTTTCTCTGCTTCCTTGCCGCCTTTTCTTCAACCTTGTGCCTTTTCTTCTTCTGTTCTTTCTGACTCGCTCTCTCTCCTTTTACTTCCTTCTTGCCTTTTCTTCTACCTCGTGCCTTTTCTTCTTCCATTTCCTTAGAATTAAAATCTCTTCCTTTCATAACAGATGAGGCAAATTTACTTTTCATATTCACCTCTTTTGCATGAATTATTGAAGAATCCAGATGCCATTCTTAGAAGCCCCATCTTGCATGCACCGACTTTGAAGATACCTAAGCGTATGTATTATGATCAATGTTCAATTTTTTTTACTTTTCGTGATTGTTCCTACAAAAATTAGGTTTACGCAACTTGACTCTTCATCTTCACTTCTTTTGCATGAATCCTTGAAGAATCTAGGCACAATTCATGGAAGCCCCATCTTGCATGCACTGGTTTTAAACATACCACATTATGCATTCAAATACATTTAAAATTTTTACTTTCGGTGATTGGGTAATAAGAAAATACATGGCTTTGTCTCTTCTCATGAAGAATAGGTTCCTGTGTGTTGACCAGGGCACATTAGTAGTGCTACATTATTCAAATAAAAGGAAGTAGGTATGTTGAATTGTTACTTTTAGTAGTGATTCCTACCAAAATCAAGTGTGTGTAGAGTGGTGACTGGGGCAAATTGTTAGCGTTGTATTGCTTAGATAAAAGGAAGTATATAAGCTGAATTCTTATTCCACAGTGGCTTCGTCTCTTCCTACAAAAATTAGGGGTGTATATGTGGTGAGCTGGGCAAAATTAGTAGTGTTGCATTGTTTAGATAAAAGGAAGTGGATAGGTTGATGACAGCAAATCCAGGAGGAACTTAACTCATGAGAGTTCTTCAGGACAATCCTTATGCACAGTTCTTGCGTAGGTTAAGAGATTATCCTTCATTTGAGGAACTTCAAATTCGTATTAGAAAGGATATCAAGTTAGATCAACGGCTTTAGAACGCACCAATAGCCGATCAAGTTGCAGTAATATGGATCGAAGGGAATAATCCAAACATACATCTTAAAAGACATATTGTAGTTCATGCACACTCTGGTCATAGACATCGTGTGAAGCATTATTACAGTTGTTATGATCCACTACAGTATCCTCTCCTTTTTTCGAAAGGAAAAATTGGATGGCATCAAGATATCAAAAAGAAGAACGCTTTTATAAAAGAAGGAACCTCAATGATGTCAAATTTTACCTCTGTCGAAGATATATTTAGCCGAGAACGTCAAGGTAACCTATATAATTTTGTATTGGCTTAATTGCACTGTAAACCCCAGGTTTACCTAAGAATTACAACCGAAACCCCAAAGTTTAGAACTCGACATCTAAGACCCCAACGTTTGCCATTTGTTGCAATATCTGGAATTTACTAATGGGGATTAACGATTTCGTTACTTTTTAAGGGCATTTATGTCCTTTAGATTATTTTTTTAAAACAATTCAGTAATAAACTTGTTAAACCAATTTCGACGGATGAGATCAAAGTAAAGGAAGGGTTGGATGGTAATTTTTCCCTTCTTTTCTTCCTTTTCCTTTCTCTCTCTCCTTCTCCTTCAACTGCCCTAATCACCGCCGCCTCTAACTTGACTCACCATAGCTGTGGCCCCTCTCGCCGGCGATTCTGACTGCCACCCTTCTCTTCCGTTCTTGCAACGAGGTTGGGAAGGCCATTTGATACTAGCTGATCCTTCGCCACAATACGTCGCAACACTCTCCACTGTCCCCGCCTCTCTAAATCCAAAAATGATTCCTCCCCACCAAAGCTACCTTGAATTAATTGATGTCTGGCTATGATCTACTCGTCAGGTGTATGTGAATACCCTCTAATAATAATATATTTGTCAGGAAAAGAGGAGATTATGCTCGACATCATGCTCAAAGTTTTGTTTTGAGATTGTTTCAAAAGCACATCACAAGTACCTCGAGTGCGGCAGTTTAACTAGCTTGGTTATTTTGGAGTTTGTACTCCAAACTTCAATGAGACAGGCAGCCTGATTGTGCTTATGGCTAGTGGCTAGGGTGGGCAGCTATGGAAGAAGCAGGTTAGGTAGGTGGAAGTGGGAAAGTAAGTGGTGGTGGGGGGGAAGAAGAAGGTACGGCCAAAAGAAAATGAAAAGACAAAACTACCCTTAAAAAGTAACGAAACGTTAATCCCCGTTAGTAAATTCCAGATATTGCAACAAATGGCAAACGTTGGGGTCTTAGATGTCGAGTTCTAAACTTTGGGGTTTCGGTTGTAATTCTTAGGTAAACCTGGGGTTTACAGTGCAATTAAGCCTTTTGTATTTGAAATAATAATGCGATACTACTTCATAATAATTCTAACTTAGAGTTGTATTGTAGATGTTGGCAACCAGACTGATGCAAAGGTGTCATGTAGACAATAGTATTGTTACAAATTGCAAGAGCGAGAATCCATAAACTCAACTATTATATTGGCTGGTCGGCTATTACAACAGTATGCAGTGGATATGTACATCAAGTTAGAGACAACTAGGTTGGATTATTTTTTAAGGAGCCAATCAGATATCAGATCTGAATGATACCAGGGAATAGTAGATTCTGTAATGGTGGGAGAAACTAGAGGTAGTCAGGTTGGTCGAAGGATAGTTCTTCCGGCATCGTTTGTTGGAGGGCCTCGTGACATGCGTCATCAATACCTTGATGTGATGGATTTAGTTCTACGCTATGGAAAACCAAATATTTTCCTCACGATGACATGTAACCCTAAGTGGAAAGAGATACAAGATCAGTTGAAAGAAGGCCAGCGTGCACAAGATAGACCAGATTTGGTTTCTAGAGTATTTCGAGCAAAGTTACAAGATCTCAAAGACCAATTATTTAAGAGAAATATCTTTGGAAAAGTAGCAGCCAATGTCCATGTAATTGAATTCCAGAAAAGAGGATTGCCACACGCACGCATGTTGATTATATTGTGCTCTGAGCATAAAATTAGTACCCCTGATCAATATGATGAATTCATTTGTGTGGAGATCCCTGACAAGAATAAGTATCCACAGTTGTATGAGTTGGAACATATGATGCATGGTCCTTGTGGAGTCAAACACAAAAACAACCCTTGTATGGTGAATGGAGAATGTAAGAGCCATTATCCCCGACCATTTTGCAAGAAGACAATGTGTGCAAAAGATGGATATCCAATTTATAGAAGGATGGATGACAAACAAAAAGTGAAGATTCGAAATGCTGAGCTCGATAATCAGTGGGTAGTACCTTATAATCCTTACCTTCTTAGTGGATATAATTGTCGTATTAATGTTGAAGTATGCTCTGGGATAAAGGCAGTCAAGTATCTTTACAAGTACATCTACAAGGGATATGATAGAGTTGATGTGCATATCGCCACTGGCGATAATGAAAATGTAGTAGATGAAATCCAACATTTTCAGGATGCAAGGTGGGTATCAGCTCAAGAGGCAATGTGGAGGATATATGAGTTCAATTTGAATAAGATGTACCCGGCAGTTATTAACTTGCAACTACACCTTCCAGGGAAGCAGTGTGTCACTTAGTGGGCAAATCAAAACTTAGAAAATGTGATAGCTAATGACAACCTCTCACGGACGATGCTCACAAAGTTTTTCAAAATATATGCAGATGGCAAAGAACCAACTAAGTATCTTTATAGATAATTCTCGGAGAATTACACATGGAACCATAAGTACAGATGTTGGAATAAAAGGCAAAAGGGAGAAGTGATTGGTCGTGTTAACGGTGCAAATCCAGCAAAAGGAGAGAGATATTACTTAAGATTATTATTAAATCACGTAGAGGTCCAAAATCCTTCAAAGATTTACTAACAGTTAATGGAAGACAATATATGACATTCGGAGAGGCTGCACAAAAAAGAGGGCTATTGGAATCTGATCAAAACATTTATGATTGTTTGAATGAAGCAACAACATTTCAGATGCCGCATGCCATGCGTAGACTATTTGCTATATTAGTAGTGCATTGTCATCCAAGTGATGTACGAATGCTATGGGACGCATTTTATGAACCAATGTCCGAAGATTTTAGAAAAGAACCTGAAACTGCACCGAATTCTTATATGTTAAGTACTCTGAAAAGTATCAACTTCTTTATTGAGAGCATGGGAAAATCCATAAGACAATATGACTTACCAAGTCTACCATCCAACCATGAAGATACTTTGTACCATATTCCAAGAGATGAATTGTCTATTTGGACTCCATTTGAAGACTATTCTACAGAAATCATGTTGAATCCGGAACAAAGATATGCTTTTGATGAGATAATAGATCGAGTTGATTCTGGAAAGGGCAGTGTCTTCTTCATAAATGGTCCAGGAGGGACAGGAAAAACATTTTTGTATCATGCATTGTTAGCAAATGTAAGAAGGAGAAAGATGATAGCACTTGTTACCGCGACATCAGGTGTAGCAGCATCTCAATTACCTGGTGGAAGGACAACCCATTCACATTTGACTATTCCAATAACAGTCAATGAAACAAGTGTTTGCAATATACCAAAGCAAAGTGGAACAGCTGAGCTGATACGTGCATCAAAGCTAATTATCTGGGATGAATCACTAATGTCAAAACGCTTTGCAATCGAAACGGTTGACAGAACATTGAGAGATATCATGGACAATGAAGAAGATTTTGGCAGAAAAGTATTTGTCTTTGGAGGGGATTTTCGCCAAGTGTTACTAGTTGTTCCAAAGAGCACAAAAGAAGAAATTGTACATGCAAGCCTTGTGAAATTGCATTTGTGGACAAGGATGCAAAAATTCACTTTAACGAGAAACATGAGAGCAAGAGGCGATCCATATTTCAGCCAATTTCTCCTACGAGTGGGGGGATGGGGACGAGCCAACCAACGAGGATGACATGGTATGTATTCCAGATGAAATGATGATTAAATGTGATAGTGATGCAGATCCAGAGCAATCATTAGTTGACTGCATCTTTCCTTCTTTACAAGAAAATGCACATTCACAATGTACATGACAGAGCGTGCAATACTTGCTTAAAAAAATGAGTACGGCGATAGTCTTAATGAGAAAATGATCTCAATGCTTCCAGGTGATGCAAAAATATTCAATAGATATAATGAAGCAGTTGACGATAACCACCACTACTACTCAGAGGAATTTTTGAACTGCTTGACCCCTAATGGCTTACCTCCACATTGTTTGGTGCTGAAACAAAACTGTCCAATCATGTTGCTAAGAAACTTAGATCCATCTAATGGTTTGTGCAATGGGACAAGAATGGTATGCAAAAAAATTGAAGACAATGTTATTCATGCAGAGATTACTGTAGGGATATTTACAGGGAAACCAGTCTTAATACCACGAATTCCTCTTTCCCCAGCTAAGAACGAAGGCTACCCATTTCAGTTCAAAATGACCATTAATAAAGCTCAAGGACAGACTGTACCATTTGTTGGCATCTATTTACCCGAGCCAGTTTTCTCTCATGGATAGTTATATGTAGCGTTATCAAGAGGAACATCCATGTCAACAACAAAAGTATTGATCAAGTTGGGGCCAGGAAAGCCAAGGACAACATACACAAAAAATAGTCTACAAAAAAGTTCTTCAGTCAGACAAAGATTCTTAAATTACCAAGCTTGATTTATTTAATCTACAAGTTTCTTTATCATTATTTCATAATTATGTTTTAGAATTAAGTTATGCAACATATCACCGCTTATTATGGAAAAACATAGCTCTACTCGGACACTGAACACAATTACTTTGATGTATATACTTCCATGATAATTACTTTTATGCAAAGGCGATGTCAACTATAGAGATGGAAACTACTCAAGCATTACCCATTAACTCTTTAGTGGCGTACCAGAGGACATGGACCATAAAAGTGAAAGTGTTACGAGTTAGCACCATTGATTCGCATACCAACGCAAGGGGCGCAGGAAAGATATGGAAGTAAATTTAATTGACGAAGAGGTATTTACACAAGCACATTATCAGAATTTTTTCATCTTTATATCATCATAAAATTCTGAAATTTACACTTTCACATTCTAAAGATGCAGGGAACAAAAATTCAGGCCGTTATGTTTGAGGATGCAATAACAAAATTTGATGGCATCTTCAAATACGATAAGTGTTACACAATCAACAATGGAACTGTTAAGCCGATAAATCAAAATTTCTGGAATGTTCATCCTAAGCTCCAGTTGATGTTACAAGCAAGCACAAATGTTCGTGAAGAAGGAATTGAAATCAATGTTCAACCCAACATTATGACATCCAAGCAAACTACAAGTGAAGACGGGAAAAGACCCAATACATGTACGTTATTGCCTTGAACTGTGTGGATGCTTGAAGTTTTACTAAAAGAGAAAAGGCCTAATGTCAACAAAAAAATGCAGGAATGCTTTAACGAAGTTGAAAACAAAAGACAACCTTACTATGATGCTTGTGTACTTTGTCAAAAATCAATTGAAAAATACGATGCCAACACTGAATGCACAAATGGACATGAGCCAAATGCAAAACACAATCTCAGGTAGTATAGTAAACACAGATGACGTTAAAAAAATGCACCAAAAATCGTAATACTAATATTTTGTTATTGCATCGAGGTACAATATTAGGCTCGACGTGATTAATGACACATACAGGGTTACAATTATCTTATTTGATGAAGTAGGAATAACGATGACCGATTGCAGTGCGGAAGAATATAAAGAATCAGTAAAGATTAAGGTGATAGATTAATAACCTTCTTTCAATTATTCATGTACACTATAGACTCCATCCTAACATTATCAATTTAATGCAGAATGAAGACTCTACGTACTACCGAAAGTTGGTTGGATGCAAAAATGAAAAGTACAAGTTTTTTATAAAACTACAGAGAGTCTCTAAAAGTAATGAAGGCAATACAACAATCATTGCAGAAGCAATAGAAGCAATTGCAGAGAAAGGGGTCATACAAGTGCGGGCAGAGGAAGAGACCATAGAAGCAGTTGCAACCAAAGAGCCTATACTGATCGATGCTGACGAGACTCTTGGAAGTTTTCAAAAGAAGAAAAATGATAAAAGCAAAAAAATTAGGTCCGTGAACAAAAACATCTCTAGGAAGTAGGAAGAGGAAAAAGATTGAGAAGGATTAGGATAGTAATATTACTTTATACGGAAGGACCAAATTTGGATATTTAGTGATGCTACTTTGATACTTTACTGTTTGAACATCCTTTCGTAAATAATTTAAAGTAGATTACTTTTCAAGTGGTTCTTACTAGTTAGTATATATATATATATATATATATATATATATATATATATATATATATATATATATATATATATATATATATATATATATATATATATATATATATATATGGGAGCTGATCCATTGCTCGAGCTAGCAAATGGAGTTAAGTTGCAAGCGCGATCTGACCGTCCATCCTGTAAGATGGACGGCCCAGATCGTCCATTTTTCGAAAACTGTCAGTCGTCCGCGACACTATGTCGCGGACGGACTTTTTTACCCTTTTGCCCCTCCACCCGTCCGCTAGACTATATCGCGGACGGTTTTTTTTTAGTTCGTCCGCTACATAATGTAGCGGACGTTTTTTTGACAAAAATACCCTCATGTTCCATCCGCTACATTATGTAGCGGACGAGTTGACAGACACAATTTTTTTTCTTTCTCTTTCTCTGTCCTTTCTCTCATTGTCCTTCTGATATCTCTCTCTCTCGTTTCTCTCACTGTCCTTTCTCATTACAGCTGTTACCTGCGCGGGCCTCTTCCCCGGAATTTGTTCTGTTGTGGTGAGTCATGAGTCATGAATTATAATTTTTATGTTTGTCGTGTTCTGCTTTGTCACGGTAGTGCACAGATGGGATAAAAGTTCTGAGAAACATTTGTTCTGTCCTTTCTCTCATGTTCTGCTTTGTCTCGGTAGTGCACAGATGGGATAAAAGTTTTGGGAAACATTTGTTCTGTCCTTTCTCTCATGTTCTGCTTTGTCTTTGTGAATTTGGCCTTTTGGAAACATTTTTTCTTCAGATAATGTTTTTTGTTTGTATGGTTACTTAAATGATAAAAGTTTGCAGAAACAAAGTAAGAAAGAGAGGGTTAAACGGGCTCTAATGAGATACAGTGATGGGTTCGTGGGTAAGCAGCCATGGCTGCCATGAGGAGGTGAGGGCGAGGGGATTAGTGCACCTGTGTGTGAAAAAAGGAGAGGGGAGTAGCATCAGGTTGCCGCCTTGCGTGAGAGTGCGTGTGTGCGTGTGTGAGGGAGAAATGAACAAAGGGACACTGCCGTGAGGCAGTAGCACTGTTACTTGAATGCCTTTTCTTCGAGCCTGAATGCTCGGGCGCTGCTCTTCGACGTCTCTTCTTCGTGGCTGAACAAGATCCATGCTATGAAATTTTGTGCTACATCCAGAACCCATAAAAGAAATCATGGTGAGAGAAAAGAGAGAGAAAGTGTCATAAATTGATGAGAGATAGAGAGAGAGAGGAAAGAGTGTGTCAGAAATTGACGAGAAAAATGAGAGAGAGAACCATGTCAGAATTTTAATGAGAGAAAGGACAGAAGAAAAAAAAAATAGTGCCTGCCTATTCGTCCGCTACATAATGTAGCGGATGAAACATGAGGGTATTTTTGTCAAAAAAATATCCGCTACATTATTTAGCAGACGAACTTAAAAAAAAAAGTCCGCGACACAGTCTAGCGGACGGGTGGAGGGGCAAAAAGGTAAAAAAGTCCGTCCGCGACATAGTGTCGCGGACGACTGACAATTTTCGAAAAAGGCGCGATCTGGGCCGTCCATCTTTCAAGATGGACGGTCAGATCGCGTTGCAACTTAACTCCATTTGCTAGCGTTGCTAGCGCATTTGCAAGCGCGAGCAATGGATCAGCTCCATATATATATATATATATATATATATATATATATATATATATATATATATATATATATATATATATATATATTGCTGTATCCCCGTGTCTTTTGTTTTAAAATTTTGGACGAGTCCGACACTTGGACACGTATTAAACCTGAACACTTGTACCGAGTCCATGTAACATAGTTTAGAATTAGCAACTCTCAGATATAACTGGGCAACCTAAAGCAGATTTTGGATGGCTTTCACATGTTTATTACTCAAGGATAATGACCTTAACAACAGAAATCTCTCTAATGACTCCGGAAGTGGACCATTAATTAGGTTTCTTTTTAGATTAAGCTCACGCAAGTTGGAGAACTACTCAATTTTGACGTCCATCCAAATAACCAAATAGTTGGCTCTCCCAGCTACTAAAAGGAAATAAACGTATCCAGAAGGCATCCACAAAAAAAAAAAAAAGCTTTTAAGAACATCTGATAGATTCCCACACTTGTTAGCTGACAAGTAAATTACCTTGAGGTCACATACATTCCGCATTGCTCGTGGTATCCTCATTTTAGCGTTCTTCATAGAAGTCACGTTTTAGATCTCGTCTGAGAATTATAAGCCATGTAGACAATATTGTTCCCCAGGTTGAGTGATTTAGGAGCACTAAAAATGGTAGAACCAGGTGTGTGTACAGGAATTTGGAGAATTATAAGAAAGATCAAGATCTTTAAGAGCAGTCATGTTCTTAAGATCACTCGGGATTGGGCCAGAAATACCAGTGTTTCGTAGTGTAAGAGAATGAAGGCCGATGAGGTTAAGCACCCGCACTTGGTATCAAAGAAAGAAAGATGTTGAATGAAAGATCAAGGGTGGTTAGCAGCGTAATGTTTACGAAACTGGGACGAGAAACATCAAGATCTATATTGCAAGAGCACATGCGTATATCTAGTAGAGAAGAAAGCATATTTGTCACCTGCCACCAGATTGAACGCTTCACTATTTTCTGCTGGATTCAAAGTAAGATACTGCAGCACACGAAGATCCCAAAGCTATCTGAAGCTCTCAGCTTTAAGGTGGTTAAAACCGAGATCGAGTGTACAAGCTTGAGAGATTTACAAGGTGTGGAGGAAACAATCCACCCAACCCTGCACGAGACGGGCCAAGACGTCATGAACTCCTCAGAGAGCCTTGAAGTTAGGAATTGGTAAGTCCCAAATTAATTGTAGCACAAGTCCAAGTAACTCAACTGTGTCAAATTTAGGTAGCCCAACCGATGCATATACGAATCACCACAGATAAATATTGAAGTGGAGCTCGAGGACACGGGCACTGATGCTATGGCAGACAGCTCCTGCCCATTCGAACAATCATCACACTATGGCGACCTGAAGGATCTGTTGGATCCTGCTTGAACCTCTGACAGGCTCATTTCTCGTTCGCAATGCAAAAGGGAGTGGAGCTTCCGTTGCACAAGCTATAGCTGACCACCAAGCCAAGGAAGTGCAGCATCCTCGAGATTGTCTTCATGTTACCTAGAGATGTGATTGTTCTTAATGTGCAATTGGCTTATAGTGTCTACTCCAGAAGACTTGTCATGTAGCTGTTCCATGATCTTGATTAAGCTTGCTTTCTATTCCTTGGTGAGTTTGCTGAAGCTTACGGACATATATTCCTAGGAGGACCAGCTTTCGGACACATAGTAGACTATTCAGCCTAATTGGAGACGCGACCTTCAACTCATTTGTTTATGTGAACATAACACTGAATTTTTCTTGAGTGAATTGATACACATATGGGTCTGAATGGAGAGAGGCTGAGATCGATAGTTCTTCTTCAATGACGTTTCAGTGTATTTCTTTCCACAAAGTGCAACTACAGAGAGAAGAAAGCACCATAATCCACCAGCTTATCTTGCCATTATAGGAGCTCGCACTAATTGCAGTATGCTTGAAAGAATTATCAAGATCAAATATTATGCACATGCAAAGCAAATACTTGGAAAGAGGTACAGATCACAGTTCTAATACTCAAATACCTATTGTATGAAGTACCAGTATGTTTTATATCCTTTCGTGAATCTGAGTCGGCTGTTGATAGGGAAAGCATTGCAGCATCTTCTTATCGATAATTCCAGCTCCTGGACTTTCATCTTTCTTCCTGAATTGAACTGAAGTTAAGCACCTTTGTTGAATGAGGCCTGGAACTTTAATCATGCTCTGTTCTGATAATGATCTTCACCATAATTCTCTTCTTTATATGCATTACCAAGGTGTAAAAAATGTATGGCAAATAGCATTCCTTTTGGTATATTATTTAGCATTTTGATGTAATAACCCAACTATACATTTGACATAGCTTAACTTGCCATATGTCTCTATGACCAAAATACACCAGGCTACTTGCTCACAAACTGCCTTTACAAATACAAGGATGTTACAATTATTTCACACTGCAATCTCAAACGTTGCAGAACTCCCAGAAGCTAGCACTTGTACCAAAAAGTGTTTGCTACCTGCATTAGTAACCTCTTAAAATTTCTGGGAGGCCGAGCCTTTTGCCATATTGAGTAGCCAACCAACCCACAAAACAGAAGTATGCTACAAGGAAACAAGCTCGCTTTAAGCGGCCGGCATATACAGCGAGAGGGAGCCTCCTTGCTGCACATGTTTGATGTATACTAGACTTGACTTGCTTCAAGACTCTGGCCAAGCTGACTGTGATCAAGGAGGTTGAGAAACCGGTGACAACTCCAGCTACTACATCCAATCTCCACAACCTGGCTCTTACACCACTTGTAAACCAGAACGTCAACATCCTTGTCGATCTGTCATCATAAAAGTCACTGGTAAATGTCCAAGAATGACAAGGCAAGATGTAGAACAGAAAACACAAATATTTATGCTCCTCAACCTACAAAGATAATAGATAGTGACATTATCAATTCCGAGAAGAGAACCACTGAAGATTTCAGCTCTTTGATGTGACCATAATATTATCCGATTCTCATAGACCACGTACATGATTTGAGTTTCCATCTTCGAAATAAACTTTAGCTCAGACCTACTCTCCCTTGACATGTTGATATAGAATATGCTGATGTTAGTACCTCAACTTCATGTTACCTTGCTTTTTATAAAAAAAAAACAAAATTGCTACTATCCTGACCCGACTTACTGCACTTCTGGAACCAAATTCTCATACTCTGAAAAGGAGGCATGGCAAATGCTTTGTTCAAAATATCCGCATTATTAGAAAGTACCCTGTTCAGTATCCTGCAACGCTAGGGCAAGCACAATGTGTACTTGATAGAGTTGGCCACTAGTGCACTTGATGGAGCTGTCACTCATATTGGTCCGATCAGATTCAAAACAACTGCTACGATTTAAAACCCACCATATCCCGATGTACCGTCAAAATTGGGTCTATCTTTTCTTATGAACTTATCGTGTTAAATACATCAGGACGTTAAGAGCAATCACAAGGAAATAAAATGTCTGCATATTCTAGTAAATTTCCAAGTGGAGAAAGTTCCATGGTACAGATGACAAAATTGGGAGGGAGTGGCTTTATAATTCATAAATTACTCACAGGATGGAATAACGTCTGAGCATCTCAGTTGTAGATGGATGGTCTGCCAAGCAATTAAAAAACCCATCGTGATATACGTTCACTTTACTTATGCCCAATGAGTACCAGCAATCGTACGTTCCATTCACCTAAAGAAATCAGGCAAGCATAAAAATCTCACAATATCATAACAGTGAAGAACTAATAGTAACACACCTTGAACTTGTCTTTGGTCAACCAGGCGGCGTCAAAAGTGGGCCTACAATCTGGAGGAAGGGCCTCGCTAGGAGCTTCAGCCAGTGCAAGTTGCGTCTGACCTGAATGATCAGTATACTCAACCTGAGAATTGCAAAAGAAAAATGAATCAACTTTCTTCCTGACTCTGAAAACAATAAATCCAACATAAGCAAATACAAAAAGGAACAGGAAAGAAATAAACAAACTAAAAGTACATAAACTCTGGGATATTGACCAAAAACCTTCAGAAGAAGGCTCACTGTACATATTATAGTGGTTAATCAGCTAAATATTAAGGCTGTTTATAAATAGCTTCTACCGCTGACAGATGGATGGTTTTGCGTACACTTTTCGTCAATATACATACGGCATCTACAAACTATTTGTGCCCATTTTAACCGATTGAACCTGAGTAGAGGAGTTCAACCTGTAGTAGGGGTTAATACCTACTCTCATGTGCTAGTCACGTAGGATAAGCAAATACAAAAAAATACGCAAAGTGTCCAAGTAATGAAGCCCGACACGTGGCTCTTTGGTCATGCTCCATGAGTAGCACTCAACTCAGCCCCCTACGTGGTTCTATTATCACGTAGCATTCAACTCAGCCCCACGAGTGCTCTCTAATCAATCATGCTTCATGAATAGCATTTGGCCCAGCCCCACGGGTGGCTCCTTTAACAATCAGCGAGAGCACAGAACATAGCCACATGAGTGGCTCCTTTATCATGCTCCACGAGTAGCATTCAAGACAGCCCTACGAGTGGTTTTGTGAAGGGGCTCCACATGCAGCACCAAATCCTACAGGGTGCAAATATCCTGTACATTTCTTCCCTTTTTGCAGAAGCGAGGGGCAAACACCAACTCTGGTACAGCATAAGAGCCAGTGGTTGGTCCTAGCTATATAGAAAGGGGCTCGATGATTCCTTATTGGCTCTTTTAAACTAGATAAACTGCTCGACTAAAGACTAAGCTAAATGTTTTCGTTGATGCGAAGTTGCATTTATTCTAAAAGCTGAAGCAGTTAGAAAATGGCCAAAAAGCATAAGGTTCTCACCACACAACAAACCAAATGTTCATCATGTCACAAACAAATGCCAGAAGAACCGGGACATGAGTCTGATATCATTCAGCATACCATCTGCTTGATAGCTTAATCCGTTAAAGAACGGGTCCAGCAATGTATTTCTTCCTCTCATAGGTGAAAGTTGCTCATCTGTTAGCTGAGAACCTAGCGAGAGCCCAATATAGATCTTCTGCGGGCTCAGCCAACAGTAAAATCTTTTTCTAACCTGCTATCTCTTGAACAAGATATACCAATTACGCTTCTGAATGCTGGCTGGGCCAGGCCACCTAAATTAGAAAATCCACTCGTTTATAAGCCTCGACATATCCCCATGCCTAGCCCATGAGAGACTGCATCACCCCTCTGTTTGAAAGCCTTTAGTCAAATGCAAGGCGGGGTTAGAAGCCTTTCGTGTATGCAAGGCAGCTACTGATCCCTCAAGCACATTGACCACTGTTCGATTCCTTAGGCACAATGGCCACGGTTGGTGTCTACAAAACCAATAAATATAAACCTAGAACATCCCCATGCCTAGCCCATGTGGGACTGTATCACTTGCCTGGGTTTGAAATCCTTGTGTATATGCAAGCCGGCTACTGACCCCACAAGCACATTGACCACTGTAAGGGACGTTGGCCATTGTTGGAGAACCCACAAAGTGATGCAGAAAGGCCAACGGGCTCAACCAGAAAAGCTACCTATCCAAGTGAAGGCCCCTCGCCTTTAGAAATGTGGGACTGCATCACCGAGATCAGCAAGAGTGCCATTCAAGGTGCCTTCTTTGTGGGGACTGTAATTTCGCAAATCATATTAACGACATAATGTCATTTGCAAACATGTGGAGACTCTATATGTTCTTATGTTAATGCATCGCGTGGCGGCAAGGATCTACAGCACATGCATGCCCCCTGTTTTATGGGGACTGACTCATGCTGATTATTTGCAAAGAAAAGTATAAGATGTATTTTTCTACAGAGGACTGAAGCAAAAAATAATATAAATGAGAGTAAAAAACTGAAAATCAGAAAAGAAACACTGGGAACATAGACTGAATCAGAGTACTCTTATGACACACTACACGCACATTTTAGTGTGGGAGAAGAGAGGTGTGATGTAATACAGGGCATCGATGTATGGAATCTTCCAAGGCCTTACTTCATCAGTTTCAGGTACTTTATCAGTATACCTACATGATATTCTCTAAATTTCTTCATCCATACTAAAACATTAGTCCTATTTATTTAATGTGGGGCTTGGTGGTGATCTCATGATCATCTCGATGCAGGTAATCTTAAAAGCCAAGCCTTTTAATAAGTGCCTTGAAATCAGCTGATACTTATTCCCTCTCCCATTCATTCCTTTGGCAACACAACTCATCCAAACATTCTTGTAGACCATTCTACTCATAAATTTGACTTTCTGGAATTCCAGAATTCTCTGATGACAAAGCACTTGATTACAACAATTAAATGGAACTCAAATTTCCCACAGAGAAAAAAAGAAGAATTAGCAATAAGCACCTTAAATACCGAAGCCCAATAATAATCAAACCAACAACGAAACTTCTTTTTCTCGGATGGATAAAAAACATGCTTGGCTTTATAATTGAGAAGTCCAAGTTCACAGACCTTAGATGACCTGAGATCAACACCTGCAAAGAAAGTAAAATTAGCTGAAATTCATGATCCCCATTCAGCTTGATAGATCACCACATGTGCATAAATATCTATCCAGCTGAAATACATGATCTAAAATGACCAAACAAATAATGTATGCCACCAGCAGGAATCCAAATGGACCATATCAGAGTGTTGATTCTGTGAGGATTTTGAGTGTTCAACAGTTCATAGAACTTTGTGGAACCGTTTTTTCTTTTGGTCTACTATCAAAGTAGTACAATAAATTGAACTTTCTCTAAAATCAGGAATTACAGAGTTTTCTGAGATTAGCGCAAGCCAACCCTTAGTTGCAGGAAACTCCTAATATGGTGACGTTTCTCTCTCGGAAACTTGCTTTTGCGATCCCAAGTTAGGAGCTCCATGAGATCTCGTCCCAAGCAAATATGGGAACTCGATCCCGTTAGCTGGATAGAGATGCATGGAACAAGTGAGAGAATACTTGAAAATCAAACTCTTTTCAACTCATTCATTGTTTCTCTCTTCTTTCAAGTCCTTAAAGCTTCTTTGTCTGTTGTTGTTGGCTATGTAAACTATACTAAAAAGGTGAAAATACTCTTTACGTATTTATATATTCAAGCCGCTCCCAACCTCAGATTCTTCTTGGTGCTTACGCTCCCCCGCCCCCGTTCCCGCCCCCGCTTTGTGCAACTAAGAGCCAACCTACAAAGATGAGCAACTCTATATACCTAAACTCCGGTTTTGGTTCTATTTGCTAAAATAAACACACACGTAGCATACACCAGCAAAGGGAAACAGAAGTGCAGAAACAAAGGAAAAATGTAGGTTTCTTAGGGGACTCATCCCATCAGGGGGAATAAAACTTAATTTACTTTAGACTAAATTGTGGCAGTCGTCTTAAAATACAATTGACGCAGTTAGTACTTCCTCCTTCCATTACATAGCCACATTTTCTTTCTCCCATGTCCCTATAATACTCTCATTTCAATACCCAAAGTTTTATTCACAGTAGACTACCTATTGTTCCCTTCAATACAACGAGCTGCTGTGCATACGCGATGCGTGTGCGAGTCGCACACCAGCCTTTAAACCTCACTGCTAACCAGTAACCACAAACTCATCGATTCTCATAGCCAAACACAACTACTACACACATGCTACCAAAAACGGCGTCGCTGAACAAACTTATCCGAAGTTGCCGGTCTTCCAGGCCTGGCCCTGCTTGCCATGCCCACCAATCTTGGAAATACTGGTGAAATCCTCTTCTGGCCATTGAAGGCGAGCAGGACCGCGCCCTGCCATTGGGCCAGCCTTTAGGACAGGAGCGAAACGAAGCTATGCAAGCGGCGATCGAGGCACAGCCGGACCATGGTGGTGCCAGCGTCGTCGGCGTTCTGTATATCAGCATCGGCAGTCCAAGTATGACCAACAACTATACAAAATCACCAATTCAAAGTTCTCCATCCCAGAGTTCCTCAATTGTCTTGTAAGGCCCATGAACAGAAGTGTAATCTGTACCATGACATGCTCTGCTTTGTGGGATCTCAATGATATTCTTAGACTCTTCCTCACTCAATTATCGCTGCCAGCGTAGGCGTTCTGGATGAGCTCCTTCAAGACGGTGGTTCCCTCAGGGTAGTTGGAGAGCACCTCCCAGATCCGGCGTGTCAGGTCGACCTTCTGGCCGAAATCTTCCAACAGGAGGAACTCCGGTGGGGATCCCCGCGACAGGGATTCCAGGAAGAGAGCCTCTGTGTTTTCTTCTCTTGTTTTGTCCAATTGATGGGGTAAGCGCAACGGGAAGTCACAGGGTCAGGCTTACAATGAATGCAAAACAAATGCAAAAAAATAAAAAATGCAAAGCCAAAGAGAGCATTACCATGGAGTTTTCGAAAAAAAGAATTGTACGATGAATGATAAAGTTGTCAGTTCCGGTTTCAATATGCAGTATGGAGGAAGGGAGAAGGAGAGGAAGATAGATGGATGAGGGAGAAGGGCAGTTACGTGTAGGGAGTGGGAGACTCTTTGAGGTGACTGAAGGAGACTCTTTGAGGTGACTGAAGGTTTCAGGAGAGGGGAGAACAGTATTTTACAATTTTTTCCTGATAATAGACACTTGTCAGCAACGAGTGAATTTCAGTCTAACACCAAAAGGGTGTTAGACCAAAAATGTAAATGTTGTTCTCATTATAAGTAGCATAGATACATATAACTAGTTCTCTTATTAACCACTCACAGTTATTGGCATAGATGAATTTTTACAATTAAAAGTGTCGGTTCATCAATCCATATGATTTTTCTAGAACAATATGCAAAGGAAGGAGGAAGTAACAAAAAGAGGACTTGAATGAGACCTGTATGTGATTAAGGAAAGGACAAGCCAAACTTGCCTAATAAGCAAGAGACAAAGCAAACTACCATACAGGAAAAACCTGTCGAGAATATGGAAATTAAGAATGTGTCGAACCACTAAGAAATGAGAGCAAATGGCATCGAAAGACGACTAGATCAACAGTTTTCTTGTATGCAAACATCTTCACTTTTGTTTCCAATGTTGCTTGCTAGATTCTTAAGAACCATATCAAAGCATACAGGAAAGTTTCAAAAGAAAATTATGTGCTACAGATAACTCTATATTTAACAGCAAAATAGCATAAAGGACAATCGGTTGACCAAGTACATCGTGTTATGGATTCAGGAAGGACCAAAATCTACCAACTTGTACCTTTAACAACGGTGATGATACCCTCAGGTAGTAAGATGTTAAGGATTCCGAACTTGAATAGAAAACTGGTACACTCAACAAAAGAAGTCTAACATTTGGAGTAAAAAGATAGTCCTTCAACATGCTTTCATATGCAAGAAGATCTTGCCATTGGCCATTGTCTAATACAGTTAAGTAAAAGCGGCAGACTCAAGAACTTCAGTGTTACATGCATGACTACTTGGAAAACCAATTTGTTATGCACAACAAAATGGTAGCAACCGTAGTTCCTCCAATTAGGTAAAGTGCCTGTCCCCAGTCGGACAAGCTTAAGAGGATTAACAAAAAAAACAGGTACAGAAAGAACCAGGGTGTTCCTACTCTTTCGACAGAATAGGGACCCAGAGATATTTTTTCCTAGTATATTGCTGATTTCATGAAACATGTCATCCCACAGCAGCTTGTGTCGGTATTAAGTTCATCGAAATGCCATTTCACTCACTAGCTGAAGCTGTTGGTGGCAAGCCAGCTTGTTCAAGTGCCACTTCTTCATTTAACTTAATATACCTTTGATATGGGGATAAGACCCAAGTGAACTTTGTACTTACTGATTACTTTCCTAAATGGAAACCTCAATCTCCGTAGCTAATTATTACGGAGTATAATGTACCATCAACATTCTCGGATTATAAGGTGCAACAACCAAGTATGTTTTTACCTTGAACATAAAACAATCGGGCATCGCAGTGCTATTAGCAATCAAGCACGTCCCAATAGGTCTTTCTGATTGCTTTTCGTAAACAAAAACTAGTCTAGATTATCTTGTATTCAGCTTAACACAAAAGCCAAACAACTACTTTGTTTCACTTTCCCTCGCATTTTCTCAGCAGCCAAACAGGTCAAAACCAAGAAACCATGTAAGAAAATTAAGAAGGGAAGAATAAGGGCACTCACTGCTGGAGACAATCTTGCACTGAGAAGGAACAGAAATTGGGCTTGTAATTGATAAGTAACCCGCCAAAACCGAAACACCCACTAGCGTAAACGATACTGAAAGGACGGCAAAGAGCGAGAATAGAAGGATAAAAGTGCAACGCAGCAAAATGGGGTGAGAGCCCTGCTTGTTGGTCTCCGGCGAGTCCATGAAGAAAGTCGAGGGGCAGTCTTGTAAATTGTTTGAGGTGGGAGGGTCTGTTTTAGAAATTTTCCCGACCGCCGGTGACGTTTTTCGGTGATCGGGATGTGAGTTCTCAGGGCGGGTGGTGTACTTTGACGAAGGAAGATATTTTTTGAGAGTGAAGAATAACAGCTGGGCATGTAATAAGCACAAAAATGGCGTCAACCTTCAAAATTTTTGTATTGGCCCCACCTCGTTAAAATTGGTTTATTTTTCTCTTTTTGTGTGATTTCCTTTTTTTTTTTTTTGTGAACGAAAGAGCTAATATTAACAAGGCGTCAAAATTACATCAATGTTCCGGTCTTCTTCCAGATTTGACAAAATGCTAGAAGACGATGGAACAAAGCCAAAAGTATTACAGAACGCAGCATGTGCAGCAAGATTGTGGGCCGATCTGTTATATGATCTAGGGGAGAAAATCACATCCCAATAGGTGAATTTAGTAAGGAGGTTTCTTACTTGTTTTGTGATGTGCCTCGATCTCTAGTTAGGAGTCAAAGAGTGGTCTTGTAGCACTTCTATGATCACTTTAGCATCTCCTTCAAATATACATATTGCTTCATCTCCAAATAAGCTGTGCGGATTGCAAGCAAGGCCGCAGTGGCTTCGGCTTCTTTAGGGTCCTAAGTCTCTATTAGTTCCGTATTTCTGAATTCAAAGGTGCCTTCAACATTTCGGCAAACCATTGCTGCATATGCTCTAGTTCCTCTAACTGCCGCATCAAAATTCACTTTATACCATCCTGCAAACGGGGTTTCCATGAGTTCCGGTCGTGCATTTCCTTTGATTTGCCCACAAGAATTTCTAGATAGCAGCTGGAAACTTTATTGATGGTATTTGTCGCTTTGCTATGATTAAAAGGAACACCTTCATGTAATAGCTGGTTCCTGTCAAACCATATCAAATCCATTAGAGTAACTGCAAAGTTTGTGTATTTGACTTGATCTTCAGATTGTTATCCAAGTGGGTTCAAAATAAAACCCAGCCATTCCACATGCGAACTCAATCCCACCAGAGGTCTACATCCTAGAGAAGAGGCAGCCCAAATGAGTCTAGTTCTGCTACACTCTAGGAAGAGATGTGTAGATGTTTCAGGGCACAATCTAGAGAGAAGACAGGAAGAGTCAGCTTTAGGGGAAAAAGTCACTAAATTTTGCCTCATCGGGAGCAAATTCCAAGCAATACACCAAATGAAGATTTTGTGTCGCTCTCTTATCTTTGCTTTCCACAGCCGCTTCCAAAAAACTGCAGGGAAATGAGGATTAGGCCTGAACTTTTGCTTGTTTGCCATTAGATACGCCGATCTAGCTGAGAAATTCCTTTTCAAATTCGGAGTCCAAGCTATTATATCTTGTGTCACGCCCCCAAAACGAGAGGCCGCGACTAACATCAAACTTCATTATATACCATTACAGTTCTAAAGATAACGGTATAGACAGAGCAACTAAATCCTTTAAGATAAATATATCCACGACAAAAGTCTATGACAATCCGTTTTCCAAAATAATCTCATTACAAAACGATTACTAAACGCAGCGGTGAAACAATATACACAAGAATTAATTCTATCAAATCACCCATATCGGGTAAAGGTCTCCAAAAAGAATTTCATTATCCAATTTTGCTCAAAGATCAAAACTCCAACTTCAAGGTCCATACATATCTTTAAAGCAAGACTCAAACACGTCGATGACATAACCTTTATAAATGTATAACAAAGCATCTACGATGCCACAAACACCATTATCTAAATCTTAATCTTACTCATCTCAAAAGATCCAAGAGTTTAAATACAATCCTTTCAAAAACTTAACTAATAAACTTTCTCATCAAAATCTACTAAAACCAACTAATATGACTAAGACTCTACTATTCAATACAATTTTCGAGTCTCATAACCAACTAACCCACTTCCGGGTAGAGTCCTCAGATGATTTACATTGCTCAAAATATACTAACAAAACTAAATGCTCTAATTCCCCCAAACATGTCACGTCCAAAATCACGTCCGATACCTGTGGTAAAGGACAAAACAAACGAATAGGGGGGTGAGCTCGAATAGCCCAGTAAGTGGAAAATCAATGGGAAGCAAATACAAGGATTCGTAGTCCAAAACAAAACCAAATCTTTGACGAACAAGATATAGCAATTGACCACAATGTAAATAAGGCGAATCAAATATACAAAATATTCCAAAGAACCCAAATCAAATACAAGCCCGAAAGTATGAAAATGCAATCATATCTTACTGCCAAATACCAAAGCAAACGTCATTAAGCGTTTAACCCAAAACATATTTCAATTATATGTCGGGTACGCTACAAACATACGATGACTATGGTGGTCATAAGACCCAAATGTCGAACCAAACATCAAACGTGTGCTCCGGAGCATACTAGGAGGCTTCGGCTCTCTAGTATAACAAACATGTGTCCATAGGACCCTCTCTATTTTCGAGAGTTGTTCAACATAGTCAGTGTCAATCTTAAATTGACGGTAACAAATATACAGATTCAATGATGTGCATCATCAGGCACAAACGAAAAGCGGTAAACATTATTCTCAAAAGAGGGCAAAAGTGGGACAAATCAAATGCAAACAAATATAGATGAACCGAAATTGACGAAGCATAAATCTTCGGATTCCGAAAGATACTTTTCCCATAACAAAAACGATGATATTTTTTCCGATTTTAACGAAGGAAACCCAAGCCAAAATCAAAAGGTAGAATCCTTTACAAAACAAGATTAATCAACTCCAATAACTCTTTTTCAGATTTAACGAATCAACCCATACCATAGCAAAAACGTTACAAACCTTTACCACAGCAAGAACGTTCAAACCCTTACCTCAAACAAGCTTCCGACCAAAAGAAAACCTCAAAGCACCACTCTAGCACCAAAAGAGCTTTCCAAGGCTTCTATTCTCTCTATCTTCTCTCCCTTTCTCTCTCTCTCTTTCTCGTGCAAAGGAGAGGAAAAGAAACAAAAGACTCCCCCAAAAAAAAAAAGTTAGAAGTGAAATAAAACACTATTTATAGGCGACAAAATTTTAAACCTTTAAGTCGACCGAAAACAACTTTCAGTCGACTGAAAACAACATTTTAGTCGACTGAAAGTACATTTTCAGTCGACTAAAAGTTACTGTTCATCGACTAAAAGTACTGTTCAAAATCACTGTTCACGGTACTGTTCATATGACTGTTCATGTTACTGTTCATCGACTAAAACTTTTAGTCGACTGAAAACCTTTAAATTCGACTAGAAGTACTGTTCAAAAATACTGTTCATCGACTAAAACTTTTAGTCGACTGAAAACACTCTTTCAGTCAACTAAAACCTTTAAATTCGACTAAAACTCTAGAAAACTATTTTTTACACAATTTAAATGCTTTTTAGTCGATCGAAACACTTTTAGTCGACTCAAACCTTTTAAATTCTACTAAAAGTTACTGTTCATCTGATCAAAAATTTCAAAAATAATCCCAATTCATTTTCTTAGTTTTCACAAAAGACCACAAACTTATTTATTCAAAAATATACAATTTTTGCATAAGGAAAAGAAAATTTTCGGGGTATTACATCTTGGGTTTGAGTTGCTGAAATTTTGATCTTTCGAATTGCTTCCACTGTCGCCTCATCAAATAAGCTTTGGATTTTTGGGTAATTCCAGTCAAGAGAGTTCTGGTAGAAAAGATAAGCCACTAAGTTTATATCATGTAAATCTGGGTTTCCTATAGCATAAGTGAAACCATCATTGGCTGGGATCCAACGATCCTTCTATACAAGGGTGTTTTTACCGTCTCCCACAAGTATTCCCAGTCCCTTTTCAATGATTTTCCGAGTCTTGCAAATACCTTTTCATAACCAGGACCCTGTCTTCTTCGGAGTGTATACAAGGAAAGGAATGCCTCTCAGATATTTCGATTTCATAATTTGCACCCATAAACCATTCGGGTTCTTCATAATTGCCCATCCCAATTTTGCGATCAATGCTAGATTGAAGTCGTGCATTTTTTTTAAACCCATTCCACCAGCTGATTTCAATATGCATATTGAGTCCCAAGCCTTTGGGTGGAAATGATTTTTTTCATCTTCTTTAAATCCCCACAAGAATTTACACATCCGTTTATCAATCTTCTCTGTAATTTTCTTTGGGAGAATGAATGTCGACATCACATAAGTTGGAATCGCCATAGCCGTAGCTTTAAGCAAAGTTATTTTACCAGCTTGAGAAAGTACTTTGCTCCTCCAGCTTGCTAACCTCCGTTCCACTCTTGTAACTATCACCTCAAAGAGTTTGCTCTTTGGTTGATTTGTAAAAATAGGCAGCCCCAAATATTTTGCCTCTTTTGGTGCTCTTTTCAGCTTCAAAATACTACAAATTTCTCTACGCGAGCTCGGGTCGAGGTTCTTGCTGAAGTAGATTTTTGACTTTTGTTGGTTTGTACATTGTCCTGACCAAGAATTGTATGTATTCAAACATTGTTGGACTGTTTCCAGCTTCCTCTCTATTTGCCCTGCAAAATATAATCAAATCATCAGCGTAAATGAGGTGTGAGATGGCGGGGCTACCCCTGCTCGGTTTGATACCGTGTAACACTCCATTGTTTTTAGCACGTAGAAGTAATCTTGTAAGAATCTCTGAAGCTATGATGAATAAATAAGGAGACAACGGATCTCCTTGTCTCAAGCCTCTTTGCGGTTTTATGTAGCCGAATGGAGCTCTATTCAAGATAGTGGAGAAGCTGGTGGTGGTAATGCATGAATTTACCCATTGGATCCAAGATGATTGGAAGCCCAAATTCTGAAGAATTTTAAGGATAAAAGGCCACTCGATTTTGTAGTAAGCCTTCTCCTTGTCGATCTTTATCACCATGAGACCTGCTCCTTTCTTCTTTCTCATGGAATGCCAGATTTCTTGGACAATAATACTATTGTCATTTATCAATCACCCAGGAACAAATATCGATTGCATCGGCAAGATGATTTTGGTGAGAATGAGTTTCAGCTTGTTTGCTAGAAGCTTGGATATCACTTTATAAATAACATTACAGAGGCTAATCGGTCTATAATGCTCGGCTTTTGTGGGAGAAGGAATCTTGGGAATTAGAGCAATGTTGGTGTGGTTTAGTTCGAGCAGAGATGAGTTCCCAATGAAGAAATTTTGAATGGTCTTGCACACATCAAAATATACAGACTCCCAATATGTTTTGTAGAAGAGAGATGGCATTCCATTGGGTCCGCTTGCTTTGAGATTGCTGAATTTCATCAGAGTAGAGGAAATCTCGGTGACTAAAGGGATTTCTTGGAGTCTCAGCAGTTCGTCATCAGTTAGAACTCGTGGGAGCAAACCTTCCAGGTCATCAAGGAAGGAGGGGTTTGATGACTTGTATAACTCACTAAAATTTTCAGTGAAGTAGGTTCCAATTTCCTCTCTGCTTGAGATCAAATTCTCGTGTTTATCTTTGATGAAATCTATCGAGTTCTGTCTCCTTCTGATTATGGTACTAAGGTGGAAGAACTTTGTATTTCTGTCCCCATCTTTAATCCATTGGAGCCTAGACTTCTGATGCCATAACCATTCCTCTCTGCTACATTGTTCGTCAATCTAATTTTTTATGTTTCTTTGGAGTTCCATATCCCTGACTGTTGGTTATTGTTGTTGCACATGAGCCAGATATTCACTCAAGTTTTTGATTAGTGTCTGAATGTGACCAAAGTGAGTAATATTCCATCTTCTCAAGGCTTGGCTCACATTATATGTTCTCCGACAAAGCACAAATTCAGGGGTTCCATAAAACTGTTTTTTCCAAGTTGATTTTACCACTTGATGTGAAGACAAATCATGGGTCCAAGCGGCTTCGAATTTGAATGGCTTCGGTCTGGGAGGTATCGAACTATGAGTATGGAGGACTATTGGTGAGGGGAGCTGGAAGATATCTACGAGGGATAACATTACTAAATTTATTATGATAAATGCAAAGTGAACAATAAATCATATCAGATTCTACTAACATTAAAGTTCTGTCAAGCTAACGAACGTTTTCATATTTTCAAAATATCAATTGTACCCTCAAATGTTTAAATACATATAAAAATATGCATCTATCTTCCCCTTTCTCTCCCTTCTTTCGCCATTGTTATCCTCTCATCCTCAGAGCGCTCTATCTCTCTCTCCCCCTCCCTCCCTCCCTGAACATCCTCTACCACCCCGAATTCGAATCTGAATCTAGCCCAGAAAGCCAAAGTCAGTAATTAAGGCCTCCAACAATTGTAACGGAAATGGCAGATGAATCTATCGAGTTCTGTCTCCTTCTGATTATGGTACTAGGTGGAAGAACTTTGTATTTTTGTCCCCGTCTTTAATCCATTGGAGCCTAGACTTCTGATGCCATAACCATTCCTCTCTGCTACATTGTTTGTCAATCTAATTTTTGATGTTTCTTTAGAGTTCCATATCCCTGACTGTTGGTTCTTGTTGCTGCACATAAGCCAGATATTCACTCAATTTTTTGATTAGTGTCTGAATGTGACCAAAGTGAGTAATATTACATCTTCTCAAGGCTTGGCTCACATTATATGTTCTCCGACAAAGCACAAATTCAGGGGTTCCATAAAACTATTTTTTCCAAGTTGATTTTACCACTTGATGTGAAGACAAATCACGGGTCCAAGCGGCTTCGAATTTGAATGGCTTCGGTCTGGGAGGTATCCAACTATGAGTATGGAGGACTATTGGTGTTAAGGGGAGCAAGAAGATATCTACGAGGGATAACATTACTAAATTTATTATGATACATGCAAAGTGAACAATAAATCATATCAGATTCTACTAACATTAAAGTTTTGTCAAGCTAACAAACGTTTTCATATTTTCAAAATATCAATTGTACCCTCAAATGTTTAAATACATATAAAAATATGCATCTCTCTCTTCCCATTTCTCTCCCTTCTTTCGCCGTTGTTATCCTCTCATCCTCAGAGCGCTCTATCTCTCTCTCTCTCTCTCCCTCCCTCCCTGAACATCCTCTACCACCCCGAATCTGAATCTGAATCTAGCCCAGAAAGCCAAAGTCAGTAATTAAGGCCTCCAACAATTGTAACGGAAATGGCAGATGAATCAAACTTGGAGTTTCTTTGGAGCCTGGGATGCATTTCTCTGAGCTGGCACTATTCAAATTCGTTGCAATCAAGCGGGATAAATAGCGGTACATTTAAGATAGGTTGGGTGGTGATAACATGTGGTTTCGTGTGTTTGTTTTTTAAAGATATGTTTGTGTATTGTGAAGTTCTCTCTCTTTCTCTCTCTCTCTCTGTATGCACAGATTGGTGGTGGTGATGGTGTGAGTTGTGGTGTTGGGGTGGCACAGTGGTTATGGTTGGTGGTGTTGGGGTGATTGCGGTTGATGGTGTTGAGGTGATGTGTTAGTGGTGCCTAGGTGGTGCCGTTTTGGTGGGTGGTGGTTAGGGTTGAAGAGGACAGAGTGAGATGGTGGTGGTGATCTGAGTATGAGAGAAAAGAGGAAAGAAAAGAGCTAGAAGGTCTTGGGGTAGTGCTGTAGTTGGTGGTGTTAACCGTAGATGGGTTGTAAGGTGGTGGGTAATAATGGTGGTTGTGGCATGTGCATAGTTGCAAATTGGACTACCAGTGGTGATGTGGCGATGATGAAAGAAGGACTGAGAATGATCGAATGAAAGGGAGGGGGGGAGGGAGGGGGGCAAGTTTCTTCACAAGAATATTTGACACCATATGTATTCTGTTTGGTCAAATTACACAAATGATATTGTGCCAAAACACAATCAGTAGCTGTAATTTACCTCTAAACTCAAAGAGTTCTGTATATTATTCGGTCTTTTTGAACTTCTAATTTTACCATTTATTTCACTTTTTGAAATCGTTATATCCCTTGCCTAGAATAATTAACAATGGTCATTGAAATAATTTAAATTGAAATCTACTTCCTAATACTCTCTTATTTTATACCCCCACTTTATTTGTAATTACCTCTCTCACCATCTTTGTTACTTTTTCTCTTCCTCTCCCGCTGGAGGCCATCCTTTAATTTGTAATATTATCTTTTGTGATTTTATTATTTGTGTTTACACAGACATTGCATGTGTCCCAAATGCTTGTGAAAAAGATAAAAGGTAATCATACTTATCACAACCAAAATCCATTGATTAATAGAACCTTCATTTAAATTAAAATACACTAATTTGTCATAAACGTTTGAATAAAATCAAAAGCAATGAGGCAGATGAATAGGAAACTGATTGAACATGTTTTTGCTTACTTGGATCAAAATGTATAACTACCCACAGTCGCTTTTTTTAATACCTGGCAGTTCTGGCCTAACCAACACTCCCTCCGTCTTAATTAATAAATCATATTTTATTTTTGTGCTGTCCCAAAAGTATTGATCACTTTTTAAATTAAGAAAGATTACGTGCGTGTTTTTTCATGTTTACCTTTACACTTTTTTTCCCTATTTGTTTCTCCACATTTAATTCTCTATCAACCTTTTTTTCCCTCTCCTGACCCAATTTCTTTTCTCCCTCTTCCTTTCTCTCTCGGGATAGAATGTGAAATTTATAAAATATAACTCATGTTTTAAATAAACATGTAAGTCAAAGGTGATCAAATAAAAAGGGACGGAGGGAGTATATTTCTTCTGAAAATATTCTATAACTTTTGGAGCTCGGTAAGCACAAAGCTTCTAGCTAAAGTTCAATATCAACTAATAATAGACTTGAAAATTCATGTTTAAATTTATGAAGTAAATGTTGGGATTCATAGTAAATTCAAAATTTCAACATATGTAATGTGAATTATGTGATTTAGTGTATCATATAACCGATTCTATGTTCTGCCTGTTTCAAGATTATGGATACCCATTAAGAAACTTAGAGATTTTTTGCAATCACTTACAAAGTATGTGTCTAGCTATAATGCATTGTAATATACATACAACTTGATGTTTCTGTTTTTTTACCCCAACTTACTCTCTCTAAAACACTTTCTCCTCTCTCTAAGTCACAAAGCTAGCGGCGACTACCTTCGCCGTCCCACAGTGCCTTAGCGCGCATGGGGCTACCGCCATTCTCCGATGTAGATTAATTGCCTAATAATTATTTCTTGGTGTTGTGATCTCATGTGAAGCAATCACAGAGCTTCGTGCACATGTGTGATTGGCATTACAAAATTTGGCTAGGTTAGTGCACAATGGCTGTTCATATATGTAAATCTGAGATATTTTGTTCATAAGATTTTTTATTTCAGTTCAAAGTTGAATAAGAAATGGACAAAGGTGGCTGTTCAAGTACAGAGCTTTGAAGCTTCCTCTAGCTTGTTTTCTACCCTCACTCAAGGTTTACATTCTCACAACATACAGGAGAGTAAAAAAGAGTAAATTTTAGATATAAAACAAGTAGGGTTTGTGTGTGATAGATGGTCAAAGAGATAATCTAACAAGATGACCAAATGATCTTTAAGACAACCAAGAGATAGTGAATGTTGGAATGAGTTCAGATCTCTTGCAAAAGTTGTGTACGAAATTACCCTAAGAAAGCTTTTATGGCAATTCAAAACGGCTTCATTTTTTTTCTCCCCTAAAGTTAACCGGGAGAACTTTATATATATATATATATATATATATATATATATATATATATATATATATATATATATATATATATATATATATATATTTTTTTTTTCCTCGGTTACAAGAGTGGCCAGGCCACTATCCTAGGAACCAAAATGGAGTACTAATTTAATTACAACCCAAACAAAGCAAGCATCAAGAGTAAGAGTAATATGTATAAGCAAAAGACAGTCAAAATAGGATTTTCTAGACATCAGGATTGATGAGATGATAATCCAATTGCGACGGTGATAAGACTCCTAGGTTCCATAGTGCCCGCTTTGACCGTCCTTTAATATGGTAGGTTAGCTGGAATATGTGATATTGATTGATTACAAAACGAAAATCATGCAGTATTCCAGCGTTCTTCTTGTCTCGGAATCTAGCTCCCCACATCTGAGATATAAGATAAGCATATTACTGAAGTAATGTATATGTACGAGTATAATTGGAAGATAAGGTCCACAGCATTCCTATGAGCAGTAGTTGAAATTATGTGTCATAGTGATCAGAGATATCAACCTTACCAGATTGGTGTACCCATATATAGTCTTTAAAGGGTCAAATTTCGAAAACATTGGTGTACCGGTACGAATAACGGGTGCACCAATGCATGCACCAGTGAGTTTTGTGTTGAGAAACAGCACAACATCAGTATACTTTCCTTCAAAAACACTCACTCCCCTACGTCGATGTACTGGTTATCGGTTTCCGCCACATAGGTCTACCAATCCCAGCAAAAAACTCAAGGCGTGGAATGGATTTTCCAATTATGAAAGCATGACAATGCTAGGTCTGTACATGAGGTCCTTATGACAAATGTCTTCAATATTAAGGACCTAAATCCTATGATCTAAGAGGCCGAATCAAAGACTAGTTACAATGGAGATTACAAAGGAAGCCTATACTAGTTTTGCATTACCCCAATAAACAAGAGTCTACAAACTTTGTATCTAATATCAATGTGCTATTAGGATCTGGGATGGGCATTTAAACCGTTGAAACCAATTCAACAATAAACTAAAAACTGAACCAACCAATCCATATATTTTCAAACCGATCTAAAAATCAATAGGTTTGATTTTTTTTTCTTTTTCAAACCGTACATTCGGTTCGGTCGGTTCGATTCAGATTTTTTGAAACTTCGTGAACCAAACTAACTATATATAGTATAACATATCTATATTTTTACTAATCCTAATTATTTTTTACTAACTCTAATTATCTAACTACTCATTTAAATGGAGCACTAAATCCCTTGACGTAACACACATTTTTCACTCGCCGCCTACATCTCACTAAGTGTTATTAATTATGATAAAAAATTTAATTTTTTTGGAGCTTATTATCATGTAAAAGTTATAAATATTTGGGCCTAAACTTGCCCAAAATTGAGTTTGGCCCAAACCGATTAAACCATTCAAACCGATTAAACCATTCAAACCAATTCATTCAATCAGTTGAAACCAAACCGTTCAACCACGGTTCGTTTTTTTTTCAAAACCGAGGTTGATCAGTTCGATTAGGTATTCAGCCTCCAAACCGAACCAACCGAACCGTGCTCACCCCTAAGAGGAGGGCACGAGATAATTGGCGATAATACAAACAAGCTTTTGCCCTTGAGGAAAGTTTATATCAAAATTGAAAAACAGAACTTGAGTCCCCTATAATGAAGCCTTCAATGTTCAATAAACTACACCTTAAATATAAGGCTGGCAAAATGGGTGGGTGGGTTGGGTTTGGATTTGGGTTAAATGGGTTTGGGTCAAATAGGTGACTGACCCATTTAGACCCATTTATTTGTGGGTTAAGTGGGTCAATTATTAAATGAGTTGGTTTAACCCATTTACACCCATTCACACACAACCCCAAATACACATGTGGGCTTCCTCGAGAGATCAGCAACAATATACTGTGACTGTCCGTGCATCATCTACGACGACCCCACCTATTCTTGGTCGGACACCCACCGTCGATGCCTCCAGCTCGCCTTCTCTATCAGGACCCTCAGCGTTCGGAGGGGCCACGTCGTGTCTGTGGTGGCCCCCAACATTCCGACTATGTACGAGCTTCACTTCATCGTGCCCGTGGTTGGCACCGTGCTCAACAATGTCAACACCCGCTTGGACTCACGCACCATCTCTGTCATCCTCCGCTGTAGCGAATCGAAGCTCCTATTCGTTGACCACCAGTCCACGTCAACACCCACTTGGACTCAAGAAGCCATCTCTTTGCTCCAGACAAATTCTCAACCTACCACTCCTTGTTCTCATCGCAGATCATGATACCCCTTCATTCCTCGCCTTTCGTTTCAGCTTCACTTATGCTGGTCGAGTCGAAAAAGGTGATCCTGGATTTAATTGGGTCCGGTCGGAGACGGAGTGGGATCCCATGGTGCTGAATTATACCTCCAGCACAACGTCATCTCCTAAAGGCGTAATCCACAACCACAGTGGGATGTTCATCATCACGATGGATTCTCTTCTTGGCGAGATCGTTGAGTTAATTGGCCGATTGCAATTATGATAAGGAACAAAATATTAAGCATGCTTGGTTTGTAAAAAACTAAAATTTTCCACACTTATAGCAATCCAAATGTGTTTATGTGGGTGTGTATGTGTGTGTGTGTGTGTGTGCGTGTGAAAGAGAGAGAGGGGAGAATGAGCCTCTGTGCGTGTGAATTTGTATATGGTTAAATGGGCACCCATTTATAACCCACTTAAACTTGCGGGCAATTGGGTTGAAAAATAAGTGACTCATTTAAGACCTAATTATTAAATGGGTGGGTTTGGGTGAGTTTTAAGTGGGAGGATCTGAGCGGGTAAATGGGTTTGGGTCTTGATCGCCACCTATACTTAAATACAAACCATCCTGGCCTTGTACGCTTAAGTATGAAGCCCATGCAATCATGAAACCCAATAGATCGTAAAAAGCCCATATCTAGAGCACTCCACCAACGAGAACTACAACCAAAACTGAGAATCTAAGCAGAACCAATAATTCAGCACAGTAGCAAAAAGGCTAATTAAAAAGCAACAACCTGGTCTTAAGAATCAATAGTAAAAGAAACATCCACAACTAGAACATACTCACTAAATTTATTACAGTCGACACCAACCCATATCGTAGGATCGCATGCCATTGCACTAAACAGAAGATAATAGATCTACTTGTACCAATTATAGACGAATCACCTATGAAGGACGGACACGGGTGCGGGTACAGTTACGCGAATACAATATTTTTAAAAATTTTAAGATACGGGTGTGGCAGGGATGCAACATATTTTATAATTATTTAATTGTGTATACTTAGTATTTAATTTTTAAACAATTTTAAATCTTAGTAATCATAATATATGTGTTTGATATATATAAAAAGATATTAATATTCCAACCAAAGTAGTGAGTTTCTAAGTTTAATGGGTACTTTTGTAAATTTTAAAGCTTTCAACCAAATCAGTAAGAATTTGTTAAGTTTAATGGATTGTTGTATAAATATTAAAATTGTATAGCTGAACATAATAAAGTTTTTATGTGGTATCACTTTTATTTCTCTGAAGTTTTGGGGTTGGTTTATATAATAACTTAACAATTGGGTCCTTAAATAATATAACAAAACTAGTTGTCAAAAGTCAGAATATCAGAACATAGAGAACATCGACTCTTCTCCTTCTTCTCTGGAAGTAAGCACAAGCATCACGTCGCACTGAGTCGCCGGTAAGTCCTTCTTCTTCTTCTTCTTCTTCTTCTTCTTCTTCTCCTCCTCCTCCTCCTCCTCCTCCTCCTCCTCCTTCTTCTACTTCTACTTTTACTTCTTCTCTCCAGTGTCTCCTCTCAAATTGCTGGTGGTCGCTGGAGTTTCAGGTAGTCACCGGTGGTGACAGATTTGCCTTTTACAGAGCCGACACGCACCCGAGCCGTACCTGAGATTTAAGAAATTAAAAAAAAATGTTGGATACGCACCTGACACGCACCCACGCCGCACCCAACACGTACCCGGTGCCAGTACTTCACCCTAGGTGCCGGTGCTTCACCCTAAGTGTCGCACCGGTGCTTCGTAGCCAATCACTCAATATGACTGAAAGAATCCTTTTCTCTCCCCTTTGTTACTATCATCATGCCCTCACTAAAGTGTCATCCCCACTTTTTAAATAAATCGTTATGGTATCCTCACCTCTGTCGTGCTAAGGGAAAAAGCCTATGTCTACAAAAACATAATTAAACTAGAAGGGTATAGAACCTACTAAGATGAGGTATCACCGGCTTGCATCATTAACTTCACCTCGTAAAGTGAAGTGAGGATCTTGTTGCCATCAGGAAACATATCCTTCAAAAGTGGTAGAAGCATGTTCAAGCATTTATCAGTCAAGTTATGTGCTGACTTAAGTTGCAGTAAGCCACCAAAATGAACTCCTTGCAAAGCTTTTGAGCGCCAGGATACACCGGCTGCTCAGCATCCTCAATCAATCTGGCAAGATTTACCCTTTCCCCTTCAGGTACCTGAGAAGCATGGCTTGTAGATTCATCAGCCACCACATTATTTCTGTAAGGTCCACAACATAGATCATGAACCTTTCCCTCCCTGCCTTTCGTTTTCTTTTTCTTTTTTCCTTTCTTTCTTCCCTTTCTTCTTTCAACTTTCCCTGCATGTCATCCTCTATCTTGCTCATGTTCTTTTGAATTTCTCACTTCCTAGTCTCTCACTTTTGGCTTAAGCTCATTATTATTGTTAATAAATTGGCCAGTGGACCTATTATCCGCCCACTAACACATAATGTGTATTTATTAGTCTGAATATATAACTACAGTCAATTAGAGAATATTTATCTCCTAAGTGTTTGATATAAATACAATATTTATCCCTTAGGTGTTTGAGATAAATACATCTTTATCTCATAAGTGTTTGAGGTAAAATCAGCATTTAATTATATCTCTATATAAAGGCTAGAAATATTCCAAGAAAAATATAAGTGACAGACAATAAGTCACAAGACAATCCCTCCCTCTGTTGCATTCTCTCTAGAGCATCACTAAACTCTAGGATTCGGTTCGTGGACGAAGAACTCGACTTTAGTAGCTGTTTTCATACCTCCAAAAAAGATCAAACGTGTTGGAGGCTCGTAACAACAAGGATCCTTCACCGGAATTTTTTGAGGACTTTGACAGTATATTTTTGAACCCACTACATCTTACGTGGTTGCACAATAATTGTTTCAATAGTTATCAAAATCATTGTCACATTCTGATTTAGAAACTTCTCGGCATGAGTCCTGTTGCTGCTAGAATATTGATCGGGAACCACAGCCAGGAAATGGACCTGCAAAATAGAACACGGAGTGACCACCGGGGTGTTCCGATGGAGGATGCTCCGATGCTAAAGTCAGAACCTTGCTACAAGGTTGGAGCTCTCAATAGCAAAAAATACACTAGATGTTTTGTGTGTGTGTGTGCGCGCGCGTACCTGGAGTCCTTTACCTCTAATAGACTTGGCTCTTAGACTCTTCTTTGACTTCTAACTCTCTCCTGATAGGTCCGGAGATCCTATCAGAACTCTTTGGAGATTAGATGTTGTCTCTTAGGGATAGCATTATGGTTCTTCCAGGTCTCCCTCTCATAGCTGATAAAGCTTACCCAAAATACAGGTTCTTCGATTGACTCAGGGTCAACCTTTCCACGTGTCGTTGCTTGATTGGATGATTATATTTTATCCATATCATAATGCCCCCTACTTTTGATAGTTCTTCCCAAGGATAGCCAAAAGCATATAATAGCTAAAATCCACCTGGTACGGTCCAGCTAAAGTCTTTTCTTTTCTGTTACCCATTGTTTAGGGGAAATTATGAAAAAATCATCTCTGAACGAGCTTCTTCGGGAACTCTGCTCGGAAGTCCTGATCAGGAGACCTGCTCGGGCAGTCTGTTCGGGAAGCCTGTTCAGACAGAATCCTGTTGACAGTCTGAGGAATCCTGTTCGGACAGTCTGCTCGGGCTTTCTGTTCGGTAGTATGCTCAGGATACCTGATCGGACTGTCTGTTCGGGAACCCTATTCGGACTGTCTGTTCGAGAAGCTTATTCGGACAGTCTGTTCTGCATGGCCTTCGTAGGAAGCTTGAGCGTCTGCTCGGGATACCTGGTCGGACTGTCTGGTCGGGCAATCTGTTCGGGAAGCCTGTTCGGACAGTCTGCTCGGGCAGTCTATTCGGCATGGCCTTCGTAGAAAGCCCGAGTAGACTGTCCAAGCAGGTCTCCTGATCAGGACTTTCGAACAAATTGCTCGGGCTATCTGTTCGGATGTCCTGATCAGGAAACCTGCTCGGATAGTCTGCTCGGGAATCCTGTTCAGACAGTCTGCTTGGGCAATCTGTTCGGCATGGCCTTTGCAAAAAACTTGAGCTTCTGCTCTTCCTAGTTTCCCTTATTAGTATTTCGATACAAAATGTCTTCTGCGTCGTCGAGTGAATCTTCATCTTCGTCAACTAGTTCTACAGAAAGCCCTATAGAGAGTGAATCAAAAAGTAGGTCCTCAAAAGTAGGCACCTCAACCTCTAGGAGTAGAGTAGAAATTTCTGCCCCTCAAACTAGCACTGCGTTTCCCCACAGAGATGCCTTAGGGGACATCAAGGATGAGGCTGAAGAACTATTTGACAAAGACACTTGGTTTACCACAGACGAGAAGAGGAACAAAATGACCAAGGAAGATATAATAGAAGTCTTGGAAGAATTCCCTTGCCCCCTCCATTCTCTGCTCGAGTTCCTGGACTCCAAGAGCCTGCCAATTATGGCATAGATCTTGAAATATGTGTCTATGAAGGCCAGATACAATCAGGTTTTAGAATCCCTATGCATCCCTTTGCCTTCGCCTTTTTAACTACTACAAAATGGAGCCCGGTCAATTGGTTCCAAATGGGTGAAGAAAGCTCGTCGGGTTAATCTACCTTGTTCAGAGTTCGGGGTACCGGGCAACGGTGGATGACTTCATGAGACTCTACCTTGAGGTATGTTTTCTAAAGAACGTTGCTCGAAGTGTTGGGTGGTACTACATCCATAATAGGGTTAGAGTGATCAAAGGTGGTCCCAAATCCAATAAGGGTTGGCACTCCAGGTACTTCTTCATACAACACCCAAGTGGCAAATGGGAATTTCCTCAGAGATGGAACGAGTTCTGCAAAGATTTTGAAAAGAAAGGCTTTCTGGCTCCCAACACCCTTACCAAGAAACTTATTGATCACATAAAGAGAAGGGGTGGTTTAAGCATTGATGAACCTCTTTCAGAGCAAGAGTTGCGGCACGGGGGGCTTATTCCTCCTGCGCCTGCTAGGCCTCTTCCCCCAACTCCCATCGTAGAATCTCGTGTTATTTTGAGGGATAAGGCTTCAGAGTTAGCGACAGAGACGTCAACCTCTAGGACTCCGAGTTTAGGTAGCATCTATAGACTATATTTATTCAATTGCCTCTCTTATTAAATCTGAACTGTATTTGCTGACTTGTCTCTTTCTTTCTTTCTTTTAAAATAGAGATGTCTGGCCAAGGTGAAGGTGGAAAAGGCAACTTCCTCGGGCTGCTACAAAGAGCCTCTAAAGGAAAGAAAGAAAGAAAGGGAGGGTTCATCTCCTGCTGTGAAAAGGCCCCGCGCTCATGTTCTTCCCCCGCCTTCTCTCTTGGTTAAGGATCTTCCTGCAGACCAAGATCCTATTTTTTACCCAAGATGGACTATCAAGAGAGGCGACTCTGGCATGCTGAGTTCCCATGTCTCTGCACAATACTTGGCCCATGGTGTCTTACCCAGCGACAAGGCGATCCTGGAGAACCAACCCCACGATGCATTTGCCATGGCTTACGTTCCGGCTGCTTACAACGTATCTCGCCTAATTCATTGAATTCATGTCTATTTTCTTCCTTTTTTCTTGTATGTCATTCTCTTATCTTTATTACAGGCCTACTGCTATAGCAGCCAGATGCATGAAAGGTTTGGAATAGCGATGGATATGGCCCGGGTCGCAGAAACCGAGAAGAGAGAGGCCTTGTCCAAGGTTGGTGGCCTTGAGAAGGAGATCAAGAGCCTGAAAGCGGAGAAGACGGAACTGTTTGCCAAAGTTAGCCGTCTGGAAAAGAGATGCAAGAAATTAAAGAAAGCTGAGGCTGATTCTGGGGACCGGGCTATTCAAGCATTTCTAGACGGCGCCGCAGGAGACGAATGGCTGCGGAAGCACATGGAAGACGGCCTTTCCATCTTCGAGAAGGCCAAGGAGCTTACTCTTGTCAAGTATCCTGACCTTGCCATGAATGACATAACTATGCCTGACTTTGGGTCTCATTCAGGAGAGATTGTCGTGCCCTCTGAGGCCAGAGATGCTGTTTCCAGAGAGGGAAGGGGCACTCATCCTGGGAATGCCCCCGCACTTAGGATAGCTTTGCCTTCCTTTTGTAATTTCACTTGACTTTTACCTATGCACTTTTGTTGCCCTTGGAGGCCTTCTTGTGAACCTGTTCTTTTTCACTATCCCCTGGAAGGGCGTGTTTTATTTTTTGCAATTGAGTTTTTACTTTTCACGTTTTTGCAATTTTTACTTTGATGCGAACCCTTATCGTCAGCTAAGGGCTGGCAAAAAAGCCTCGCACTCACGCTCGGCCAGGTTTCGAATTAGCAGAACAAGGTAGGGCGACGATTTCCCACTTGGTTTTGCCGTTTCTCAGGCTAGAACTAAAGCTAGACCGTGTTCAGAAAATACTTATGTATTACCCTATCACATTGGGTGATAATCGCTTGAGCAATATGTGCAGTTTTGCTGCTCGGGCACGCTGTTTGGCCATGAAGCTCGTTCTTGAGATCATAGTACTGAATACCTTTGCTTGAGCAAAAGTCTAAAAAGATGTAAATATACTGGAAAACTTAATACTTCATTACTTTATCAAACAAAAAGAATGTGGTTACAACGGGAATTGTGGTATCCCTATTATTCATCTGAGTAAAACCTATTCTTCTTACCATAATAAAAAGGGAGTATCTAGTCCGGCCAGAAGACACTACTGATAGTAACGCCGTAAATTCTCCGCATTCCAAGTTCGAGGGTTTGGGTCTCCTGAAAGCGTTTCTAATGAATAAGCGCCTGGCCTAAGTATCTTCAATATTCTGTAAGGTCCTTCCCAGTTTGGCGACAGCTTCCCGATAGCGGCCTTTGGATCTTAAACTTCCAACTTTCAGAGGACTAGATCGCCAACTCGAAATAACCTTGTCCGAACCCTTCGATTGTAATATTGTGCGACCCTCTGTTTTGTTGAAATCACTCGATCCAGGGCTTGGGCGCGCACATCGTCTAATAGGTTTAGATTTCCTCGAAGGTTCGCTTGATTCTCTGCTTCTGAAAATTATAACACTTCGACTGTGGGAAGACCGACTTCCACTGGTAGCAGTGCTTCTATCCCAAAACATAATAGAAACGAGGTCTCCCCAGTTACAGAATGGGGTGTCGTGCGGTACGCCCAGAGTACTTTGGGGAGTTCATCTACCCATGCTCCCTTAGCTTCGTCCAGCTTTCTCTATAAACCTTGAAGGATAGAGCAATTCATATTTTTTGTTTGTCCATTTGATTGGGGATGAGCAACTGATGTGAAACGGAGATTGATGGAGAGGTCTTCACAAAAGCTTCAAATTTTGGAATTGTCGAACTGTTTCCCATTATCAGTTATCAGAACCTTGGGAATTCCAAAGCTGCAAACGACATTCTTCCAGAAAAAATCTTCGCACTTTGCCTCCGTTATGGTGGCCAGTGGTTCGGCCTTAGTCCACTTCGTGAAATAGTCGATGGCGACTATCGCAAAACGTTGTTGACCCGTAGCCATCGGGAACGGGCCCAAAATGTCCATTCCCCACATCGCGAATAGAATTGGGGAAGTTAAGATGTTAAGTGGAATCGCCGGCGTGTGTGTGAGTGGGGCAAATTTCTGGCATTGATCACACCTTCTCGTGAAGCTGACCGGGTCCTTTTGCATCCCTGGCTAGTAGTAACCTTGCCTCAAGATTTTGTGGGCTAGATTTCTTCTGCCCAAGTGTTGCCCACAAATTCGCCTCTCTGGGGCTTAAGCACTTGAGGTATGGCAAACTGAAAGACTTCTTGTAAAGGACCCCATCTACAAGAGCATACCGAGCAGCTTTAGAGCGCAAATTACGTGCTTCACCTTGCTCTTCCGGTAATGTTCCCGAAGTGAGGTATTGCATAATCGGATCCATCCAACATGGCTCCTGTCCAACTATGTTAACCTCGGCTAAGGGCTGGATGCTCCTTTCTTATAGGAGCTCAACACATACTGCTCGGGAAAACTTGGAAACGTCCGCGGAAGTTAACCTTGACAGAGAATCTGCTTGGGCATTCTGATCTCTGGGAATGTGGCGGATCGTAAAATTTTTAAACTTGGTAGCCTGAGCTTTCACAGCTTGAATATACTGGATCATTCTCTCATCCAGGGCTTCATATTCTCCCAAGATATGGTTCACCACCAACTGGGAGTCACTATGTATGGAGATAGAGTCCACCCTTAGTGAATGTGCTAGTCTTATTCCTGCTAGAAGCGCTTCATATTCGGCTTCGTTGTTTGACGCCTAGAAGCCGAATCGAAGAGCGTATTCGATCACAAACTTCTTCGGGCTGATCAATATGAGACCGGCTCCACTGCCACCTATCTTAGATGAGCCGTCAACATAAAGACGCCACAGGTTCGAGGCTTTTGAGAGGATCAGCTGTGGGAGGTCTTTCGGCAGGGTGCATTCAACAATGAAATCCAATAAGGCTTAGGCCTTAATCACGACACGAGGTTTGTATCGGATGTCAAACTCTCCCAGTTCTACCGACCAGTAAACCAATCTCCCCGATGCCTTCGAACTTTGGAGAACCTTCCCCAAAGGTTGGTCGGTCAAAATAACGATTGTATGTGACTGAAAGTAAGTTCGTAACTTTCTCGCCGAAGTAATGAGGGCAAGGGCCATCTTGTCTATTCGAGGATATCTTGTTTCCACGTCCTGCAGGACTTTACTCACGTAGTAAACGGGTTTCTGTTTGCCCTTCTCTTCCCTAATCAGGACTGAGCTTACTGCTACCTCGCTTATGGAAAGGTAAAGAAAGAGGTCTTCACCAGAGATTGGCTTGGTGAGGAGAGGTGGAGATACCAAATACTACTTCAGCTCTTCAAACAATCTTTGGCATTCCTCCGTCCATGCAAAATCTCTTGCCTTTCAGATTGGCCTGAAGAAGGGCAGGCATCTTTCTGCCGATTTAGACATGAATCTTCCCATGGCGGTGACTTTTCCCGTGAGTTCTTGGACTTGCTTGACTGTTTTTGGCGGTTTTATGGCGTGAACGACATCAATTTTCTCCGGGTTGGCCTCGATGCCGCGTTGGGAGACCATGAACTCCAAAAACTTGCCAGACGCTACACCAAATGCGCACTTGAGTGGATTCAGTTTCATCTTGTAGGCTCGTAAATTATCGAAGGTCTCCTTGAGGTCTTCTGCATAAGCATTGGCTTTGATGCTCTTTACTAGCATGTCATCTACATATACCTCCATATTCTTCCCAATCAAATCACATAATATCATGTTGACCAAACGCTGGTATGTTGCTCCCGCGTTCTTTAGTCCAAAGAGCATGACTCTGTAGCAATAGAGTCTCCGCTCTGTGATGAATGAGGTTTTGGGAATGTCATCTTCACACTCCTTATTTGATTGTAGCCCGAGTAGGCGTCCATGAAACTTAACAATTCATGACCCGAGGTAGCATCAATAAGGATGTCAATTCGTGGGAGTGGGTAACTGTCCTTCGGGCATGCTTTGTTAAGGTCGGTGAAGTCGATGCATATGCGTTATCTGTTACCTAACTTGGGTACCATCACAACATTGACGATCCAATAAGGGTAGGAAATCTCCTTAATGAATCTGGCTGCCACCAACTTGTTTACCTCTTCCTCGATTCTCACTTACCATTCAGGGGAAAATGTCCTCTTCTTCTGTTTGATAATTTTCTGAGTAGGTCTACGTTTAGCTTGTGGGAGATTACTTCGGGATCGATCCCTGGCATATTAGATGATGTCCACGCAAAGACATCTGAGTAACTTCGCAAGAGGTTTACAAGCTGGAGCTTGAGGCCATCGGCCAATCCTGTTCTGATTCTCAAGTTTTTTCTCCGTTACCTGGATAAAACTTAATGTCTAAGAGGTCTTCAGCTAGCTTTCCTCTCTCGACTTTTGTTTCATCCCTCAAATCTTTAATTATAAGGATCTCGTTACTTTTGGTTTGGCACGATGCCATGTAGCACTGTCGCGCAACAACTTGATCACCTTTGGCTTCTCCAATGCCGTGCTCCGTGGGGAACTTCATTTTCATGTGGTATGTTGACACCACTGCTTTCAATTGGTTTAATGCTGTCCGGCCCAGGATTGCATTATAGGCTGACGGAACACGAACCATAACAAAATCCAACATTAATTTGGCTTGAGCTGAAGGAGTGCCTACGGCAATTGGTAATGCAATGATCCCCTCGTGAATCATGGGGTGGTTAGAAAAGCCATAGATGGGAGTGTCTATCTTTCGCAATCGGTCTGATGGGATATTCATTTTTTTGAACGCCTCATAGAAGAGTACTTCCGCTGAGCTCCCGTTATCCACAAGGATCATCTTCGTATCAAAGTTGCCCACTCGAAGTGTGACCACTAGGGGGTCGTCGTGTGGTGTTTTTATGTCGCCTACATCCTCTTTAAAGAAAGATATTGTTGGGACCAGCTCTATTTTTTGCTTCTTGGCCAGCGGCCCCATAATGGTGCAAACCTCTCTTGCGTAAGCTTTTTACCCTTGGCTGGACGATCCCCCAGAGGCGATTCCTCTCGAGATAGTGTTGATGACTCCCGCATTTTCTTGTGTCTCTTCTCGTCATACTAAGGGAGTGGCCTCCCTCATTTCATCCCTTCGATTGACATATCTTCTCAGATGCCCACGCTTGATAAGAGCTTCTATAGCGTGCTTGAGAGACTCGTAGTTGTCTGTGGTATGGGCGTGGTCATTGTGGTAATGACACCATAAATTTCTATCCCTCTTGCTTGGTGCGGATCTCATCTTGTCTGGCCTCTCCAACATCTCTTGGTCCTTGATTTCATGAAGGATCTGCGACGGCTTGGCGTTTAATGGGATCAAATTCTTCATATCAAATAATTTCTTTGAGCGCCTCTCATCTCTTCTTGAACATTTGGGGCCTCGTCCATCTCTTGGACTGTCTTCTCGGGTTCACTTTCCAAGCTCTTGGCCGTTGTCCCCTCGATTTCCCTTGTGGGTCTCCAAGTACTCTTCAGCCTAAATGTCCTTGTTAGCCTTGGTCAGCAAGGCGCTCATGTTCCCTAGGGGGTTTTTATTTACAGCGAAGGCAAACTTGGAAGTGGGGCGAAGCCCGCGCAAAAAGGCGATGTACTTTATCGACTCTAGATTGTCGATTTCTAAGGTTGCCGCATTGAAACACCCTAAATAATGCGCCAGAGACTCATTTCTTTCTTGCACCACATTAAGGAGACTCGCATAATTCTTCCTTCGAGTTTTGCTGCTCACAAAATGATTCTGGAACAAATCAGTAAGCTGGGCAAAGGAATGGATTGACCTGGGGGGAAGAGATTTAAACCACGCATGCGCTGCCTTCCTCAAAGTGGTTGGGAAGGCTTGGCACATGACGGCATCCAAGACCTGGAGGAGTAGCATATTCGTTTGAAACTGGTAGACGTGCTCACCAGGGTCTCCGCTTCCATCATACAAATCGTACTGCGGCATCCAAAAATTTGGAGGGAGTTTCTTCTTCTCGATTGTCTTGGATAAGGGGTACCCTGAATCCTCCCTTGGGGGAGTAAATTATTTTGGGGAAGGCCCATAGATGGTTTTATGAGAAGCTCGCCCATGGGGGTGCACTTCTCGTGTGAGACCACGAGCTCGTCCTTGGGGACGATGTCTTTGGTCCGTGCAGAATCGACCTTGAACTTCGCCGTCTGAAATAGGAGACGAATTCGTGCTACCTTCCATTGACGTCACACGTCGGAAACATGAACCGCTTCTGGTAACATGCTTCTTGGTCCCTTATTTCGGTTGATAAGTGGGATCAGCCTCCGAGCTGTATCTCCGACCATAGATTGACCTTGAGGTCAACCTCAGACATAGATCACTCGGGTCCAGGTGTGGCTGATTGGTGGAGGTTACAGGGGCAACCACTTCAAGCATTTTCTGTAGGGTGTTTACCACGCCCTTAAGTTTGTGAATTTCCCTTGTCAAATTCACGTTCGGTGTGTTGAACAATTTTCGGGTCAAGCGGTGACGCAGGTCTCCCTTCTTTAAAAAGGGGTTGGAGAACGAGTTCCCTTAGAGCTGTCACTCGTTTGTGGCGTGACTGAAGTCACATTGATCTGATCGTCACTGGAATGTCGATAAGATAGTGTCAAATGTCGGCCCTCTCAGCGAGAGCCACTGGATAGCGCTCGTCGGTTGTGAACTGAGCGACTGATTGGAGGTGTACTGGATGACAATTGCCTAGCCATGTTCCCAGTAGGTCCCACAGATGGCGTCAAAATGTTGTTGCTAGAATATTGATTGAGAACCACAGTCGGGAAATGGACCTGCAAAATAGAACACAAAGTGACCACTGAGGGTGTTCTGATGGAGGATGCTCCGATGCTAAAGTCAGAACCTCGCTACAAGGGTGGAGCTCTCAATAGCAAAAAATGCACTGGGTGTTTTGTGTGTATGTACGTACCTGGAGTCCTTTACCTCTAATAGACTTGGCTCTTAGACTCCTCTTTGACTTCTGACTCTCTCCTGATAGGTGCGGAGATCCATTGAGATCCTATCAGAACTCTTTGGAGATTAGGATGCTGTCTCTTAGGGATAACATTATTGTTCTTCTAGGTCTCCCTCTCGTAGCTGATAAAGCTTACCTAGAATATAGGTTCTTCGGTTGACTCAGGGTCAACCTTTCCACGTGTCGTTGCTTGATTGGATGATTATATTTTAGCCATATCAAGTCCATTTAGAGCAAATCCTCAGTAAGCTACTGTGCACACCTTCTAGAATCTGCAATAAAAGTTGCTATATGGCAAATCAAGTGAAATAAAAATGATAAATATCCTTGCCAAGTCGATCTCGAAGAGAATAACGCATATATAGCTGTCTACAACAACAAAATAAAGAACCAGATGTAGTTTGCTTTCCCTGGTGATTTTTAGTCTATCAACCACCTTTCTTCAGGGGTTTCTATTTTACTATCTTGCCCTTTTTTTCTGAAGAAAACAAAGCAGATAGTTCAGCCATAAGCGGAACTACATGGGAATTAGGGGGAACAGTGCACCCCCTGACTTTTGAAAAAAAAAATTGGGGAATTGTGCCCAGTCTGGCCAGTCCCCGAGATCCTGCCCCCGAGACCTCAGACCAGTCACCTCTCTCTTTCCGTGACCGGTGAGGATTGAGGCGGTGACCGGTGACTCACTCTGACTGACGATCGCGACAGTGAGCCTGTGACCAGATCTAGAAGCAAGGGTCTCATCGAGCAACAACCACTGAGATATGAAAACGTATCGAGACCAGCGAGACGCTGTGACTCACTATGACCGGTGAGGCGACGACCGTGAGTCCGTGAGCTCGTGACTTACTCCGACCAGATCTAAAACTGGAAGGATGGACTGAGGTCTGAGGCTGCTTTTTGGTAGAGGCCCCACTTTTTGCCTCCCTTCTTAGTAGTCCAATCTAGGCTAGGCTGTTTAAGCGCTTAACTCCTAGCTCAAGGGGGGAAGGAGTTCGATTTCCTGTCTAGAGCTAGGTGGTCTTTTGTTTTGGAAAGGGCTTTTTCTGTTGAGCGGTCGCCAGCCACCAATTTCAGGCTACTCACTAGTCAATACACACTACTCCTTCTCTGCACTACTGACTGTGAGGTAAGCCATAAGCTCCTAAATTTTAGTTTAATTTTAGTGATTGTATAGAGATTTAAAAAATATGTTTGGTGATTATATTGTAAATATGCCTTGATTATATTGAGTATGCCTTGTTTGGTTGTTGGAAGAGTATGCCTTAATTCTTAATTGAAGTTGGAACACCTTAATTATTTGGTTAATTTGCTTTCCTAATTAGTAATTGGCTAATTCCTTTTCTAATTCATAATTTGGTGCATAGATAGTTTATAATTATGTTGGAATGTGACTTCAAGCGCTACCAATCTTGAGAGCCTCATCGAGTAGTAATTTAGTAATTTTGTTTATAAACACTTGAATATCTAATTTGTATTCGCTTTTTTTTTTGTAATGTACTTGTAAAGAGTGAAACTTAATAATACATTTTGTATACTTTTTTAAGCACACTGTTTTTGTCTATTATTTTACTAATAAAAAGTTTTGGTGAATTCAAAATATTTTTTACACCCCCAGAAAAAAAATCCTGGTTCCACCCCAAAGTCTAGCTACTTTGTTTATCATTTCTGCAGATCAAGGAAATGGCAATCCCATTTCACAAGGCTACCATCACTGCGGGGCTTGGAGGGTCGATATTAGCAGCCTTACCCATGCGTACTTGTTTCGATCCGTGACCTCCGGGTCGGACAACCTTACCGCTGTGCCAAGGTTCACCAGCAGCAAAGTACATAAAAGGAATCTAATAATAAACTCAACCTAACTACCCACTACATTGTCGAAACGAGTTGCTTTGCAAAAATTGAATTTCCCCCAGATACTTTTTTATTTACTAAGTTTTTGCATTTCCCCTAGATACTTTTTTATTTACTAGTACTTTATACTGTTTTAAGAAACCCATACATCTATTCTATATGTATACCACCAAAAATATAACAACTATCTATCCAGCTTCCCAAGAGATTAATCAAGATCAAGTAACCATAAAGAGATGAACAAAGAACATTACAAAAACAGCTCAGCTGAATAATAAGTTTAAAACGGGCTACTTGAGACCTACAATGAAATTTAATATAATTAAACTAGCTAAGACTCAAACCAATCTGATCAACATGATAAAATCAATTGGCTGGTTAATGCACCCCCTCACTTTATGTCAAAATCACACATGACACACACCCAATGGGAAGTTGCAAGTAGGGTTGTAAATGAATCGAGCCGTTCACGAACGGCTCGTGGTTTGTTCTCCACAAAACTCGTTCATGTTCGTTCGTATAATATACGAACCGAACATAAACAAGTTTTTAGGGCTCGTTTATTAAATGAGCCGAACATGAACACTCCAAAATGTTCACAAACGATTTGCGACCAGCTCGTCTAAATAATAAATTAATTAAAATATGTTTAAAGAATTAATATTTATATAAACTATATAAATCATAATTCAAACCTGGATGCCAGGCCTTGATGTCAATAAGCCCAAAACCCCAAGCCCACCTAAAAACATAGAGTCCAACCCCCAAAGAGCCCAATAAAGCCCAACCCCTAAAGAGCCCAAGCTATGAAGCCCAACACCTTGAAACCCTAACTATTTAACTAAAATCTAAACATAAAAATTCACAGATCTGAGATCACACAGCCGCACTCACTCTCCCGTCTCACTCACTCTCATAGTCTCACACACAAACATTACTCACAGATTGCACATAATCCCCACGCCTCAGTCCTCACATATCGCACAGAAGACCCCATTTCTCTCTTCACAAGGACATCACAATTTCGATCAGCTCGATGCTATCGTCGCCTATCTTCGACGCCGTCATCTCCCGTCGTCAAATTCTGCCTGTCGAAGGTCATCGCTTTGGCGCCGTCATCTCCTCGTCGTCGGATTCCGCCTGTCAAAGCTGGAGAAGGCTGTTGATAGCTATAGAGGGGTTGCTGAGCACTAGGATCAAAGCTGCAAAGCTAAGGGCTCAACCCCAAACATACTTGTACAAGGAGCTGATTCATTGTCTTTCTCTTCATCGCCAATCGATCAAAAAAATTTCTTTCAGTGTTTTTGATTCTGCATCCCTCACTGTGTATATAGATTTTTTTATTCATTATATCACTTGACCGCTTGAAGGAATTTGAGCAAATTTAGGGTTTGACTTGGAAATTGAACGTGAATACGAGCCAAGTATCCGAACTCGAGTTCGGCTCATATTGCTAAACAAGTTGAGCAAGTCGAGCTCGAGTTTCACTGTCACAAACTCGAGCCGAATTCGAACATCAATGTTTTGGCTCTTAACGAACTGGAGCCGAGCTCCAACATGCCAAAATTTAAACGAACCGAGTTCGAACACACTCGACTCGAACTCGGTTCGTATACAGCCCTATTTGCAAGGAACCAATTGTTTTTACCCTGCAATTTAAATAGTAAAAATGTAGTAATTCCAAATTATTCTAATCATTGATGGAATTTTTAGGTTTCTATGTTTTTCTTGCCAATCTTTTTTCCTTTTTTTTTTTTTGCAGAAAAGATCCAAGTGTTACCCAAACTCAAATGTGAAGAGTGTGAAAGCAATAACTTAAATATAATGGGTACATCCTATTCATTAAACTCAGGGTGTGGTGGTACTTATCCACAAAAGCTTCATGGACAACATTTGACTCTCTACATATCGTATTCCTCGAAGCCACCATTATCAAACCACAAGTCTCATCCATAATAACTTAGGAATGAAAAGGCTATCATTAGTAGAATCTGGCGGTCAGGCAATATTTCTAAGAAACTATTCACTGGGTTAGCTGGACACAATTGTTTAAGCCACATGTACATGGAGGTCTTGGATTTAAAGACTCCCACGCTTTAATTTGGCTTTGTTGGAAAATTTGTGCAGGCTTTTATAGATACACGACAATTCTCTATTGTCTCAAGTTCTCCTCTCCAAGTGTTGTTCCTCTTGCTCGTTCCTAGATGCTCCTCGCAAGCACAATATTTCTTGGATCTGGAAAAGTAATCTTTTCTGCTCGAGATGTCTTTAACTTTAAGGAAGGACTGACTGGATTGTGGGGAACGAAAAAAGTGATTAAAGTTGGCAAGATAAATGGGTCCTAGAAATAAAGAACTTAAAAGCTTGTAAGTGTTTCTTATTACTAGATGATTCTATCACAGAGGCAGAGGCTATTGTTCCAAACGATATTGTCAAACCTCAGCAAAGTGGTTAGGCAGGAAATTTTGAATACTGTTTTAGTTGTACCACTTTCTCGTTGGCGTTTTGAAGAAAAACTTATGGGGGGGTCCATCAAGTTCAGAAACTTACTAAGTTCAATTTACCTATCGCTTATTTTGCAAGTTAAAAGAACGAAACATTTTGGAAGACTCCTCTAAGCAAGTCTAGTCACTAACATTAATTCAGGAGAAAAATTGGAGGCACCTGTGGAAGCTACCCATCCCTCTAAAACTTTTCATCTTTTTGTGGCAAGCATGTTTAGATAGGATACCTACAAAAAAAAAGGGCTTCTACGCAAGAAATGTTGGTCAAATGTCGATTACATGTTCTGTCATGACCATGAGGAAACAGTTAAGCAAATGTTTAGGGATGACAATTAGATCTGCACCCGGCGGATCTCCACCTCGCCCTGCCCCGCCCCGTTAGGAGCGGGTTATTTTGACTTTGACAGGGTTAAGGGGTGGGTATGATATTTTTTTTAAATCCGCAGCGGGTTAGGGGCGGGTATTATTTTGTCCAACCCGCCCGGTATCCGACCTGCCTCTAACCCGTACCTGCCCCATTACACTTATCCTATGCACTAGCCAATCTTAGTCGTCCATCCATAAATATATATAGTCACAAACCCTAAAATTTTCTAATCTTCTCTTTTCTCCTCTCTGCCGATTTGCCGCCCCACCTCCTTGACTCCTTCTCTTTTCATCTTCCCCGCACAGTCGGCGTCCGTCTTCACCTCGGAGAGCACCGTCTGCAACATAGTGTATGTTCACCATGGGATCGGGGTGAATGCAAGATAGTTGCCTCCTTTCATCAAAACAAACAAGCTGTGGCTATAGTGCTGGTAATAGTATTGTTGCTGTTGAAAGTGTTGAAAGAAGCTACACTGGTAAATCATGCATTTGGTAAGCTCCTTAAACACGCATGGTGAGTGAATCTGTTGTCCACCATCGCATGTTAATTAGCCTATCTAGTATTTACTTGATCAAAAATTTGGTTTGATTTCCCTTCGGCTTGCAGAGCTCGTAGATTGGCATCGACTATGGCTTTTACAGCTTGAGGAATGCTAGGTGCATGTGTATTTATGGGGACGAAGGAGTCAGCTCTGTGCAAGGACATGGAATCTTGGCCGGAGCTCCTTGTACTTTTGAGATTTTGCTGTATGATAGGAAACCGTTGATTGCATTTTTTTTCTTTTGACAAATACCCTATTGCATTTTACAAGGATAGTTTTTTGTCTTTTCTGCTTGCATTGTTCCTGATGTTGTTTTAGAGCTTTTGCTCCTGGTAGGTTAGGTTGCAATGAAATTCTTTTACTGGTGAAAATGTATATGCTGTACAATAGAGAACAAGTAGAAGAAGATAGGACCAAGTAATGCCAAAGTATAAACAGTACTACGATCAACACCAAGGGCACGCGCGGGGCGGATCGGGGCGGGGACGGTTTTTCTAAACTAACTTAGGATCGGTTATGGTATTATATTTTTTGACCTGGTGGTGGGGCGGGACAGAGCGAGATTCTAGTGCTACCGGGGCGGGTACGGATTTTATGAGATCCGCATTCGACCCGCCCCATTGCCATCCTTACATATGTTGTTGGATTGCCCTATGCTGTGATTGATATGGTTTGGATACTCTCTGGGCTTTGAATTTGAAAAGAATACTACTCCCTCATTTCTCAGCTAGATCTCTATTTGGCTTCTAAAACCCCTCTACAAGAAGGGGCGTTTTATACAAACGATCATCCCTATTTTCTCTTATTTGGATAAGAAAAACAAGAGCAAGTCAATTAGCAGTTCTTCTACAGAGTTAATTTTGTCTAGGACTAGGAATAAATCTCTTCTCCCGAACAATCATACACAAGCTGAGTTTGTCTTTTGTGATTGTATCGGTGTAAATCTAGATCCTCGTATTTCTTTCTCGGACCTCCAAATTGTTGTGGTTCTCAACTCTCAGAGCAAATCTTATTGAGGTGGGTGTATCATCATGTCACATCTGGAAGAAAAAAGGGGTCTTTGACGACCTCAGGTTACACTATCTAGAGATTTGTTTTACTTGCTTTTTCAAACTAGGTGCTAGATTGGGCCTCAACTCGAGGAAATTCTCAGCTCAGGTTAATATTCAATAACCGCTATCTGTGGACTCAAATTATTGACATAAACAAGACACCCAAGCCACATCCTCAAGCTTGTTTGATTTGCGCTATCAAGCTACTTCATTCTGGTGGTGGAAACTTGGCCTTACCACTCAGGCACCACTCTTGAGGCGAAGAGAATTGCAATCATATTGCATTTTGCCACCGCTCGAGAGTTAGTTCAACGGGCGATGTGTTTTTCTTATTTTTTGTAATAATAGGCGGTCAAATGTGTATTCAGTTAAATCTTTATTGAATTGAACTCGGCGTGGTAGTCATAGATCAAATAAATACCGTTTGCAAAGTAAACAATCAGTTAATTCAAAACTCATAAAAAGTCAATCAGATGGAAACAGAGTTAGTATAACTTTGACGAGTCGAGTGGATCAGCAATTATAAATTAAGAAAGTAGCCGCAGTTACAAAGCATGAAAAGCAAGCATTTACAACATTGGGAAGCTTATAGATATGGTACCTTCAATGAAGTTGGGCCAGGGCAACGATGGCAGAGCAAGAGCGAGAGCGACGGTGACTAGAGTTGTCAAAAGGACCGGGCGGCCCGCAGGCTGGCCCAGCCCCGTGGATGAACAGTGGCGGCCCTATATATTAGGGCTTTGGGCCTGGGCTTGGACCAGGCCAGAAAATCCAAAAAAAAAGCCCGGGCCAGGCCTGGCCTGAACCGAAGCCCAGAATTGGCCCGGCCCGGATCTGGCCCGGTTCCACCATTTTCAAATTCAGATTTCCCCCCCTTTTCCCCCAACGGTTTTATTCTCCTTTTTTCCCCTAAATTCCACTTTTACCCCCCAACAGCAAAATAACGGCTAGTTTGGGGGTATTTTGGTCCAACTTAATTTTTTCAACTCTTTTAAGGGTTTTTACACTCTTACCCTCCCCAACAACTATAAACGGATAGTTTTTAAGGATATTTTGGTCTTTTGTGAAGTTTCAAAAATCTATAAATTCACACCATTTCTCTCTAATTTTTCACACCAATCTTCTTACTCTCTCTTACATAAACATTCTACATTTCTACAAGCTTTGCTACTATTTTCCTCTCCAATTACTACTCTTACTAATTACTACTCTTATTTACTAATTAGTACTCTTGCTAATTATTACTCTTGTTTACTAATTACTACTCTTGCTAAATTCTAATTACTAACCACTTCTCTTATTAATTTGTTACTCTCTAATTCTTTTGTCTAGTAATTAGTAATTAGTAAATTTATATATTTCAATTACTATTACTAAATTCTTTTTAATTACTAACTCTCTCCAATTTCAAATTACCCTCAGTGATTCATTTGTTACTCTTTAATTCTTTTAATTGTTATTTCTAATTACTAATTACTGCTCTTATACTTGTGTATTTAGTTACTCTTACTAATTTTATTTTCTAATCTAGTAAAAAAGTTTAGCGTCAAATATGGCTGGATTATTGAAGAAACTGAAGCGTGGATCGTCATCACGAAAAACATCATCATCATCACAAACACCACCACCAGCACGAGCGCCAGCACCACGGCCATCACAAACACCAATCCAAGCACCACCACAACCATTCGTTCCTGGACGAATGAGTACAGGCTGTATGATAGATACCCAAGCCAATTGGGAGTTCAATCAAAACATTCCAGATCTTGAATACACGCCTGATCAAGACCCCCCGCATTATAGTCAAGGACGCAGCTCGGTTGGCGAAGCTACTACTCCGTGGCATAATCTTAACCCTATGCCTGGTCATGATGAAGAAGGGCCGAGCAATGCCTCCGGTAATGAGCCAGAAGTCCAAAAGGGGAAAAAAAAGAAAGCCGAGTGTTGGAATCATTTTGATGAAGTTATGGTGGACGGCATCCGAAAAGCTCGATGTAAGTACTGTGCTAAATTATTTTCGTCTGGTAGTGGTAATGGACATCTTAACAGGCATTACCCTCAGTGTGCACCTCGACAAGGCCACGTCGAACCTACCCAAACGCAGTTATCTTTTGACGGTAAGTTATTTGTTTATAATCAGCGAGAGCAAAGAGACGGTCTCGCTGAATTTGTTATTCACGATGAACAAGCCTTTTCTTTTGCCGATAATGCTAAGCACTCTAGATATATGAACACATACGTTCAACCTTTGTACAAAAAGGTTCATAGAAACACAACTAGATCCGATGCACTCCGACAGTATAATGCTGCTAAAGCACGCCTGATCGATTATTTCGATAATTTTGACGGTAAAGTTAGTCTTACTTCTGATATTTGGCAATCTCCGTTTACTTTTGTTAGTTATACTTGTGTGACGGCCCATTGGATTGATGCAGATTGGATTATGCACAAGAGAATCATCGCTTTCGAGCTCTTTCCTTTTCCGCATGATGGAATGAACATTGCTAGTATTATATTAAAAGCATGTACCACGTTTAAATTAAAGGATAAGATTATGAGTATTAGTTTTGATAATGCTTCTAACAATACAACTGCTGTTGATGCTTTAGAGGAGAGCCTCAAACCTGTACTTTCTGGTAAATTATTTCATGTTCGTTGTGTTTGTCATATAATTAATTTAATTGTTCAAGATGGTTTAGCTGCTGCAGGAGATATTCTTGTCAAAATGAGGGGTATGACAGCGTATGTTAATAGTTCGAGTCCGAGAACACAACAATTTAAAACGTTGTGTGTTGAATATAATATGCCTCGCAGGAGAGCAGTTACAGATGTGGTCCACAGGTGGAACTCTACATACCATATGCTTTTACACATTCTGGCATACAGAGAAGTCTATACGCATTTTCTACTAACCTTGTTCCCAGCCGGCTTGCCAACTCAAGAGGAATGGCAGATGGCCACATACCTAGCTGAATTTTTGGAGGTATTTTACACGTCTACCAATTTATTGTCTGGTACGTACTATCCCACCTCTCCTCTCGCTGTAATAGAAATTCTCAAGATGGCTACAATGTTAACAAAATGGAGATATATAGGACCCTTTAAGGAAATAGTAAAAGTGATGGATAAAAAATTTAATAAATATTGGAGTGAACTGCCTGTTGTTTTTGCTGTGGCTACTTGTTTAGATCCTAGGTTAAAGTTGCATGGCGTGAACGTCTCGATACAAGAGATATCGAGATTAATGTGCTACCCACTAGAGGACACAACCGCACTCACAGCGAAAGTGAGCAAGACATTTGAGGAACTGTTCAACCTCTATCGTAATTCTGCTGACGTGCGCGGACGAGCTTCATCATCGACTGCTGAGAGGTATTATGCGCCATACCTTAAGGGCTTTGAACATCTAGTAGCAAGACAACTACCAGGTGAAGGTACTTCTAATTCGGCAGGTTCGTCTACTTTTTCCTCTTTTAATGAGATTGGTGTATATTCAAATACTGATCATTATTCTGATTTATCAATGCAAGAACATGTTAATTTTAATTTGTTAAATTTTTGGAAACAAAATCAAAACATGTATAAAACTTTATCCTAAATTGCACGGGATGTACTGCCAGTGCAAGCCTCCACGGTTGCTTCAGAGTCGGCATTTTCAGCGAGCGGGAGGGTTTTGGATGACAGGAGGAGTCGTCTTAACCCCGAGTCGCTCGAGCTATGTGTATGTTGGAAGGATTATCTTGATGCGAAATACCGCGAGCAAGATAAACCGATTGATGATAGGAAGAGCAGTGACTCGGATGTTGAAGTACTTCCGGATGATTAGGTAATTTCTTTTTATTTTCCTTCTCTTAAGTTTTAAGAATAAAAATTTTCACAAAATATAGTTTTTTTCATATATATATATATATATATATATATATATATATATAATAAATTTTTACAAGCAAGATAGATATTTTTCCGTATATATAAAAAAATAGGTAACTTCGCCTGTTTGTTTACAAGCAGCCGGTCCCAAGCCCGGATAAAAGGAGGAGGGCCTATGAACACATTTATCTTCAATGTATATGACTTATAATGAAATAAAAGGATAAATATTAGGTTCGTTAAATTGTGAATATTGGACATGCCTAGAGTATATGAAAGAAGAAATTTAAAATTGAGAGATGTAAATGAGAGAGAGAGAGAAAATAATTTGCTTACATAATAATAAGAATCTTAGTCATAGTACTGCATTATAATTTGCTTAAATAATAACAAAAATTACCGTACTTAAAGTCTTTACTTTGAATAACAAGAAAATGCAAACAAAAAAAAATGGGCCTGGGCCCGGCCCTAGATATTGGGCCTAGGGCCAAGGCTTGGACTGGGCCCAGATTTTCCCACAGTCTGGCCCGGCCCGGCCCTTTTGGCAGCCCCATTGGCCCGGCCCCGGCCCGTTTTGGGTTAGAGGCCCGTTGGGCTTGGACTGGACCGGCCCAAGCCCAGCCCATTTGACACCTCTAACAGTGACAGTGGGTCTGCAACTCGGATAGTGTACCCTGATATAGCTGTCTAATGAGGTTTAGTGAAATTTTGGTCAAAGTTTGTCAGACCTTTGTTTTTCAACGTGTAACTTTAGGGTTGTGTTACGGTGCATTCTGGTGACTCGAAATACACAGTACATTCTTAACAATTTTTACTACATTTATAAATGTAAAATTTTAAATATTTAAAAATTACAACCCGTATAATAAAATATATTAATTTTCTAAAACCAGTAATGTTAAACAAAAATTGTGGGTGGTCTGTTGGACACACCGATGTGATGGAATTTATTTCTATCGGTAGTAAATCACTATCGATGTGACGTAATTTATTTCTACTGATAGTAAATCACTGTTGATTGAATAGTAAATTTTGATCATTTGACAGCAAAACAAGAGTGTATGGTGCATTCCATGCTATTAGGAGTACGCACTATATTTTGTTTTCAATTTTTTGTTTACCCCTAGAGTTTTGTTTCTGTACTCACTTTTTGTCTCTTGTTTTTTACTACCCCAAATGTTAAAGCGAACGCCGCTTATGTCAAGTGGTACAATAATGCTAGTTTTTTTTTTTTTCAAATTACTCGTTCTATTTCCAAAGCAGTTATAAATTTTGTCATATTAGAGTCTGTTTAGTTAGGCACATATGAGGTCATTCTACTTCCGGTATCCAAGAAAAGTCTCATGTATTACTAGTTACGAAAAACACGCTTTTATTTATAATATTTTGTATACGATATGGACATGTTTAAAAGTATACCAAAATAATTTTCCTGCTTTGTGTAACTTAATTTAAGAAACTAGTAACAAAAGTACAACAAGTAAAATACTTGACTTGGAAAAAGGATACACAAACCGTAAAAGGCTTCGTTTTCGCATTAAAGGTTAGTAAGCTCAAAAATATTAAGTAATAAGCAAGCGCAAGAAGTTTGCCCACGTCTCAGTAATGATATTAGGAGCTTTAACGAGATTTGATAGCGTTCTTCTTAACACCGCTGGTAAGACATTATTTAGATGGCCTTAACTATGAAGGGAACGTGTCTAGCGAACAAATGTTTTTGAGTAAATTTCATATATTGAAACTTCAAATAATTGGTAACTTTTTAATCTCCCAAGATTGTAGTACAACTTTGTCATTCTTAGAGAAAGCATTTTGTTAGCTGAGAACAAGATTTTTTTGTGACTAATGCATGTTATCAGACAAATAAGGTGGACGAAGAAAAGGGAGCGTTCCCAAAAATTGGAGCGATGTAACCACCAAGCAAATCTTAATCCGCACGTTTAGATAACGTTTGTCAGACAGATTAAGGTAATGTTTGTCAGATTAGGATACATCCAAAGCATTATTTTATTAGATATTTTTAAGTCACATTGGGATACCTAGTTCTTGGAGGCCGGAGGAAACTTTCTAATTAAGGTGATCTAATGATTAGCCCAATTTCAAAATATTGGACAAGGATCATACGGGGTGGTATACCGGAGAGCTTTGGTGACAAAATACTGCTATTAAAAATATTTTATTGTTGTTGCTAAAATTTAGAATGATAGGTTTTTATTACTGATCAATACACTTAGCGACACTAACCTGGCTATCACATCACATGGAATCCTAAATACCATAAGATCACAAAGGGAACTGTCTATTATTTTTACATTATATTATACTTTTTTTATTCAGATTTGACGCTAAAAGATTTGTGTTTTGTCAATAACATACTTTTTATTGACAAAAGAGGGTGTGGAACAATAGAGTGAAAATCAGAGCTTTTTTGTTTACCATTTTTATCTCATGTTATTATTTTGTGTGTTCATTTTCATCATGTTTATTTCCAGTTAGGAAGTATAGTTGTGTATCTTTATTATTTTTATTTTTTTAATTACTTTCTCTGACAATGGGTAAGAAATAGCCAAAAAAAGGTGAAAATATCTTATAAGTGCTTTCCCGTTTTCTTACTATTTCGTTTAATTTTTTTCTAAAAGAAACATAGAAAATGATAAACATCTATATTATTTTTAAAAGCGTGGATGAGTGTTGATATACCTAAAATATAACTCCCAATAATTGAAAAATACCCGGCAATCCTAGTCAAACTGGAAGACCGATAATTATCTTATCAGGGATCGTGACGTGATCTTCAAGGATCCTAACGCGATCCTAACACATTTAGCCTACGGCCCAGTTCTACTAGGGCGGGACGAATAGACACACATTCATACTTTTTTAGAATCATTATCACGTAACTGCGCTCTGACTTAAATATCGGAGAGTTCTCCGTAGAGAACTCCACCCGCGCGGTCACTCGTTTTCTGTCTTACTCGGTCCAGGCTCGGGTTTCGCAACATACGCGGAGCATATTTTAGCAGCAACATGTGGGACGCACAAGCCTAGCCGTTTGACCTCAAGAAAACTCAAACAGTTGTTTCGCGAGCGGTCAGAGGTAACGTGTTGGAACCACCAACACAAGTCGCCGCCGCGGGTCTCCAAGTCAATTACCATCACAGTTTAGAATTTTCAGATATTGGCCACGCAGCGCCGTCACAAGTTTCTACCGTCAGGCCGTGCCGCCACCACCATCAGACGACAATTAGGCAACACCGCCAAAACCAAAATAACAAGGCCGTGCCAACGAAGTCATGGCCACCACGATCAGCCGCGCCCCCACAACAGGGCTATCGTATCAACAAAGAAGATCTTACACAGACAACCAAACCACAAAAATAAAAAAAGAAGCAGCGCTGTCGGAATCGCCGAAGCTTAGTGGCGTAACCCTTCGCCGGCGCCAATCGGCGTAACCACTGGAGTCGAGCAACAGAAGGCCAAGGCAGAAACCGTCATCGTTAAGCCGCCACCACCGAACCGTCAAAAAGTGCGCTGGCGCAATTTTTTGAGGTGCATTGCCGCCAGGTTCGGCCCCCTATTGCAGCGGCCACCCAACCGTCGACGCCGACTCCATTGCGACTGGCAGTGCCGTCGCCATCTCAGCTATGACTAAGGGCTACCAGATTGGAGCCGTTGCACCACTCCGGCCAACTCCTCCACACAAACAGGGCCTCAGCAAAAAGAGTCGCAGCACCACAAATGGCCGCGAAGGCCTGAGCAATTACAACATCTCAACAAAATAAGGAAATGCCACACTACTGGAGCATCACAAACCATCGGCGTGAAGTTGTCGGAGCAGATACAATCACAACAGCCGAATAAAAAAAATTAAAAAAAAAAGAAGAAAAAGTTGATCGCGCCGTCAGATTGACACCTCCTGCAAGGTGTTGGCGCCGCACCACCGCGGCTTCACCCAACGCCGCACCGTTCACAACGGTCAGTCGCAACCAACAGTGGCCAACTCGCCGTCTAAAACCACGACAGGCCTGTGGTAAAACACCGACACATCACCACCGGCGCTGTTGTCACTTTGCTGTTTCACCTCTACCGGACTCTAAATATGCTTCACCATCGCTGACGTTGCGCCGCCGTGACCCCCAGACGCCGACATCCACCACGGACAGTAGCAGCGGCTTCGCCAGGAGACAAGCAACCATCGTATCAGCATCAATCGGCGCCTTCTCCACCACGATCAATGACAATCGCCACCTATGCCACTAGATCTTACACAGATCTACACCTTTGCACCGTCCGGCGATGCATCAACCAATTGGAACGATTCATCGGCGCTGCTGTGGCGACGATAGGGTTGAATTGACGGAACAACTCCTCGCCACTCCTGCCGGTGACTTGATCTGACCGACAGCAACGACAGCCAGTGAAGGCTATTCGGAACCCTTCATCCAAATAAGGTGCACTCCTTCCTTGTTAAAGCATTAATGTCGTAACCCCATGAAAATGCATAATTATATTTAGGACCACATGGTCTTATTTATTCAACATATGCCACAACCTCCACGGCACCACAATGCTACTGGTCACAACCTAGCGCTGCCGCGAAAAGACGGGTTTTACTGCCTTTTATCTCTGGCGGTGTGACCGGAACATCCCAAAGGAAAAAAAGAACCATGGAGAAACCATGCCACAGCGCCGTTCCACCATGGGTCGAAACCCTACTGATGGTGTCGCGCATAATCAGGCCACCCACCACCGTGGGCCTCCCCTTCTTTGACGATGTCACTTCGCCGCCCTCCTTTAGATCAAACTCCACGGCAACCTACGACAATGGCAGCACTGCCAAGCATCCTGACATCGCGCCACAACGTTGTGCCATCGCCACTGATTTATCGCAGAAGACCCGCGATGTACAATGGAGAAACAGTCCCTCATCACAAATCCACCGTCGTCGCCGCTAAGCTACCGGAATAGCCACACAATCACAACAACTCAAAAAAAAAAAGAGGAGAAAAAGAAGGGAGGAGGAACGCCGCCGCCAATCATAACCAACCGCAGCCAACTCGCCGTCCAAATCCCCGACGTCTCGAACAAAAGTCACCACCATGGCGCCGCCATCCAGATTTGCGCCACCGATGGCCGCCGCCCTTGCTCCTGATACGCACCATCGCGGCTTACCGCGCCGTCCACAACGATCGGCCCCACGCGACAGATGGCCCTGCAGATCCGCAACCGCACCGTTGCCGTCATCACGCCAGCGACCTTCCCCGACGTCGCACCGTCCACCGTGAGGAAATGGCGACGACAGCGCTTGGCCACCAACTCCGTACTCCTGTCAATGAAAGAAAGGGGACAGACAAAAAAGGTCAAATTCTCTCTTTTCACATTAACCCCATAAGAATGCATATTTACTTCTGGACCAACAGGGTCTTTTGTCTTCCACATATGCCACATTTTTTAAAAAAGAATTAGATTTTTGGCCTATGAAAGACGCATATTTATATTTAAGACCGCAAGGGTCTCATTTATCCGACTTAGGCCATGGACATTTTGAATCATTAAGTTTTTAAACTATCAAAAAGGCCTATTTGGATTTAGACCATAGAGTGTCTTTTATTTAAAATATGCCGCACAAACTCTTTAATAACGGCATATGTTTTTATCGCATATTTGTCGCTAAAAATTAACTACAATTTTGGGTGCTAGCAAGCCTTTCAATGGTTGACTCTTGTGCGCTTCTATTACCTAGACCTATTTAATTTTTGGTCTAGCATTGTCTAGTCACGTTAATAGATGCGAGTATATTACATGTCGTGTCTTACCGAGTGCAATGATTTTTTAAGCTCACCTGTGACACGCAGTGCAGCGTACCCTGTCGGCTAACCGACAAAGCCCTAATAGGGCTACGGTGTCTGAACACCGCTCTTATTTCTGTGTTAAAAATATAGTTGCATTTTCATATGCTTTAGTGCTTCAAAGGCTATTTTTTCAGTCAGGTACTTTTTCTTGTTGCGAGGGCTTAAACTGCGCCAACAAGCATCAACAGTGACGTATAAATCGCTTCGTAAAGCGAGGAACAAATTCATAGCACCCTGCGACTTGAAGTCACGTCTAGGGTTTCTGCTGCAGCACCCTGTCGACTCGGCATTACCTATTGTCTCTCGATATTCGGTCACACAGTGACCTCGATCAGTAAATCAGAGCACTTCGCCAATAGTATCGCTAATATGGATGGTACAACTACAAGCTCAAGCTCAAGCTCATGCAACCAAGCAAATTGAATCTAGTTGCTTCTCAGTATATCGATTAAATACAACAACTTCTATATTGATCATCAGCGACATCTCGTTCATACGGACTCCGCGTCCTCTAATTTTATGCTCGTCCAGCCGAGCCTACGAATTATGGTCTTCTATGTCTGTATGATGCATATAAGTCTTCTTGCGACCGAGCCCTACATATAGGCTGAAAAGTCATTTTTATATATCCACGCCTTCTCAAAGGCCGGGGGCTTTTTATTTTATGAGATCATTCTTATACAGGCTTAATGCCTTGTGTCTTATCAGACAGGAAGGTTTGCCACAGCGACCATATTACAGGCTCCATGACCCCCGCCTTCTTATTTGCATCGCGGCCACAACGACGAGAACTTCAAGTTCCGTCCAACCCCTGAGGGTACTTTCACGAGCTCCACCCTCCATTCGCCCTCGAGGGCGCATACGAGAACTCTAAGTTCCGTCAAACCCCCAAGGGTATTTACATGAGCTATGTGCTCCATCAGCCCTCAAGGGTGCTTACCAGAACTCTACGTTCCACTAGCCGGGCGGTCCCTCAAGGGTGACAGGATAGAGCTCAAGTTCTATTCGAACGGTTTAGCTTTAGTTATAACCCATGAAACGGCAAAACCTACTGGGAGTTCGTCGCCCTACCCTATTTTGTTAATTCGAAACTTGGCCAAGCGTGAGTGCGAGGCTTCTTTGCCAGCCCTTAGATGAGGATAAGGGTTCGCATCAAAGTAAAATGCAAGCATGATGTGGTCAGCTCAAGCTAAAGAACACACACTTGCACAAAACAAACACCCTCCACAGGAGAGGTGACCCCTCAAGGGGACATTCAAACACTTGCATGCACAGCTCTGTGTCCTCTCTTTAAAAAGGCTAACGTGGGGCACAGCCTCTAATGGATCCCGAGATCCCATGATTCATCTTCACAAAGATGATTCCAAGTAGCCTACTTAGGCGACATTTGAAAGACCTAGCTCTCAAGAGCTAGAGTTCTAGCATCCTACTCGGGCAAAGTTCCAAGGCTTAAGCTCCCAAGAGCTTAGGTCCGAGTACATGGAGTAGAGAAATATTATTGCCCCTACAAGCGGATGGAGAATCCCTTACAAATCTAACGTATGTCTCAAGACACCAGGTATAAACTTCCTCAGCCAAACATTTTTGGCTAAGGAAGTGGGGGGCTTATGATATACCTTAAATATAACTCCCAATAATTGGGTAATACCCGGCAATCCTAGTCAAACTGGGAGACCAATAATTATCTTATCAGGGATCATGACGTGATCCTCAAGGATCCTAATACATCTAGCCTACGGCTCAGTCCTACTAGGGCTCTTCTTCCTACCACTATATAAAGGGGTCTACCCCCCAGGTATGGGACGACTAGACACACATTCATGCTTTTTCAAAGACATTATTATGTAGCTGCGCTCTGACTTAAGTATCGAAGAGTTCTCCACCGGGAACCCCACCCGGCGGTCACTCGTTTTCTGTCTTGTAGGTCATCGGTCCAGGCTCGGGTTCCGCAACATACGCGGAGCATATTTCTAGCAGCAACAACTGTAAATCATTTTCTAGATACAAATATCCTTTCAAATTTTGTATATAACATCCTTGCCCTTCAACTATTAAATAGACTTATCTCTGTAAAAGTTTCATAATGTTCACTTTCATTCTTCGTCTCCAGAAAGGATCCAATCGCACAAGAAAGTCCTTCCTCGTCATTTAATTCACATGTATCTCATCGACGATCGGCTGCAAAGCTTACGCACCTCCAAAGCTTACGCACCTCCAAAGCTTACCAACATATATATATATATATATATATATATATATATATATATATATATATATATATATATATATATATATATATATATATATTTGAGGCAAATTAAAGCAATACCTTTTGGATTGGTATGTCGCCATTTTTTTTACGACCATAGTTGTAGGGTTTGCATTTTGATTATATAAAATATTCAAGATTAAATGCTAAACTTATTAGGAAAATAGTCTGAAACTTTTTGCTCTATATGGTTTATAGCATTGATCCTTTCAAGTTGTCCCCCCTGTCAAGATCTACTGTATACAACAATTAATTCCGTCTTCAGGTCAGAGACCATGTGACTGACCTTGTTGAAATTTTATTCTTGTTGTAGAAAAAATAAAATAGTAATAGAAGAAGAAAAGTAATAGACAACTGGAAGAATAAAAGATAAGAAATTTGAAGAATTAATATAAATGGTTATATTAGGCAGGCCCCTTTTGTGTTTTCTAAGTTTTCTTATTGATGAATTCATTATTGTAGCTCAATTTCGTAACAAAGTCTGAAGTCTTAACTTCTTTCGTTTTTGCTTTACCGGATTAATGAAGCAATTCCACCGTAATCTTAGTATATGTTCAGGAAATGATGTTATACTATTTGAAATTTAATGTAATTGAATAGGGTTATGGACAGTTAAACCAGCTTGACTCGACATAGTTTGATATCCAAAAAATGCATGTAATTTCTATAGGTATACACAATAAGGGTCATGATATTGATAGAATACTATTCAGGTATGTTACTTTGATTAATCATATTACTAGAGCTTTTTCTCTCAACTGGAATAATTAGATTTTCATTTAAGTGCATTATACGTACTGTCGACTAGTAGACGATAAAAAAGACTTTTGATCGTCACCCCGAAATTTGAAAATTAAAATTATAAATGAACGGTTCCACTCAAAAAAGTTGTACAACTTCGACCAAGAGTAAAAGTGAAAAGACATCTGCTGACCCTGAAGAAACAATAGGGATTGGTCACATAATTACATGGCCAATGCCAAGAAGTATCAATCGTACACGAAGTTGCTATCCCAAAAAACAAAATACTGTACAGTGCGTGAACAAACAAATGCAGGCTTTGTTGAACAAATGTGACATCTTTTCCTACTATACAAACCTATGAGCCTAACTAAGTGTCGCTGTTATGCCAACTTTCAGGCTTCATCCCCATCCCAGCTACTTTTCATCTTGGGACCAGTAGGACCATCCTCCCCAAAGATTTCATCAGGCAGAATGTTCACCAAATTTTCCAATGCAGATTTGAGCTTCCTGCTCAGTACATTTTCCACATTTTCGATCTCCCTCCCGAGTTCGTACGTAATCTTTGGTCCCCATTTTCTAGCATAATTCAACCATGGCGGCTCGACAATTCCAGCAATGTGCTCAGCTGAAACGATTGAATACCTCGCTCCCGTGTCCACAACCGAGTCACTTCTCGCGGTATCATTCCTTATACCAATTTCGCTGGTTCCTTGCAAAACAAGTCCCGGTTTCGGATAGTTTGCGTGGCCATGCAGCGACGAATATGCGACGAACTTGTTAGTACCATTTTGGAACTCCAGCAATGGAGCATCAACCCATGTGCCTCCACTGTGTTGCGAAAAGTAGACATTGTGAAGCACCTCATTAAAATTGCTAACCCTGAATGTCACATGCTCCCAGTCGCCGACGTGTTCTCCAATCTTACCTAATGGTATGTCGATTAGCCCTAGCTTAGCCGTAGAAGGCCCGTTAAACGGGTAGAAGATCCACACAACTATGTCGCTGAACGTTCCCCCGAAAACAGGTTTAATGTGAAGATAAGTCTCGGAGGTTCTGATATCTCCTTTCTTGACTTCCTCTCTGGCTTTGTCATCAATGGGAAGGTCTAGCCTGTATTCCCCATCATTTGAACCACCTTGGGGAAGGTTTGACCCGGTTGGTTCGATATGAACCGGTTTGGACTCTTCCCCTTTTTATACAACAAAGCCCCATTGCTGAAAAACCAATCCACCGAAGAAGGGAGGTATTCTTCTCTTGGGTGAAAGTACAACCATGGAGAATAAGTTTGAACTAATGCCTCAATTTGGTTTGCTTTAGGCATGGCAGAAAATAAGGTGAAGTTATTGTTTTTCAAACAAGCGAGAGATGAATTAGGCGCAGTGCCACCGGTACTGTCTTGAGCTATAAATGTGCCCACACAAACACCTTGTGCTTTGGTCCCCCTGATGCTAGGTCTTGATCCATACACGTTAAATCCATTCTCGCTGCTGGTTGTGCCTTGGCCCCAAATCCATCTTCCGGCTTCACATTCATCCGTCAGGTCGGAGCGCACACACCGGATCTTGTCGAGAGAAGGCTTTTCCGGTGACGTCGTGACAACGTGGCCCATGGCTTTATAACCATCAGGTGGTGTTGGTGACCAAATATAGCCGTGATCATCTTGCTCAAAGTTTGAGGACTCGCTACTCCAAAGAAGAGTGTAATCAATTGGTTTCTTTAAGGTTCCACCTGATGAACTGTCGACGGTGATATCTTTTCCTGCAAGAACCCAACCGAAAAGTGGCTGGTTGTTGGGTTGGCTATAGCAACCAAGCATCGAGAATCCATTTGGCACTGCGGATGGCTCGAAAAATGTTGCACCAAGGTTATCTGTTCCTCCCTCATGGGTAGCCCAAATTTTGGTGAAACTTGATATTTGACACACCTGAAGTCCTCCTAGATCAATGGTTCCACTTGCAAAGCCTTCACCTGTTGAATAAACTAATTATATTAGAACTAGATCGTGCATTACAGATTATATTAGAAACACAGTAAATTACTAAGCATGAAGACAAAAGCCAGTGAAGTTTAATGATTAAGACCTGATGCCCAATTGGGTAGTGGGGAGGGAAACTTGAAAATGGTGTCAATGGGCAAGGCTCTGGCTTCCTTGGCTGAAGAGAATGAATTGGTAAGGCAGTTTCCCATTGCTAACTGCTATTGAGAACAAAAATTGAAGAGAAATCAAAGAGGGGTTGGTTCAAATAAGTGCCTAAACGGTAAATATACGTACACAGACGAGACTTCAAGGCATATTCCAATTGTGAGGCGGCTAAGAAGCTTGAAGAATAGATGTATTAATGCATATATGGACCGACCAACGTGTCTTTCGTGCAAGTAACTAGTTGGTCTTCTCTAGCCTTTTCTTTTACAGCAAACCTTCTTCTGTTTTTCATGTTTCACATTTTGATTCCGGAATATCTTCACGTTTAGCCGTGTACCTTGCTCTGTCAAGGCAGGCCAGCAACATTGCAGGTGTTATATCCTGTAATTGGATGACGATGATCCAATGAGCATCCGATACTATAGAACACCCCGGTGGTTGTATATTATAGTACCCATGAATATATAAAACGTGATTCTATTTGAAACAACTACATAGGATACTTAAATTATTTAGCCCATGTAATCTTTATACTTGTGATACGTTTATTGTGCAAAACATCTAAAATCTACACATACGTAGGCTAATGCAAGTAGATGTGAACTGTAACGTTCTTTATACGAAGATTCACATGCGTAGAACTAATCTAGAGCCAAAAAAGTAGGTATTGGCATTTCTTTTGTCTTCCTATACATTTATGGGTAATTTTTTGTAACTCCCCAGAAATACTGAGTTCCGTTGTCCCGAACTCCCGAAACGTTAACCTATCACATCACACCAAATTTGCCAATTCCAATTCCAAAGTGATGAGCATCCGATACTATAGGACACCCTGGTGGGTGTATATTATATGACCCATGAATATATAAAACGTGATTCTATTTAAAACAACTATGTATGATACTTATATTATTTAGCCCATATGATCTTTATACGTAGGCAAATGCAAGTAGATGTGAACTATAGCGTTCTTTATACGAAGATGATTCACATGCGTAGACCTAGTCCAGAGCCAAAAAAGTAGGTATTAGCATTTCTTTTGTCTTCTCATATATTTATGGGTAATTTTTTGTAACGCTCCGAAAATACTAAGTTTCGTTTTTCGGAACATCCAAAACGTTAAGCTATCACATCATATCAAATTTGTCAATTTCAATTCCAATTCCAAATTGATGAGATGTGATTCTTTTTTGAAACGACTGCATAGGATACTTTTACATTCTAATTTTAAATTATTTAGACCATGTGATCTTTATACCGGTGATAATGATAATTTTATTGTCTGGGATATGGAGGCTAATGCAAGTAAACGTGAACTCAACTGTCTTTGTGCAATGATGATTCACATGGGTGGGCCTAGACCCAGAGCCAAAAAACCTAGGCATTGGGTTTATTTTGTCTTCCCGCGTACTTAAGGGTAGTTTTTGTTGGAACCGTGGGTTTTAAACTTGCTTTAAAGAGTTCGCTTTAACTCAATATTCAAATAGGCTCTACATCGTAACTTGGTTTGAAATAAATTGATTTATGTTCATTTATTAGAATAGATGATCTTAGTATATTTACAAGTTTAAATTAAAATAAATGAGGAGTGAATGAAAAAATTAAAATTGAAGTTGGTAGTTCAACTTGAAAGGAAAGAGAATCTCACATTGAAAATATAAAGCTAATATTATCTCCTGATAAGGTTTAGTCTTTGACTAAAGGTTGAGGCCTTTGGGGATACCCAAGTTTTGTAAGGAGGGAGAATCTAGGTTGATCCAAGGTCCATAACATACGTGCGTTGCCCGCCCGTCATGGTCCGTTCCTGGGCTTGCGCCCATTAGGCTTTATTCTTTTTGGGACAAAAATATTTTAAATAAATAAATTTTATTTATTTAAATTCTTTTTCGAAAAGTTGCAACCTTTCTAAAAGCTGCACTCTTTCAGTGAAGAGTTGCAGCCTCCGTTGAATTTTTTCACTAATAAAAATGTGTCCAGAGTCTGAAAAATATTACGGGACAAATAAAATCTTAAAGACAGTGAATTTCACGCCTCGACACTTTCATTTGTTGTTACATTTTCTGCAATGAGTTCGAATAAAGTTTTACCTTTCTTATACTGTTTGTTTATTGATGTTTAGTATTCTGCATGTTAGTATTTTTTGAAACTGATTTTCTGCACAAGTATACACAAGCATATTTTTCCAACAATTTTAAGACTTTAATCCGCACTTGTACTACTTTGTTTTTAGAATTACTGTTTTCAAAAATTAAATTTAGTGTTCTATGCATCTGCTTTTCATAATAGTTTTGTGTTAGACTAGATTTTTACTTAATTATTGTTATAATCTTTTGATAGATATAACAACGGCTAATAGCGAAACCATTCCCGCAAGTAGACCGGTTAATCCCAATGCACAACATGGTAGCGGGACTGCGTATGCAATGCCTTATGTAGCTACTACTCATGGATCTTGTTGTTCAGTGGAAAAAAAGGACTTTAAAATGTGACAACACAAAATATTGTTTTATTTGACCACCTTGAACTTGAAAATGTTATTGCAAGAGGATGCATAAGAACTTGGTAACAATACTGACCGGCAGAAAGTGGCTGTCGTAGATGCTTGTAAGTATTCAGATTTTTTGTGTAAGAACTATATCCTCAATGGTTTGGACAATACTGTATAACGTATATAGTCTGGTAAAAAATGGGAGAGCATTGTGGGAGTCCCTAAAAAATAACTACAAGACAGAAGATGCCGATTCTAAGAGATTTATAGTCGGCAAATTCCTTAATTTCAAGATGATGGATTCCAAGATTGCAGTAAGCCAAGTCCTAGAGTTTCAACTTATTTTGCATGATAATCATGCAGAATGAATGGTGTTTGGAAAATCTTTTCTAGTGACTGCATTAATTGAAAATTTGCACCCTATTTGGAAGGAATTCAAGAATTATTTGAAGCACAAATGTAAGGAAGTTAAACTTGAAGACTTGATTGTCGGGATTTTTGGGCGGGAGATGGGCGACGATGACTATCGGGGATTTTTCGGTGGCTGTCAACAAAGGGTGGTGATGGCTGATGTTGGCAGCCGAAATTTTCCAGGGATAATCGGCACGACAACGGTCAGTGATGGCTGCCAACTGTAGCTTGTGGGTATGCGTGTCTCTACGTGAGTGGGTGGGGGTTTGAGAGAGAGAGAGAGAGAGAGATAAATATGTTAAAGCTTTTGACCTTCCATGTGACCTTCTAACAGCCCCATCTGGTTAGATCCTCCATTTGACCCATATATATATATATATATATATATATATATATATTTAGAGTTTCTTCAAACAAGTACACCATAAAGAAGAGGATGAGACTCCAATTAGGCTTCCAAAATTGTCATCCCTACTCACAAAGGCTCGAATCTGAAAACTCAGTCAACTTTGGTTCACAATTCGAGCCTGCCCCAATCGTGAAACACATCTTCACAGACAGCTGGAGTTTACGGCCCATTTTCGACAAACTAACCACGTGCCATCCATCTGTGATTCCGTCCTTCGGAAGTTTGAGCCGTGAAACTGCTTAACCCCTCCAAATCGGCAGGGGCTTTATCACAAAAATACTGAAAATTGAAAAACAATAAAACTGAAACTTCTTTATTATTTAATTAATTAATCATAGCTAATTATGTTTAATGCTACTTAACTAATACTGTAGAAGCTTGGAGAAGTGACACCACGACTCAACGAAAATGCGAGTAAGCATATTTTAACGATCCCTAATTATCCCAAAATTATTTATGGAACATGTGGCCAAAATCTATTCGACGAATAAAGAATTGGATTATTGAGTATTACTTTTAGCTATTTATGCTTTACTTTTGTCGCTAATAATTTCTATAGTTATTTTAGTGACATTTTTGAAAGTCAAGAGTTTTAATGAAAGCTCAATATCACTTCCAAAGAGAAAGATTAACAGTTTTGTCCAATCAGTTTTCATATTCATATTACCGGCTAAAAGTTTATGCACGAGACTTGATACATATTTACATAGGTGGTAGTGGGGGGAGCGAGGTCATTGATGAGACATTTAGAAGTCATGGGACGTGATGGTTATACTTTCTAACCAATTATATCTTAATACCTATTTTAATTGAATTTTAAAAAAAAAGTAGAGAAAGTAACTTTTTGACCAATTATATGTTAGCACCTATTTAGTATACTTTTGAAATAGAAAAATTTTAGAAAAGAAATATCCAAGAATTGGAAGGTCTCGAAAATGTCAATCAAATTCGAATACGTTACTATCAATTTCTCAACGGTTAATAAATAACCCCTCTATTTCACTATTTTTAAAAGTTTTTAATATTTAATATCAATTACATTAATATGCTTTTTGTTATTTATGTCAATTAGGTGAACTCGACAGTACCATTTGCTTTTGAAGTTGTACTCCACAAAACTCTCCAAAATAGGAAAAAAAGAGGAAAAACAAATTGGCGCCTCACTCTCAAATGTTCCTCCCGCTCTCTCTCCTAGGGTTTTCAAAATCCCCACATCATCTCTCTCTCGCTTCGCATTCCACAACTGAAACTCAATCGACTCTCTTTCTTCCCAATCAACCCCTCAAATATTCCCCGTAGAATCTCTCTCGGCGAAAGAAATGTCGATCAAACTGACGGAAGGCGCGATAGCGATGCTGTCGAGCGGCGACGCGAAGGAAGTGGACGTGAAGCCGGTGCTGCAGGTGGTGGACCTGAGGGTTGTGAACACGCAGAACCAGAGCTCGGGCACAGAACGGTACCGTATTATGCTGTCCGACGGGATTTATCTGCAGCAGGGCATGCTGGCCACCCAGCAGAACGATTTGGTCCGGTCCGAGCGGCTGCAGAAGGGGTCGATCGTTCAGTTGACCCAGTTCGTCTGTAACGACATCCAGAATCGCAGGTTTGCGTTCTAGGGTTTCTGTCTCTGTGTGTGTGGTTCGCCGGACTACGTTACTGGTTTGTAGTTCAAGTGTGGGAGTTGAAATGGTGGCTCTCTTAGGGTTCGTTTGTGCGTGTCTTGGTTTGTTTGATTACTGGTCTGAATTGTTGGGTTGTAAAAATTGAATCTTTAATACGAGTGTATGACTTTATATTATCTTAGAGTTCATGTTTTTGTGTTGACTAGCAGCTATTATTTGGTTACATAGATTGAATTTCTAATTTGTGTGTTTGACTTGAAATATGTCAATGAATCACTCTCTTAGGGTGTGTGCGTGGATGTGTATGTGTGGACTAGCTGGTATCATTTGGTTATGAAAGACTGAATTGGTAATTTGAGTGTATGATTTATAATTTGTCAATTGATGGTGCATGTACTAGTGCGTGCACGTGTGGATGTGTGTCTGACTACTGTGTGGTTTACTTTCATTGTTTTTGGCTTATAAAGATTCAATCTTTTTTTTATTGATTGATGGGAGTGGCTGTGGTAATTGCGTTACTTGTGTTCTTTTGATAAAATTGGTGCCTTTGACTTTTTATGTAAGTTGCAGGATAGAATTGATTTGTATAAAAATTGAATTGAATTGACTAACGAAATTAGGGTATGACTCTCAGAAAAGTCAATGTCTTCCTAGGAGTTTGTGTGTGTGTGATTTACTAGTGTGTGTCCTTAGGTTCATAAAAATGGGATCTGTTATTCATTTATTTATGGGATAGGCTGTGATAATTGTATTACTTAGTTCGTGTTCTATTTCATAATACTGTTCCCTTTGACTTCTGGAAAAATTGTAGAACAGAATCAGTAAATCCAAAAATTGAATTGAAGGGAATTTACTGGCCAAATTTGGGTAAAAACTATGAGAAGAGTCAATGTTGTTCACATTCTATTCTACTATTTTGGTACCAAGGGACAAAAGTTATGAAACAGATGGAGTGGTAGTTGAGAAATAACTTTTTAAGTATGACTTCTGGTCTTGTGCGAAGCTTTAAGTTTATAACTCGTTGATCAAGAGAGTCAAGTTATCGTCTTTAGCATCTTCTGCAATGCGTTTAAATGGTTAGTTTGTTCTCACTCGTAACAACAGTTGACATGGATTTCCAGCATGAAATCTGTGTCAATGATTGATGTCATGCTGGAAATCCATTTAACTCGTTTGCTACTATTGTATCTTACAGTATGTATCCTGATGCATAGAGTTCTTATTTTGTCTGTGTCCAGAACCGTTTCATGAAGAATAAATAAATTAATAGAACTCCAGGACTTGACTGTAGTTTTTCGTTATATTTTACTAAAATTCTCAGTATGATGCAAACAAGATTTTGCATTTGATATGTTAGTCACCTTGCTGATGTAGTTGCTAAGACGTTCGTGACATTTTCTTGCAGATAGAAGTTTGTGCAAGTTACTTAAATGCATGCTTTGTTCCTTCTTAGACTCTTATCCTTAAAACATTTTTGTATGCCATGCTAAGAGAGGTTGTCTACTCGTACAATTTACTAGAATAAATTAAGTTCAAGAAAACAGCTGCTTCAAATCTCCACTAAGTTTTTGAATAGGGTTGCACATTATTTGAGCAGGGTGGTATTGCACCACTCTCTTCCCCTCTTCATAAATGATGCCAACGTCGTGCACCAGGGATTGCTTGCAGTCGGTTACATTATTTAAGAATGGGAAAGTTTTGCTTAGCTCCTCCTCTCCACGTGTAAATCATGTCAAAATCGATGATGGACCTGATTTCTAACCAGTCAATGACATGTTTCTACTGAAGTATAATAAAATTGGTGATGGAAGGCCCATCTTCTTTGGCCACCAATAGCACTCTCCATCACCAAATTTATCCACAACTACCCCGGTTGAAAAGTCCCCTCCTTTGCCATATATTTCCATAACCAATTGCCAAGCAAAGCCTATCTAAGTTTCTGCCTTAATCCGTCCTTTTGCAAAGGGGAACAAACCCAATGCCATGACATAAGATGTTGCATCTTCTAACTTGTTACAAGTGGTACTTCTTTTTGTTAGAACTCCTACATTTGCTGATCTGGCTTTTATTTTGGGTTAAAATTTGTTGTCTTCCTTTACTGTACATTTTTTTCAAGCATCTCATGTACCTCAACCAGAGCATAATGCTCTCTCTCTCTCTATATATATATATATATATATATGGGGAAAGCGAATATGTAGTTGCCTAAGGCTAGCGACAAAACTACGTAGTTTTGCATAGTTATTTGTAATTCTTTTTTTTTTTCTCCCTCATTCGTAAAAAATGCACACATAAAAAATCCAGGAAGCACAGACACCTCTCCTAGGTGGAGGTATGGTGTCCTAAACGGACGGACACCCCAACACCCTTCGGACACCGGCCGACACTTGTCGGACACCGCCAATCAGTGTCGGAATTTTTTTTTTTAAATTTTCGACACCGTGTCGGACACTTCGCCGAGGAGTGTCGGACACGGCATGGAGCAGTGTCGGACCACCTGCATCTTTTACCTCACGACCATCTCCTTCTCTCTTGCCTCACAAGTGTCGTTCTGAGCCATTACCGACTCGGATCTGTAGCCGAAGCTCAGTCGCCAACATTTCGAAGTCGACAGATTCAGTGGTCGTTGCCAAATGTCGAAGCAGCTCTCGCTGTCGCCAGAGCTCACTTGATCGTTGCCGGAGGTCCTCCGCTGCTGTCGCTGACCCACAGGTCCTTCCTCAATCTCGTCTCCTTTTTCTTCTATTCTGAAAGTCTCCCTTCCCTCTTTCGTTTTTCTCCATCTGTCAAGAGTCGTCTTTCTTCTTTTTTTTTTCTCCCTCTGTCGTGAGTCGTTTGACTCGTTTCTTGTGTTTGTACTGATTAAGTGAAGAAAGTCCCTCTCTTTCTATTTTTTTTGCTTAGTTATTTTGTCCAGTACTTAATTTCAGAAATGTTTTTTTGACTTAGTTATTTTGTTAGTTTAGATTGTGGAATGTATTTGATATATATATATATATATATATATATATATATATATATATATATATATATATATATATATATATATATAAATAAATAAATAAAAATATATTAAAAAAATAGCGGTGTCCTGCGATGTCCAAAATCTGATTTTTTGAAAATTGTGGTGTCCGGTGTCCCTGTCGGTGCCGGTGTCCCTGTCGGTGTCGGTGTCCGACATCGTGTTCGTGTCCGTGCTACCTAGTCAAAAATCGTCCCATTGCCGGCCACCACTTTCGCCAGCCAACCTCCACACCGGTCACTTCCATTTGCCGCCTCCGTCGCCGGTCGTCCTCTGTCAAGGCTGTCGCCATGCACGCTCTAATTAAGGGAATACTTTCACCGCCCGAAATCCCATCTTCAACCCGTCGCCGCCCCAAATCAGCAGCGTCAAACTGATGTCGGCGACGCTCAATCTCCATCGTCCACACCATAAACAACTAGCAAGTCATCATCTCACACAACCGTCGAGACCCACCACTACTCCGTCTTTGGCGACAATCATCTTCAAACCCAACTCCATATACAACCCCGAATCCACACCCGAATCAGCTACCGCCACCGCCGCCACCAACCTCCATCAGCCACTGCACTGCTCCATCACCACCGCGCAGAAACTAACATAGACCACCATCGCACATATACACGTTGTCCCCAAACCAAACCTATGACCACCCCCATCAACACACACAGTCGCACACACATCACAATGCATCCCCACCCATCACCTGCATTCCAGAAATACCCATCCTCGCAACACCTCTGTTCAACCGTCCCAAATACACACTAGATTTTCTCTGTAAATATATATGTTTGTTAAAATTTAATGAACTAAAGTCTTATTTTAAGTTTCTGGTTGATGGAGCAATCAAGTGCTCCTAATACGACGTGCCTGAATTTTGAAGAATTGAGTTGTATGAGAAACGAATTGAGTTTTACAGTTGGGAATTGGCTGATCTGCGGCAGTAGTGGGTCGCAGGTGTGGAGGCTGTTTGAGGCGGCGATGGCTGATCTCGCCGGAGGTGATGTGGCTTGGTAGTGACGGATAAGTAATCTGTAACGGTGGGATTGGTAAGTTGCCGGTGTGGAGGCTGGCCGGTGACCATGGCCGGCGATGGGGATTGGCTAATTTGCTGCGATGGTGGTTGGCTAATTTGCTGCGATGGTGGTTTGGCTGATCTGACGAGAGAGAGAATGACGGGAAAGAGAAAAGAAAAAAAAAGACATGTAAGTTAGACCAAAACGACGTAGTTTTGTCGCTAGCCTTAGGCAAGTTGTCTAAGGCTAGCAACGTATTCGCTTTTACATATATATATGTGTGTGTGTGTAAACTGGAAACAAAAGTTGATGTGGTGCTTTGTTTTGTTTTTTCACTCTTAAGGCGGTTCACTCGTTCATATAGCATTTTCTCCCACAACTTACCCCTAACTTCCAACTTTTTCTACAATCATGTGAACCAACTAGTTGAGATTATGTAACTTCATTCTGAAACCAATCATGTCAAGAGAAAATTTTAGGACACAAAATATGAGAACTATATATATGTGTGCGCGCGCATGCGCGTGAGTGTCAGATAGGCAGGCAAACACAGTCGCGTGCACACACACTCTATCTCTCTCAAGAACACATGCACAAAGATGGGTTGTTGATGCTGTTTAAGGTGTATACATTGGTTTTTGACTTTTACTTGGACATGTTACTGCAGTCTATATCTTGTTTTCGACCAGAAACTTCTTGCAAGGCGTAAAAGTAAATGTTTGAGAAGTTCAGGTGCCACTAATCGTGATAGATTTCCTTGGCAATAACATAGCTATCTCCATAATTGTTATACCCCTTGGATCCTCCTTTTTATTTGGCAGGATAAAAGAATGGCTTCCCATCATCTATATCATGTCATGCAGTGCTTGGAAGATTTTCATGACATTCTTACTTTCTACGTTGGTTTTTGTGACTGTTGCATTTTATGAAACTTAAAGAAGATACAAACTTTCTTTATTCTCTTTTTTTCTTTGATTACCATGGGTATACTATTCTTAGGGGATTGTTAGATTCAGAGAACTTCCCAGAGCAGCTGAAAACTCCACATGCCTTCTACTGATTGCAGATATAGCTCAGTGCTTGTTCCACATGACAAGCTGTGATACATAATTCCATTAAAGATAAGTATGGTGGTAATGAATGCCTGTCTTAATTTGTTTTCATCAGGATAATTATCATCATTGATTTGAATGTGATACTTGAAAAGTGTGATCCTATCGGTGAACCAAAGCAATTTCCTCAGAAGATTAATGGTCAAGCTCCTCCACTGGCAACATCTTCTGGACCGGGGCAGCCGTTCATGAATCAGCCAGCGAATGTTGGCGGAAGTTCACTTGGTGGTGGCTCAGATAATAAGTCAAATATAGGTAGGGGAACTGGCAGTAATCTTCCTGAAGTGGATCGTAGTACAGCTGCAAATTCCTATGGTAGTTCTTTTGCCAGCAAACCTGATACAGGACGCTATACTTCATCTGGTGGCCCTCCTATGTATTTCAAGCCAGAATCTGGCCCTGGAATTTCACGTTCTCCTGTGGGTAGTAATATCCGTCCAATGCAGCAAGCATATCATCAGCCCCCTCCAATGTACTCAAATAGAGGACCTGTAGCTAAGAATGAAGCTCCTGCAAGGATTATACCGATTGCTGCTCTCAATCCGTACCAGGGTAGGTGGACTATTAAGGCTAGAGTGACAGGAAAGGGGGAACTCAGGCACTACAACAATTCTAAGGGTGATGGTAAAGTATTTTCTTTTGATCTTCTGGATTCTGAGGGTGGAGAAATACGTGTAACTTGCTTTAATGCTGTGGCTGACCAATTCTACCATCAGATTGAGTCTGGTAAAGTTTATTTGATTTCAAAGGGTAGCCTGAAGCCTGCTCAAAAAGCTTTCAATCACCTCCACAACGACCATGAAATTTTTCTGGAGATTACGTCAACTGTGCAGCCTTGTTTTGAGGATGAAAGTTCAATCCCGCAGCAGAACTTTCATTTCCGGCCCATCAGTGATATTGAAGGCATGGATAACAATAGCATTTTGGACGTGATTGGTGTGGTATCCTATATCAGTCCATCTTCTTCTATAATGAGGAAAAATGGTACTGAAACTCAGAGAAGAATCCTCCATTTGAAGGATATGTCTGGGCGAAGTGTTGAATTGACTTTATGGGGAAGTTTCTGTAATGCTGAAGGACAAACACTTCAAAACACGTGTGATTCTGGGGTCTTCCCTGTCCTGGCCGTGAAATCTGGTAGAGTTAGTGATTTTAATGGGAAGGCAGTGGGGACCATATCCACCAGCCAGCTTTTTATAGAACCAGATTTTCCAGAGGCTCACAAGCTGAAGGCATGGTTTGACAGGGAAGGGAGGAATACTCCTTCTGTTTCTATTTCCAGGGAAACAACAACCATAGGAAGGACAGATGTCAGAAAGACCATTTCCCAAATCAAAGATGAAAGGTTAGGGACCTCCGAGAAACCAGATTGGATAACAGTGTGTGCAACTCTTTCTTTCATGAAGGTAGACAATTTCTGCTATACAGCGTGTCCGATCATGATTGGGGATCGACAATGCAACAAAAAGGTTACAAACAATGGTGATGGGAAATGGCGATGTGATAGGTGTGATCAGTCTGTTGACGACTGCGATTATAGGTATATTCTCCAGTTCCAGATACAGGACCATACTGGCCTCACTTGGGTAACTGCTTTTCAGGAATGTGGTGAGGAGATCATGGGCATATCTGCAAAAGATTTGTATTACTTGAAATTTGTGGAGCAAGATGATGATAAATTTGGAGAAATTGTGCGTAACGCTCTCTTCAATAAGTACGTATTCAAGTTGAAAGTAAAGGAAGAGACGTTTAGCGATGAACAGCGGGTAAAGTCCACTGTGGTCAAAGTAGAGAAGGTAAATTTTTCTTCGGAGACCAAGTATCTTCTGGATTTACTGGAGAAGCTTAAAGTAGAGGGCTCAAGTTCTGTAGCCCCAAATCCTGAGAATAATTTTTTTAGCACTGTAGCTAACCATACAGGATTTGGAAATGCTAGAATTGTGGAACATGCACCAGCTATTACCATGAATGAACGTACTACTACTTTTGGCCAAGATTTTGGGGTTCGAGCAAATCAAATGGGTCAGTATGGGAACCAGTATAGCAGTTCCAGGCTTGGTGTGACTGGCTCCACTGCTGTGAGCTGTAGCGGCTGTGGTGGTTCAGGCCATAACGCTGCAAATTGTCCAAGTGTTATGAGTGGCCAAGGACATTCATATGGAGGGGGTTATGGCAGCCGGGGTTCTTCAGGGGGTAGTGGTGGTGGAGGCAGTGCTGCTTCGAGTGAATGCTTCAAATGCCATCAATTTGGACATTGGGCTCGAGATTGTCCAGGTGTGAGCAGTGTTCCTCCGGCTTATGGAAGTGGCAATGTTATGCCGGGAAGATATGGGAGTGTTTCAAAGCAACACGTTGGTTTTTGAGTGTGCAGGTAAGAGGAGTGTCAAGGTGCGAAGTATTTTCTCACAGTAAAGCAGTTATATTGTCTTGGATTTGTCGTTTCACTTGATATGACTAATGAAGTACAGAAACATATTTGGAAACGTAACCTATATCTTGCTATGTGTCTGCAGATGTTCACTTCCGTAAATTAGTTCTGGTGTCCAAATATGACGGTTGAGGTTGCAAGATGACTTTTTGTTTCTCCTTCTTGGAGGGTGACTTTCAGCTAATCTGGGTTGCCTGCTTGCAAGGCTCCTGATGCTGTTTTCTTGTGGCGATCTTCGTTCTTCGTCCTGTTCTCTGCATCCTACTTTGGGTTTCACTATATATGCTCTTTTTTTGTGTATATTTTTAGATTAGTTGCGTACAGACCTCTTCACTGTGGTGCCTTGTCATTTATCTTTAAGGTGTACCATGCTGGTTTCTTTTCTGGGAACATGATGTGTTTCATTGGGGGTAAAGATGAGAAGCCTCTGTCTATAAGGGGCTTGGTGTAAAGTAGTACTCCACCTAATATTTTGTCTTGCAACGGTGGTTTCAGATGATCCACAGGATTAACTTCTCATCGTGATGACTGCACTCACATTTTGTAAACGACTGTCAAGGGGCTACCTCGGTTCAGTTATCGGTTCTTCTAAAAGTATCAAGTTCTTAGATAATAAGCTTAACAATGAGTATATCAGTCTCCTTCACCTGCAATTTTCTAAAGAGCCCAAGGTGCAAGGTTTATTGGTTCAAAGTTTAACGAGTAGCGTATCTCATGTGAATTCTTGAGTTCGATCGAGGGAATCTTAATGGGAATTCATAAGAGTCTCTATGTTTATGATATTCGTGTTTTATTTTTAACAATAATAATAATAATATATTTTTTTTGCGTATTTTTATTATTATCTTTTTTCGTTTTGTATAAAATTATTCAAATAGTAACAAAAAATTGAAAACACCTTTGAGGTATTTTTAGTTTTTTTTAATCCAATATATAAAAAAATAATTAATTTTTTTTTATAAAAATGATAAAAGTATATGAATGTATTTTCAAACTGAATTTAAAAATTATAAAAATGAAAACAGAAAACAAATATTATAAATATACATGCCCTAAATGTAACACTCCAACTTTCGGAGCATTAATATCAAATAAACAGAGTTAGAATTTCTCAAAATATTGAAAGAGTCTCTTCATTGGTCATTCAGAATATCTATTAATCAATCCCAAAGATATATCAATAAATGACATAACTGTTTAAAGCATTTATTTAATTCAAATTATTTCGACACGGAGTTTTAAAATAAAATCTAAATAAATTTTATTTATCTATCTATACTACATCTTTTTTTTTTAATGTAATACTCTTTTGATATTACATAAGTGTCAAATTTGAGGACAAAAAAAATAAATACTCATTTTTACTCACATCTTCACCTTAAAACTCTCCCATTCCTTCAAATTAAGTAACTTCATTTTTTTGCATCTCCGTCTCCGTTGAAAAGCTCCGACATGCAGAAACTGCATTACAGGTGTGATAGTCTGGAATTTTTTTTTTCTTTTGACGTTCTGTGTTAGCTCTGTCTGGCTTTGCATGTGTCTTGCATTCCATTATTTTTTCCGCCTCTCATTTCAGTTTTTCCGCCCCTTCTTATTTCAGTTCTTCGCATCTCCTCCGCTCCAATTCTCAAGTAGAATTAAAGGTATTTTTTTTTTCAATTCGTATTTCTCTTTGCCGGCCATCAACCGGCCGGCGTTGTTGTTGGATTAGTTGCTGGGTACTTTGATTGCAGTGATGTCACCCAATTTTCGAGATCGGCAGGCGGTGGTGGTGCGGGATTGACTGTGGGTGGCTGTCTGCGGCAGTGTGGTGGCCCATCGGTCGCGATGGTGGTGTGTGCGGTGGGTTGCCGCGTATGCTGCGTTGCAGCGATGGGCGGTTGTGGCTTTTGTCGGCGGTGTGGTGGCCGTCCGATGGTGTTCACCAGGTGTAGGTGGTCACCGGTTGTGGTTGGTTGCGCTGCGGCGATGGGCGGTGGGCGGCTTTTGTCACCGATCGGTGGGTGACTTTTGTCACCAAGCAGAATTAAAGGTATTGCTGTGCAGCGGTGTGGCGATGTCCGTGTGTGTATGATGGGGCGGGGACTGGGGAGGGAGCCGATGGCTAATGGGAGTTATTTTTGTTGGTTTGGTTCATTAAAATGGGTTTTCATTCGATACCACCGACGTGCAATGGGATGGCTTTGAATAGTTTTGGAGCTGATGATACAGGCTCTATTGTATTGTATGATGATGGCATTGGCCGTAGAGTGTTATATTACTAAACTGAGATATTATTTTATTTTTTTAATTCTTGAATGGAGTCTTATGTATTCTGATGAATGGAACTGAGATATTATGACTTGCAAGAATGGTAACATTACACTGTGACTACGTGTTACATAGAGTTTAATTGTTTCTTTATATAGTTTTTGGTGTTACTTATTTGAAAGCAATTGGGTTTAATATGTAAATTAAAATAAGTTACATTGAGCTTTGTGATGTTATATTTACTTTTTAATAAATATTGTCTAAGCAGATCTCCTATGACTGACAGGATAAATGATTCGCACATGTATCGTGTGTGCACGATAGTTCGTCTTAATTATTACACCTAACAATGCTAATACTGACTTTGAGATATAAACCGCTAGCTCTCGGTCACACAGTTAGCCCTATAATCAAATCACACCTATTGATCACCTGAAAGGAAAACAATAAGGGAGTGAGCCAAATGCCCAGTAAGGTCGCTCAACCGACCAATAAAAAAGAATACAAAAATATCTGAGAAAATGAAATTACGAGGTACATAATTCTAACAGAACAGATACAACAGAACAAAAATTCAAATTTACCAATGCGTTTTAGTATAGAGACAGACGCTGGAGGAGCCATTCAGAATAAGGTCTCGCATGCCATCACGACACGTGATACAAGGTTCAGAAAAATAAGATCGCGATCTCTAACTCATCCCACTGAGTTAGGTCACGTGACGTTGGTCAGAAACTGAAAAATCACATACAATGTCACATGGCTCACCAGAAAGATACTTATAATATCAAATACATCGATTATAGATAGAAAGATTGTTTAGATAGTATTTAATCATAAGCCGCTCGTAGTAGGCCCGTCAAAACAGGAAAGTGACGTTTGAAGGTAGCGACACAATTTAACGGCGGAAGTAGGCTAGAACAAGTGAGGCTAAACATATACGAGTCAATAATTAAATTTACGAGGTTTCAGACTAGGAGAAGTGTATAAAATGGTAAATAAAGCATAGTTTAATGCGGAAATTCACGTGCGAAGAGAAAAATGACTCGCAAATCAAATTTGGATATGCAGTATCGGAATTACTTCAAATTGAGAAGCACGGAGAAGGAGAATTGATGAACTAGGACACGCAAAACAAGACCAGCAAGGGATCTGTACCAATTTTATGTAAAATAAAACATGAATTTTCCTTGCCAAGGTGACACGCACGGATCAGCCATAGGAGAGTGGCTTCAGAACTCTAAAAAAAAAAAAAGTCATTACCATGATGACAACAGAGGGGCCATGAATACATGATTAATGAGGCATGCAATTCAAAGATAAAGTCTTTGGCCATAAAGAAGGACTCAAATATAAATAATAAACAATCAAAAGCAGATGAATCCTATATATCTTGGGAATAGCCACGTAAAAGCAAAAAGGGAATACAACAAATAACTTGGAGATTCTGAGGCTTCGTTCCACAAATTTTTTTTTTTGGTTTTCAGTTTTTAAATTAAAAAAAATTAAAGAGCACCTTAATTTTTTCTTTTACAAAAATAAGTGGGTGTTTGATAACCCAATTTTATTTTGAGTTTCTTTTTTGTGGTGGTGTGCGGTGGCGGTGGTGGGGCGTAGCGGTGGTCAACAGTGGCTGGTGACTGCCGGTGGTGGTCGCCGGCAATTGCCGGAGGTGGCTGTCGGCCTGCGGTGGCTACCGGCGGCCGCAGGTGACTGCCTACAGTCGCCGGCGGCTGCTGGCCGTCGGTGGTGGCCGGCGGCGGCTGCCGGAGGTGGCTGTCGCTCGTCAGTGGCTGCCAGTGGTCGCCTGCGGCAACCTCAGGCGATTGCGGCAAGCTGCCGACGGTGGTCGCCTGAGGTGGCTTTCGGCGGTGGGCGGTGGGAGGGTGGTGGTGGTGGTCTAAAAAAAAAAAACCAGTTTTTGGAGGTTTTTTTTCTTCTTCAGTTTAAAAACTGGTTTTTTAAATTGGAGAAGGAAAAAAAAATGGTTACCAAACGCGCTTTTTTTTTTTTAATTTCCAAAACTGAAAAAATAATGAGGGTTAAATGGGGCCTTAATATAAATATTATTCTTTATTGGCGTCGAATAGAAATCTAAATGGGGCATAGCCAAGTGGTAAGACAATGGGTTTTGGTTCCGCTATTTGGAGAAACGAACTTTCGATTGATCCACGTAATTAGGATCCTATGGATGAAGACATTTTTTCTCTGGATCTCGTTGAATTTCACTCAAAGGAGAAGTCGTACAAAGATTGTAAGTCAATCAAATACTATTAAATAAATAAAAAAAGGGAGCAATACTGCCCTCTTGATGGAACAAGAAAGTGGTAAGTGCTCCCTTTTATTTGGTCTATTTGTCTAGCAGAACCCCCCCCCCCCCCCCCCCCCCCGCGCTAATCCTAGCGGACATTTAAATATCTATCTTTACGAGATGAAAGTCTCAGATATAGTCCACGGAGGGAGAGTCCCACTTATCTCAATAAAGTCTATGATTGGTTTGAAGAACATATCGAGATTCAGGCGATTGCGGATGATATGACTAGTAAATACATCTCCCCTCATGTCAACATATTTTATTGTCTAGGAGGAATTACAAACAATTGGGATTTTTTAAAAATTAGATATAGTTACTAATTCATGATTTGGCTTGTACGGAATGAAAACTTCATTCTCGATTCTACGAGAATATTTATGAAAGCCTTTTATTTGTTTCTTTTTTTGGAAGTTTGATTTTTTTTTCAGAATGTATCCTAATTTTTGGTCTAATTCTTCTTCTGATGATCGATTCAATCTTTGATAAAAAAAAAAAAAAAGAAGATATACCTTGGTTATAGTAATGAGCATAACGGCCCTATTGTTCCGATAGAGAGAAGAACCTATGATTAGCTTTTCGGGAAATTTCAAAACGAACAGTTTCAACGAGATATTTTAATTTCTTATTTTACTATGTTCAACTCTATGTATTCCTCTATCCGTAAAGTATATTGAATGTACAAAAATGGCTACAACAGAGTTTTTCTTATTTGTATTAACAGCTACTCTAGGCAGAATGTTCTTATGCTGCGCTAACGATTTAATAACTAAGGTACGAAGACTTCTTATTTCACAACAACGAAAGCACTTTTTCACTCTTTCATATATTATGGGATTTCGCTTGGAAAAGAAAAATTTTCATACCAATGGATTTGGGTCTATAACCATGGATTCCAATGCATGAGATCTTTTTAATTGCTATTTTGCTTCAATTTCTTCTTTACAAATCAAAACAAAAATTGAAGATTTAGTTACGATTAGAAATCTACTTTTTGATCTTCATTTATGGATATCCCTTACTCATTCAATTGAAGTAGTGATCCAACTCCAAGATTTTGTTTCGCAATTTTATAATCCAATTTTGCCTTTTTAAGGGACCTTGGATACAAATTGTGATACTGTATATTTTTCCTCGAATTAGTCATTAAGAGGTAAAGGATTAAATCCTTTTTGCAACAACAAAATGTTATTTGTAATAAGTACTTTTTTGGGTTGGTTAATTGATCACATTTTATTCATGAAATGGGTTGGATTGGTATTAGTTTGGATGCGGCAAAATCATTTTATTAGATCGAATATCCTTATTCGATCTCATAAGTACTGACGGGTAACGGTGGCACACGTGATCCGTGTGCAAGAATAAAATTAATAGTGTAAATTTTGTTAAAATATAAATTTGTAAAATTAAACTTATTTTTATGGGTAGTTAATTACCAATTAAGATCTTTATTTTGTCAATTTTTATAATTTTTCTTGAAATGTCACTTGTCACCTCTATAAGTAGGTAGTTGTGTAATACCCAAAAATGTGTTTTACGATTTTAGCTTCATTTTGGACACGTGTCAGCACTACAGACACTTTTAATGTAACACCAAAAGGGTATAACACCAAAAAATATCTTCTCATTATATAAACGAGTGATGGTGGCACACGCAATGCGTGTGCAAGAATAAAATTAATAGTGTAAATTTTATTAAAATATAAATTTTATGGGTAGTTAGTTACCAATTAAGATCTTTATTTTGTCAATTTTTATAATTTTTCTTGGAATGCCACTTGTCACCACTATAAGTAGGTAATTATGTAACACCCAAAAAGGTGTTTTCCGATTTTACCCTCATTTTGGACACGTGTTAACATCACAGACACTCTTAATGTAACACCAAAAGGGTATGACACCAAAAAATATCTTCTCATTATATATAGTATAGATTATAGATATAGATATGGGTAAAAAAAAGTACTACCCATGAGATAGCAACATGTGTTGCCATGGGAAACTATCTAAACGGCTCCCTAAAATATTGGAGAAGTGGGAAGTATCAATACCCACACTCCCACTATTTCACTTTCCCATAAATATTAATAGCTCCCCACTAAATGATAGTATCCCCCACTCACTTGGGTAACCCCTCGTTAAGGGGGGATAACTAACCCATCATTAACGAGAGCACTACATAAAGTAGTGCGGGAATGAAAAAAGATAAGTTAAGCAATCTAAGAATACTTTTAGATTCTCTTTAAGAAAATATTTTCTGACTTCAGCATTAGAGATCCTCCGTCGAAAACACTTCCGACGTGTCGCCGGTATTGTTAATGCTGTGCAGGTCTATTCACGAGTCAATCAAGGATTGTCCCAGATTTCATCCACAACAAGTACCATGTATCAGAATTGAGAAATTATGGCTCGGATCTTTAGTTTTCTCTTATTTATTACATGTGTCTACTGTTTAGACAGAATACTATCACCAACGAATAATCTATCAGATAAGATAATAATCTATCAGATAAGATATAAAAAGACGAAATGATTTTTCATTATCGCAGTTGAAGTAAGAGAGAGTACCAACGCAAATGCTCGTATAACAGATAATATTTCCCGTGCACCTAGGAGCACATAAATCATGTCACATTCCTCCCTCAACAGAGGCTTCAAAGACACTGAACATTATTGAGCTAAATTTTACCGTATACATACCAGAACCGAGTTTTTCAACGGCTTTGTTAAGAATGTTGCTTCCATTCATCTCTCACATAATACACTAAGTCGCTACATCATCTCAGAAGCACGCATTTGTTGATGAAGATGTAGGCCTGACAGCCTTGTCAGAAAGAGGATCCCAGATAATTCCTTCTGCGCCACAATGGCCCGAATGATAACCTGCAATTGCGCCTTTGGAAGCCATCTGCGCAGTTATTTGTCTTATTTCCGCCTTTGCTTTCAGGCGGAACCGCTCAGCCCTAGAGCCTATTACCTGCCCCAGTACAGAAGCTGCAATGGTGAATGCCATAGCCGTCTTAGGCATCAAGACAGACTTCCTAAGCATTGCTATGAAGGGAACTGCAGCATGTACTGCAGCAAACCAGGAAGGGGAGAACTTCTGAGTATGTTCTCTCCATATCCCTAGGGGTATATTAGCTGCCATGCCCAAGACTCCGATCACAAGCATCTTCTCTGGTAGAGGCTGAGGACGCAATGTCTTAACAAGAGCAGTCTTGGCAAGAGCAGCCCTGGCAGCAACTACGGCAGGTGGGCATTTAAGCTTCACTCCAGGTGGTGGCCGAAGAGCTGACGCCACAAGTGGGAGAACGCCACTCACAGCTCTATAAGACTTGGCAATTGGGCAATTCCCTGTTTCCAACCACTCATTTCCGGAGGCTTCATGTTTTGATGATTCATCCTGCAATGCCAATTCAGGCAAATATAAGTTTATTCTTTACTTGAAAGTTGGAACCGTTCCAAAGATAATTATTGTCGAAGGTGCTAAATTCGTTTTTCATAAATGTCCCTACCACGCTAAACTAATGCAATATAAGTTTAGTCGTTTCTTAAATAACAGGTAGCATTATGGGCACCCATTTTCAGTGTGGGTTAATAGCACTCCTGGTGCAACTTTGCAAGATCTAAACAAATTAAAAGCAGTAGCACTGCCAATAACAATCTTGTAAGTGACTCATGGAAACAAATAACAAGACATATGGAATGAACTTGGGTACAGTTACATCTGTGCTCGAGTACTCTACACGAACATCATTTTGCCCCACCAACTTGACACCACAATCATTACTACTATTTTGCATAAGGAAATGTAGATGATAGGAGACAATAATACCTGAGTTGAAGCATCTTTCTTTTTAGATGTTTTAGATTTCTTGTTTAGCAGCTTCCATTTCTCAGAAAAGGAATCAAAACTGAACGGCCCTCCCGGTCCAAATGCTGACAAGCTGATGGTGGCAGCTTTTGCAGCTAAAGGATTAAACTGAGGTGCAGCCTCAGGTTCCAGGTCATCTGTGCAAAAAGGAGACCTCCTAGAGAGAGGGACCACCCCATCTTTTCCATGAAATATTTTAAAAGCCATATTAAAGTTGGGGCCATCTTCGAATATTGGACCCTTGCCACCCTTCACCTGAAAAGCATTACAAAAGAAGACGCATCTTCTGAGGACATATGGGATACAGAAATGGGTGGGAGGGAAATTAACATGCTTTAAAATATAAGCCAGCCTAAGATAATTTGACTTTAGTACTGTGTATTTCTTTTATGATCCTACAAGTACTTTGTTTTCAGGTTTGGAGTTTCTTTGCCCTAAAGGAGTACTTATAAGCTTTTCTCTGGAAGCAAACATCATCATTTTACATATTATTACGTGTTTTCTCATATCAAAATTCGACGTCCAGTGCCCTACCATCATGTATTAAATGTAAAAACACATGCAACATATAAGTCGATATATATATATATATATATATATATATATATATATATATATATATATATATATATATATATATATATATATATGGGAGCTGATCCATTGATAGCGCTAGCAAAATGGAGTATTTGCTAGCGCGATCTGGGCCGTCCATCCTGAAAGATGGACGGTCCAGATCGCGCCTTTTTCGAAAACTGTCAGTCGTCCGCGATACTATGTCGCGGACGGATTTTTTTACCTTTTTGCCCCTCCACCCATCCGCTACATTGTATCGCGGACGGTCCAAATCTTCTTTTACGTTTTTTTAAGTTCGTCCGCTACATAATGTAGCGGACGTTTTTTTAACAAAAATACCGTCCGCTACATTATGTAGCGGACTATTTTACTTTCTCAAAAAGAGACATCTGTGTTGTCAGATCTGGAAAAAAGACAACCAACTTTTATTTTCTCTTTCCCCCTCATCTCTCATCTTCTCTCTTCTGGATGAGCTCCTTCAAGACGGTGGTTCCTTCGGGGTAGTTGGACAGCACCTCCCGTGTCCGGCGATCAAGGACACAACGATCTTTCCCCCTCATCTCTCATCTTCTCTCTCTCCCTTATGAGCGTGCGAGTGGCGATCGAGGCCACAACCATTTGAAAACTCTTCCTTCTCTTTCTATCTTGCCGCTTCAAATAGTTATGATGTGCTTTGATCTGGTTGTCATGGGTTTGAGAAATTAAGTTTTTTTTTAAATCTTTTCATTTTTGATAAAGGGTGATAGAAATGGAGGAGGTTGAAGACCCTAGAACAAAATGGCAATCTGTTGCCAGCCAATTTCATGAATGGTTCCAGCCTGCAGGTGGATGTGCTAATTGAGTGTGCTCGTTTTGGAGTCTTTTTTACCAATGGCAGTCTGTTGCCAACGAACTTCATGAAGATTTGTTCATCAGGATCAAAGTAAGAAGAGAGAGAAAAAGAAGAAGTCAGAATGAGAGAAGGGAGGGAAAAAGATAAGACTAGTCCGCTACATTATGTAGCGGACTAGTCTTCTCTTTTTCCCTCCCTTGCGGACACATTAATGACACAGAAAAGTCATACCACACATGTGTGGGCCTGTCATTCGTCCGCGATACTATGTCGCGGACGGCATGGAGGGGCAAAAAGGTAAAAAATGTCGTCCGCGATATTGTGTCGCGGACTACTTTTTTTTGACATGCGTCAGGGCCTGTCAGTCGTCCGCGATACAATGTAGCGGACGGGTGGAGGGGCAAAAAGGTAAAAAAATCCGTCCGCGACATAGTGTCGCGGACGACTGACAGTTTTCGAAAAAGGCGTGATCTGGACCGTCCATCTTTCGGGATGGACGGTCCAGATCGCGCTAGCAAATACACCATTTTGCTAGCGCTATCAATGGATCAGCTCCCTATATATATATATATATATATATATATATATATATATATATAAACAAACTCATATTTGTACCTATATATCGCTATGGGGGTATATGCACAGACATTTAAACATACAATTGCTAAATATTGCAGATATGTATCTACATGTTAAGTTACACTATTCATATAAAACTTCTGAAATATAGTAGTCTATTTATGCTTTTACTTCTTGATTTTAAGTAACCAAAAGGACGCCAAAGTTTTTGTAGTCCTTTCTCTTTTTAGCTTAATCGTAAGTGCTTGGAAAAACACTGCCAAAAGGTACTTTCCTTTCTTAGCCTGGATAGCTAGAAACAAGCAAAATAATCCAAGAAATAGAGTACTGAATAGCAACTTACAGGAACAGGGAAATTGACAGATGAAAAAGAAAAATTGGTTGGTTTGTTGATGTTCCTCAAGAAAGGACACATCTGAATATCATGCTCACTGAATTGGCAGTCAGATGCCTCATTAAGTCCCTTGAAGAGAAACTCCATTGCTTCTTTTCTCTTAGCAAATTATCTGCAGAACGGAGAGGATGTAATTGAGTATTTTAAATGCTTAAACAAATAATTAGAATGCTTTACAATCACTATAGAACTAAAACATTGCATCATATGCACTTCTCAAATTTAAAGCAAATAATGAAATCATAGAATTGATTACAAACACGAGATAGAATCATTGAGTTTCCAAAAAAGGTGACAGTCTAATAGTTAGAGACCATTAATTTGCCTTTTATACATGAAATACCAAGCACAAACTAATATGGGAGCTAATAGGAAGTAGTGGCTTCAATCATCTTGGGGGATCAGGGCTCCTTAATAACTGAGAGAATAAGTGACGTCTGGTATAAATAAAAAGATCTAAAAGCACAACCACTCGAGGAAAAATTCGCCAAAGTGATTTGGTCATGAAAAAGAAGAACCAGTGCTTGCACTACAGAGGTGTAGCTTGTTACGAGAGAATACTAGTAGAAGTACGAGGAATGCAAGAAATTAAAGAAGGAATACTTATGATTTTGCACAATTGTACTGTATCCAGACTAGGAGCCAAAGTGCTAAGAAGAACATTGATCGAGATGCAGGAAAACATGTTCTTGTAATAGGTTTATTACAGTATTAATCAATAAGAGCCTAGATAGATAAACATTGCAGAAAGTATTTACCCTGCTCTAAACTGGTAATGATTATTTTCTTTACCCAGACTACCTACCACTAAGAGAAAATCAACCTCTCTTTTTTGCTCACCACAAATCTCACTTACCCAACTTCTTGTTCAGGAACAACAGTAACAATTGGGGCCGATTCACATACGAGTATGTGGCAACCTTTTCAATATAACAGTTGGCTTTATAGTACAATATCCAATTAAGAAACATTGAAACTTTGCTAGTCATCCTCTACTTACTCTTATCTTCTCCCTAGACTTTCATTTTCACCCATGTTTAAGCATGATAAGCATTGTTTGGTACATTCTTTAAGATCTTAAGCTTGTTATCTGACATGGTTTTAGAATTTTGGATTTGGCGAGGTTTTGTAATCAAGTCTCCCCACTTAAAAGTTGTCAACCTGGCGACGTTTTGTATTCAAGTCTCCCCACTAAAAAGTTTCCAGCTATTCTGTTAGTTCAGCTTGCACTATATTTTGCTTGTGCAATCCAGCATTATTCTACAGGTGTGAGTGGAGGGCTTGCGAGTGGAGTAGATTGTCGAATTATTATATAAACTGTTAGCCCCGTTGGCTAAAAAAAGCTTAAAAGTCAAAATCTCATCGAATAAACCAAACACCACTGACCTGTCATTGCACTATTTTCATTATTACGTTAATGCCAAGTGAGAACCGAACTTTAACCTGACAAACCACTAGATAAGATCGACCATCACATGTACCGACCAACACCAAACAAATCCTTAATATGAGGCTATAGAATAAAGCCCCTTGCTCCAAAGAATAAATCATGAAGACTGATGTCAAGAAAAGCCAAGCAGGGGAAAAGCAGAGCTAGGTAAAATCTCAATCAGCAATGAACTCAATGACTTCCATCTTAACTTCAGTCTACTCAAGCGCATTTTATAAAGGTAAAAGAACGTTATGTTATCAGAAATTATTTCAAAAAGCAAGTGGTAGCAACCTTAGCAACTATCGCGGAAAAAGCACATTAAGAGTGGCAAAAAATTCATACAGAGAGTAACATAATGAGAAAATTCTGCGAGAAGCAGTAATAGACACAAATTCTAACATAAAGAAACTACTTACTCATCATTCGAGATAACAAAGTTGAGATTCAAGTAATCTCAAGCAAAATTACAATAGCATGTCCTTCACATTCACAAGCGCCAACCGTTGGCTATATTTACAATCATATTCGCCGGATAGCTAATTACATAGTAGGTTATCGGTATTTGCCAATTCCGCCTAACGAAAAAAAAAATTTAGTAAATTTTCACCAACAACATAGTCAAAGCATAGGGAGTTTTCAGCTTACAATAACCAGAAACGGATTCAGTACTACGTACCGGATCATTTTACTATCAGCGTAGGAGAAAAGGAATGTTTGCTCACCTTATTCTTTCTGCGGATTTAAAGCAGCCCATCAATAAGTAACTTCACCTGGGTTTCCTTGCCCAAAAGTATTAGTTTTTACATAAATAAGGTTGAACCAAACAGGAGCAACCTTGACAAAATTGACTCATTTTGTAACTCTAAACCCTAGAGCTGAAAATGCTTCAACAGCCAGCAGATTAGTTGTTTGAAAAATATAATCCATCCCCTATATGATTACAACAATGCGCAGCGTCACGCTTTTGTAATCCTCCCATTTCTTCCTTCATTTGTCATATCTATCACAGATACTATCGTCGTCCTATAGAGCATAATCAGTTAAGAATTTGTAAAACCAGAACTCATTTTCATAGATTCATTTAGAACATTCACCTAGAAAGATGGAGCACGTAAAGAACAAATTTGGGTCATTCAACTTCCTAGGAATCGGCAAAACCCAGAAATTTTCTGGCCATTACTTGATTAAAACACACGGATTGGCAAAAAAAATTCAAAAGATTGACACAATTTGATAACAAACGGGAAGAAATTAATCATGACCACATAACGAAATGATTTAAGTAAAATGGGATGGAATATAGAGGATAAAAAAGGGTTACCGGTCGAGCAGATAGGCTCCGGTGGTTGGATTCGCCGTTGAAGTTGAAGAAGTGGGCGTAGCTGAAAGACGTGTGGAGCACACGGACAACAAGCAAGGAGTTGTGGAGGGGGGCTCTGGATGACCTGTTAGTTCAATTATACAGGTCAAAATGTTCGATGGGTAAAATTCGTTTATTTCCCCTGACGTTTCGATTTATTAAACACGAATCCCCTCTAGTTTTGAAAATTGTATCTCGCTCTCTAATTTTAAATTTTTACTAACAAAGACGGTCCTAACATTTCTTTACTATTATAATAATAATAATAATAATAATAATAATAATGTCAGCAAAATGCTCTTTCAGTATATTATGTATACCCTTAAAACATAAAATGTTAGCACACCAATAACAGATAATAAATTACTGGTACCAAGAAATGCGTAAACCTTGCAAATATCTTAAAGAATAGTGTCAGGAGTTTTTCAATAAACTTTCAAAATTTTAAGAATCTCGTAGGATATACTTCAATTGCATACTTTTTAAGGCAATTCAAATTTCATAACTTGATATAAGGACTAAGATAAGAACCAAGTCTCCAGGCTATCCACGTAGAATTAGTATTTCTGTTAATCAGGATGTGCAAGCCTAAAGGCATTGAAAAACGCTGACATTATTCGTTGAAATATATACAAGACTTGTATGTTTTTAACTAATATTGCAGTCGTAACTAAAGCATTTTTAAGTGTTCCACTAAAAAAAAATTTGCGAAAAATATGCATGGCTGACTAAAAATTTCAAGGAAGTGATTTCAATCAATGTTGGAGGTTTGGAACAAACGAATTATTATACTTTGACCCTGTCTACAAATTTGTCACGGTTTCCACAAATTCATGGGTCAATTTAAGAGAGGCAAAAAAGTGTAACATCAATTCAACTTGATTGTTCCAACTTACTTAGCCAAGCTGCCGACTAGCATTGATCAACTGTGCCCCCCCCCCTCCCCCCTCCCCACCCCAACACACACACACCTTTTTTTTTTCTTCATAATTTGGTCTAACCAGGTTGTGTCCACAGGTGAAAAACTGGCCAGTAATGCAAAGAGGTGGATGCCATGATAACTAGAGCAAGGGTAAGTGTGTGTTTGGTAATGTAATAGCTCAATCCAACTTGATTATTCCAACTTACTTTACTTAGCTACCCACCAGTGTTGATCAACCGTGATAATTTGGTCTAAGTATCTAACAAGCCCCCCAACCCAACCCAACCCGACCCAACCCAACCATACACACACTCTTTTTTTTTTTTCATAGTTTGGTCTAATCAGGTTGTGTCGACAGGTGGAAAACTGGCCAGTAATGCAAAGAGGTGGATGCCATGATAACTAGAGCAAGGGTAAGTGTGTGTTTGGTAACGTAATAACTCAATCCAACTTGATTATTCTAACTTACTTTACTTAGCTGCCCACCGACGTTGATCAGCTGTGATAATTTGGTCTAAGTATCTAACAACCCAACCCAACCCAACCCACACACACTTTTTTTCTTCTTCATAATTTGGTCTAATCAGGTTGTGTCGACAGGTGGAAAATTGGCCAGTAATGCAAAGAGGTGGATGCCATGATAACTAGAGCAAGGGTAAGTGTGTTTGGTAACGTAATAACTCAATCCAACTTGATTATTCCAACTTACTTTACTTAGCTGCCCACCAGTGTTGATCAACTGTGATAATTTGGTCTAAGTATCTAACAAGCCCCCCAACCCAACCACACCCACACACACACACGCTCTTTTTTTTTTCCTTCATAATTTGGTCTAATCAGGTTGTGTCGACAGGTGAAAAACTGGCCGGTAATGCAAAGAGGGATGCCATGATAATTAAAGCAAGGTTAAGTATGTATTTGATAATCTAATTAAGCACTTAAAATTTAACATCTTTAACAATTTTTAATTAAGATCATAGTTATGAATACCGTATCGGAGTGCGTATCATTTTTTCTATGAAATATGTACCGGTACTGTCTCTGTACCGCCTCAATTTTTCATCAATAATTTACATTTGTAATATCCACGCATACAATGACATTAGAAATAAATAGCTTATTCAATTGAATTACCTCCTCTAGGATTATCCTCCTTTTCAATGATCTCATTCGCAATTTTTTATGTAAGAATAAATTTTTTGTTCAATAATAATGTATTTACGTTCAAGAATAAGTTATTTTTGTGTGTGTGCGTGTGCGCGAGCATTCATGTGTGTAAAGCAGTATATCATATAGATAAAATAATATGATAAAAACTTACATGTATGAAGTAAATCAAGCTAAGTGAAGATTGATAACTTAACTTACTAGGAAAGATTTTATAAATTGTAATTAATATTATGAGTTAGAGGTTATAGATGCTTTGATTGGTACAATAAACTTAAAGTGTTTTTCTATATAATCAATTTATAATTTTTCTAACAAAAATTGTTACTTTTATATTTTGTAAGGAACCATTACAAAACACAAAATCTCGATCGGTACGTAGTTCTCGAGCAGTATCACCTGTACCGGCTGGTACAACCGGTACAGAACGATTTTTTTACCGGTACAAAATGTAAGGGATATTGTACCAGTAGAAAGTAAAAGTGATACATACCGGCCGGTACAGCCAGTATCGATACGGTATTGATAACTATGATTAAGATTGGTGACTTCTTACCTTTGTAACGCTAAAAAAAATTCATTCCTTTAGAAAATAAACCAAAATTCTAAGTCAGAGTGGGCTTGTTTAATACTTGTCACTTAATTTTCAATTAGACATATGGTCAAAAGTTTTTCAACAAAATTTTGCGTAAATGAAAAATAATAATGATGCCGCCATAATTTAATAGCAACTCCACCTCCATTGCACTAGAGTCACCACCACAGCCACTATTTTCTTTTTGCCACCACCACCATGGCACCAAGAACACCATCACCACCAAAAGGACGTCGCCACACCACCATCACCTTCTGCATATCTGCCAAAATCATCTTTATACCCACCATATTACAGTTATCACCATGATCGTCATGCCTCTGTCTGTCGCCACTGCTATAATATTCAACACAATATCTTCACGCACCACTATCACCACACTCGTTATCACCTTTCCACACCAATACAACCAGCACGATTTTGACAACGAAAATGTGAATATTTAACTCTAGTAAGAAAGATAAATTCGTAAAATTTATCCAAACTATTGTCCTTGACTGTAATTATACCCTAACCTCAGGGACATATGTATAATTTGCCCATTATAATTTTATGAAACAGGCCCTCACTATATTGTCAGAACCAATTTTAGTTTGTACTAAAACAATACTCTATATGAACAAATCATATTATCTGCTTTTGAAACTGTACGTTACTTTTATAAGAACCATTGTTAGAATGAAATTGCAAAGAACCTATAACAAACTAGCAACAAAGAAATATATGGTGGTACTTCCAATGGGCCTGAATGGGCCATACTCATATGTGCTCTAATTATTCAGTGTGCCAGCCTTTAGAAATGGGCTTTTCATGGTCATGATAGCCCATAGCCAATGGGCACTCTTTGAACTAGGCATATGGTTTGAACTTATAGGTTCCAGTCCTCGACGATAGTCTCAACGATCCGATGACAAGCGTTGAGGCGAGAGAAGTCGGGGAAGGGGAGATAGACAAATGTTTAACGATATTTTCACCGGTTTCAAACTGTCAAAATCAATAATTTTAGACTGCCCAATATTTTTTAAAGCTCTTGGTTCTCTTTATTTGGTGGCGGAAAGCATTTACTCTTGCATCTCTCATGTCGCTAAGTAAGTACGGAATGTTTCTGGCCTTTAGCGGCAAAAAACGTTGTAGATATCTATACTACTATTGAGGGATGCAATCCTTATATTGAAGCTTTCGTTGAACTTCCAACTGTATACGAGGATCCTTGCTAAGCATTCATGGTTGAATGGTTAAAGCGCCTAATTCATAATTGGCGAATTCGTAGGTTCAATTTCTAGTGGATGCACACCAATGAGACCCTCCAATAAGTTTATTAGAATTGGCTCTATATCAATGCAATGTAATCTCATCATCCATACACAACGAATTGATGTAGTGTATTCATATCATAATATACAAGTTATCGTGACACACTCAATACGTGTATAAAAATAAAATTAATAATATAAATCTTCATCACGTATAAATATTTATTATCGCATTCGGTAGAATGCATTGTACATTATAAAAACTAAAAGTAGTTATTCATTATTTAAACTTTTGTTCTGTGAATTTTTCAACAAAAAAACTATAAAATGTCACTTGTCACCATTTTAGATAGGTAATTATGTAGCACCAAAAGGGTGTTACACCAAACCATGTTTTTCCTTTATATATAATATAAATAAATATAGATGAACAGTAAGAACTTGTATTCTTATTAAGACTAGAACTCATAGGGAAGAAAGTAGATTTATGGATGGAATCAAATATGCAGTATTTATAGACAGAAGTATACGATTATTTGGAAAAAAAATTTAATATGCTTCTAATGTCGAATCATGATTAACAAGAACCAAATTAAAAGCATTGGGTCGGACTCTTCTTTGATGTCAAGGTAATAACTATAACGGGACAGACAATACATTATAGACGTATGATCATTACGCTTCAACCGGGTTATTCTATTTCACTTATTATAAAGAAAGAACTTAAATCAAAATACTTAATAGCATGGCGATACATTTGTACAAAACTTCTACTCTAAGCATACATAATGGAACCGTAGACAGTCAAGTGAAATCCAATCCACAAAATAATTTGATCTTGGACAACATTGTTGTGGCAAAGGTCATAATGCCAGAGGAATCATTACTGCAAGGCATAGAGGGGGAGGTAATAAGCTTCTATGCCAAATCGATTTTCGACGAAATGAAAAAGACCAACCTCAAACTAAAAAAAAGTTAATTAAGGTCATTTTGGATATTTCTAGACATTTAATACATGACCACTTCATCCTACCACAATTATTACTTTTTTTTCGTCCTCACTATTCATTTAACCATCAACATTTGTACTTCATTTCTACTACTCTTTCCCTCTTGGTTTACATTTTCATGATAAACTCGTTTTTCTTTTTATGTATCTTTTATTAATTTGTATCGATTAGATTTACACATGTTTCCTATAATTTAGTATAATAATAAAACTCCCAAGAATGATGAAAAGAGCTAATCAAATGCACTTGATGAACGGTGTACAACAAATCATAAAAAATTTAGGAACGTAGTAGAATCAAGGCTATATCTATGGCGACTAACATTTTTTGCATACAGCTTGCAAGAACATGTACAACATCTCCTAAGTTTAGAATCTGATCTGAAAGTTGTCAAGTCCCATTATCTCAAAATGTCACAGCAAATACACCAAATGGTTAGTGACTGTATATAATTGTACTAAAAATTGACAAACAATAATATGCCTACACTGCAAGGAATGCCTCTTTTCTCTTACCAATTCAATGCCCCAAATGTCCAAATTAGTCAACTTCATGGCCATACAGTGTCATGTGCTTATGTCCTATGATTTGGAATGATCAGAGGGTAATGTTCATCCACCGATTTATGGGCCAAATTCCTACTGAAATCAGCCTGATCAGAAGATGTGCTGCAGTGCAGAAGCTAAAATAGGTGCTATTTGAAGTGTAATTTGATGAAGACCCCTAACCACCTAAGAAATGATTAGGACATCTGTGGATTATGAGTAAAGTAGAAGAGATAAATTGTCAAAAGTTTGCCAGAAATTTCGTGCCGACAAGTTAAGCATAGCTGCACTCACTTGGAGTCACTGGAATTACACCCACTTTTGTGTTCTTATATGTTGGTGCAATCGCTTGACTTCCATTTATTTGCCATATCATCCTTGGCGTAAGCAGCCAATCTGGATCATTTTGTTAGCATATTCAAACAAACGGATATATTTAATCTAAACGTAATGAGAAAGCATCACTACATATATTCAGATTTACTTCTTATAGTTTGAGTCCGTCATGAACTCTTTGAAGATAGGTTGAATCATTCTTCTTTATCTTTTCCCTTACATTACAGTTAAGATATAATTAAGGTATACCCTTATTCCATGCGAATCAATTCCTAGAGGTAAGATGGGATTATACGTATGCCTTGTCACATCGAAAAACAACTAATCCAGTCTTTGACAAACTTATAAGATCGGGTCACATAGAGTAATTCTTACATGCCTCATGCAAGTTTAGATTTGAGTTGTTGCTACTACATGGGTGTTGTAACAAAAAAGTTACCAATGAATTTCTAGCGAGAAAAGATGTCAAGAAAGGTCAAGGAAACGTTTTGACAAAGGCGACAAAAGCATCGTGGACGCTGGTTGGAGAATTATTGTCCGCACTCCAGTTTTCTATACATACACTTTACTTTTTTTATTGATTTAAGAAAAATACAGCTCCCAAAGCTTAAGTAAATAGTTTCCTTACAACTTGCAAATATTACTCTCACTAGTTTTCTATACATATACTTGACTTGTAAAATTACCAAGGTTGAAAGCGAATCTCGCTTTAGTGAAGAGGATGAAAGAGAGATTAATCTTCGTCGTTAAGAATACTCGATTGAAGAACGGTAAATTAATGCGTATTATTCTTCAAATGAAGCATAATTCTCGAGATTTGGTGTACTTTTGACAGAGTTCTAGCATAGCGCTGACTTGCTTAATTTGTAAAGAATATGTGTGTTGGAAGTACTCGATTGAAGAGCGACTTAGTCCGTATTGTTCTTCAAATGAAGCACCTGGAAGACGACAGAGTTTCAACGGAACTTTGACTTTTCATCTCAGAAACCTGTGTGTCCACTACAAGAAAATGTGTTTTTTGGGACGGAGTTTTACCGGCGGATTGCATTCCATCGATAAAACGACTTTAACCGACGGATAATACCGTTGGTAAAAGTCCGTCGTTAAAAACTTATTATCGACGAAGTATACCGTAGGCAAAAGTTTTTGCCGGCGGTGTGTTTGCAGCGGTCTTTTAGCGGAGGAATTACCGTCGCTAAAACTTTTTTACTTAATAATTTTTTGTCCATGGTTTTATAAAATTGTTTGAGCCACATAATTGTGCTGTTGCTAAAACTTCCTTCCGTAAAATTTACCGACGGCCTTTTAGCGATGGGTGTTCCGGTCGCTAAAAGTCCTCGGTAAAAACACTCAGATCTGCTTCTTTCTCTTTTCCCGTTTCTCTCTCTCAAAATCACCCACTGCTATTCTGAGCTTCGACGATCAACCTCCACGGTGACCCACCTCCAGTGATCCCCCTCCACTGCCGCAAGTTAAAAGCCCTCCACTGCACTCCCCCCCTGCGTGAAAAGCCTTCCACTGCCGCCGCGTGAAAAGCTTGCCACCGTCGTCGCGCCACCAACGCCGCCACCCTCCACTGCCGCCGGCTATTGTGCCTTCTTCATTAGAAGGTAAGTTCCCAACACCCTAATTATTTTCTCTACCCTACAAATTTGTTTAATAATTTTCTACTCATGCTTGATTTTGCATTGAATATGTATAATTCTTTCAAATTTATCCGTTTAGTCTATTTTTTTTTGCTGGGATTTTGTTGGGTATCCGTTTAGTCTAATTATTTCCAAAAAAGTTATTGGACTTATCAATGTAAATCATAACCTACGATAATGAGACAATCTATGAAGAAATCAGCCGACTGTTCGTAGTAACCATCCCTATGATGAGACAATATGTAAATTGAAGTAATTAAACCATAATTTAAATACCCTAATCGAATCGAACCCTAAATTAAACTAATTGAACCCTAAATTGGATGCCCTAATCCAATCGAACACTAAATTGAACTAATTGAACCTCCAAAATTGAATGCCCTAATTCAACCGAACCCTGAATTGAAGTAATGGAATCCACTAATTGAACCCTAAATTGAAGTAATTGAACCTAATTAAACCCTAAATTGAATGCCTTAATCGAATCGAACCCTAATTTAAACTAATTAAACCCTAAATTGAATGCCCTAATCCAACCGAACCCTAAATTGAACTTATTCAAACCCCTAATTGAACCCTAAATTGAACGTCTCAATTCAACCGAACACGAAATTGAAGTAATTGAACCATAATTGAACCCTAAATTGAATGCCCTAATCGAATCGAACCCTAAATTAAACTAATTGAATTCCTAATTGAACCCTAAATTGAATGCCCTAATCCAATCAAACCCTAAATTGAACTAATTGAACTCCCTAATTGAACCATAAATTGAATGCCCCAATTCAACCGAACCCTAAATTAAACTATTATAACCCCCTAATTGAATGCCCCAATTCAACCGACCACTAAATTAAACTAATTGAACCCTAAATTGAACCCTAATTAAATCCTAAATTGAATGCCCTAACCAAATCAAACTCTAAATTAAACTAGTTGAACCCTAGATTGAATGCCCTAATTCAATTGAACCTTAAATTGAACTAATTAAACCCCTTAATTGAACTCTAAATTGAATGCCCCAATTCAACCGAACCCTAAATTGAAGTAACTGAACCCCTTAATTGAACCCTAAATTAATTGCCCTAATCGAATCGAACTCCGAATTGAAATAATTCAAGCGCATCAGATATGTGCATTTTGAACAATTTTTTTTCATTTCAACATTGATCATTTGTTTGATAATTTTAGGTTGTTAATTGTGCATTTGAGAATTGTGATTATTGATCGATGATTTTAGGTTATTAGCTCTGCATTTGAAGTAATTGAGATTATTAACTGATGATTTTAGGTTGTTAATTGATGATTTTAGATTATTAATTGTGCATTGAGCATTTGAGATATTGAGATTGTTGACGGAGGATGTGACCCAATTGGATTGAATGTGTGATTTTTATTAATTTTTATTGCATTGAGCATTTGAGAATTGAGATTGTTGACGAAGGATGGGACCCAATTGGATTGAGATCCCCGCTAGGTAGACAGACACGGACACCGCGTCCGATCGACCCCGACACCAAAACAACATATTTTAGCTTTATACTTGCCGACACCTCTTTAATGGGTGTCCGACACCTCTTTCAATGGGTGTCCGACACGGTGTCCGGCAATTAAAAAATAAATCAATGTCTTCGAACACTGCTGAGAGGTGTCGGACACGTGTCCGGATGTGTCGAGGTGTCGGTAGGTCACGGACACCCCGTCCGATCGACACCGACACTGAAAATGTCCTCTTCAAGGGGTGTCTGACACCTCTTCAAAGGGTGACGGACACGGTGTCCGGCATTTAAAAAATAAATCAATAACTTTAGACGTATCCGGAGGTGTCGGACACGTGTCAGTAGGTGTCAGACACTTGTCCGAAGATGTCGGACACTTGTCTGGGATATCCGACACATTTCTAGAGGTGTCCGACATGTTTTCAGATGTGTCGATGAGGTGTCGGTAGGTCACGGACACTGTGTCCGATCGACAGCGACACCGAAATGTCACATTTTGACTTTATACTTGTGGACCCTCTTCAAGGGGTGTCCGACACCTCTTCAAGGGATGATGGACAAGACGTCCGACATTTAAAAAATAAATTAATGTCTTCGGACGTGTCCGGAGGTGTCGGACACCATACCGACACCCTATATGAGGTATTGAGAATTGAGATTGTTGACTGTGCATTGAGAATTTGAGAATTGAGATTGTTGACGGAGGATGGGACCTAATTGTATTGAGATATCTGTGAATTAGGTGAATGGTTGATTGTTGAATTTATGTTAATTAGGTTAATGTGACATTTTTAGCACCCTTTAGAATCTCATGTGACTCCAGTACTGGCTATAATTAGCCCTAATTAGTCCCGATTAACCTTGATGATCTCAATTAACCCTAATTAGCTCTAACGAGCCTAATTAGTTTTAATTAACACTAAGAACCCAATAAAAATTAAATTAACTATAATTATCCCAAATTGATCCTAATTAACACCAATTAGTCCAAATTAAATCCCAATTAGCTCTAATTACTCATATCTTGTAGACCCATGATTAGATTAATTAAACCTTAAACCCTAACTAAACTCTGATTACGAGCCTAATTAGTCGTAATTAAGCCTAATTAGCTCTAATTAGGACTAATCAACAGTATTTCGCACAATTAAACCTTAATTAGCTCAAAATAACCCTAATTATCCTAATTAACCCTCATTAGCTATAATTAGTCAAGGTAATCCTCGTTAATACTAATTAGCCCTAACATAACCCAATTAAGCCTAATTAAAAATAATTAGGACTAATCAACACGACTCCGCACAATAAAACCTGGCGATTAGCTCAAAATAACCCTAATTACTCCTAATCAACCCTAATTAGCTATAATTAGTCCAAGGTAATCCTCATTAACACTAATTAGCCCAGAGATGATTCAATTACTCGTTGCTTATAGACCCTGCATTCTTTATATTCGTTGTTGTTTCGCGAAGTCCATTGGCAACGAGATAGTTCAACTCGTTGCCAACGAATTCTATTTAAAGTGAAATTGGTAACATATGCAATGACCTTTCTGTAGTTTTGATATTTCAAAAAGATTCTTGCATATATTATCAATTTCTGAATGCATACATGCATAAAAATCCTTAGTTCCCGTTCAAAGGTACTTCTTACAAAATAATGTTTTCTAATGAGCCTTTGGATGTCCAGTTTGAACAATTTGGAAAAGTTACGTGTTTATAAAACAGTGTTTCAACTCATGCTCTGTATTTTATGTCGTAGATATTTAGTACACGTTTTTACTTGTTTCTCCGGGTATATACAGATCTGGTGTTCTAACAGACAGAACAAATATCTGACGCACACGGGGGGTCGGTGCCACACAACATCGTCTGACACATGAATGCGGTCCAGAACCCGGATCTGGAGGAGGATGAGGTCATAGCTCTGACGTATAATCAGACACACGTACGGAAGAAGGACAAGGACGAGGCGCACCGGGCCAGCAACCACGTTTCAGATATTGCCCGGCGGATTGATGTGAGTCAATTTGTTTAAGTTGTTAATTTTTTGTCTTTCTATCCTCAATGTCTGTTGCATTAATTAATGGCATAACATATCTTTAAATCACTGTTTTTGCAGGTCTCGTATGAACAGCTTAGGGGGTCCAAGCAGCAGTCCGGACAGCCATCAGCGTCCACTAGTACGGGTGCGAGTACTGGGGCGTTGAAGCGATGGCTGCCGGAGGTCATCAATCGGCCTAAAGGCCGCATCCGCGGCCTGCCTAGCACGACTACTCGTGCCGTGATAGGAGCGTCCTCACCCCCTGCTGTCCTTGCACATACACCGGCTACTCGACATTCGTTGGATGAGGAGGAGATCTAGTGCATTGCTACTGTGGTGTTGAGGATGATCAGGGAGCATTATCAGCAGGATACCCCTGCTGGACATGCCGAGCCGGCCCTGCATCAGCGGGATCCAGATTCAGGACTCGGCAACCCCTGATGAGCACCTTCTCGTGCTCGGCCCAAGCTTGTCCTCCCCCCCCCCCCCCCCGCCGCTCGGCTTGTACTCTTCTCCCTTCCCCTAATCGGCTGTATCCGGTTCCCAACTTGTATAATCATGAAATTTTTTATAATAAACATTTCCGTTGTCGACGTGAGAAAGCAAAGCTTGAATGTTAGTGCGTATACACTCCAGGGGATCGGATTCGTGTCAAACCCCAGTTAGCTGAGCAAAGTATGGACCACGGAGTTATGCTGGGTTTGGGGTGGGGTGGTTCCATGGTTTGTATGTAAGCAATTAAGAATAGTGGGAGTCCACAAGAACAAAACCGCAACGTTACGCTCACATGGGGGAAGGCACATGTTGCCATGTGGAATGATTGGGGGTGGGGGTCTGTTACAGAGATAGAGAGATACATGAGACATGCAGAAAGTTTAGATCAGACATGTAATTTGGTCATATATGTGTGTATATATAGAGCTAAAATAGCTCTCTCACGTAATAGGGGGATGGACAGCCGGACAGACAGGTTGTTAACAAAGCCTCTTCAACTAGTCTTTACGCGGCCACAGTGTGTGACTGGCTGTGTCTCTTTCGCAACTGGCCATCCATGGTTTCTAAATATGAATATGTCTCTGTGTCTAATTTGCGCGTTGATCTCAGCAACTCAACGCCCTCACGTTCCCATCATCCTCCCCACATCATCCCATTTTGTAACCATATGCAGCTTAACCCCCAACCCCACTCTCTCTCTCTCTCACCCACGCAAATACAAGGGATGTTAGATAGCTATTGGTTTTTTATTAGCGCCGTTTACTTAGCGATACTTAAAGTGCTGCTAAATTGATGTCAGTTAAAATATTACTTTATTGGCCATTTTATTAACAACTATTGTTGCAACCAAAAGTTTCCATCTATAAGACCTATTTAGGACTCTCTTATTAAACATTTGAAAATATCGTTGTATTTTTTGGTTAAGAGGTTTATGAAATATTGGCCACTTTGAAAAGTCAATTTTTTTTTTATTTGTTTCTCTTTTCACACTCCATTTTTAGGCAGTAAATGTACATTACTAAATGTATTGCTCCACCTACAAGCTTTTTTTAAATTGGCAATTCATTGTAGACGGATAAAGCTATACAGCTCATGGTTTAGGACTCTCCCTTAAGGTTGGATGAGAACTTTGTGTAATACGTTCATCGTTCAGAGTCTGAGTTTGCAATCGTAAACAATGATTGTTCTATGAAAATAACGATATTACTTATTAACGGCAAGACTAAAATTTCTTAAACGCTTCTCAAAGTTGCACGAGTTATCGCATTATCCGTTTCGGGCTAGCTTCTTGCTTGGATGTTATTCTCAACCTTGTAAACAACACCGTCGAGGGGCCAACTAGTTTACCCATTTGTTGCTTCTTATTGTAGGCATACATATCTCAGTTAATTAAGGATGCAAGTCTTCTCCCTGTTATCTCCTTGAATAGGGGTATACCTCTACTACTCTAAAATCCAAGTTCTTCCTAACAACTTGCCCTGCATTGCATTTTCCATCAGATCCAAAAGATAGATAAAAGTAGGAACAATTAAAATATTTTAATAAAATTAAAGGTAAAGGTACTTATATAATCTTAACGATATGGTATTTACTTATGTTAAAATCATGAAATGAGTCACAAATATAGTAATAAGTATTATTAATGCTTTTTTAGTTATATAGTATATCACATGCTTTACTATAATAGATCATTGAGAATTGTCGTCATGGTCATAATTCTAAAAGTTATAAAGCTTTTAAGCTTACTTATGTGGCCCAATAAATGGATTATAGTTCGCCAAGTATATAAGACCATAAGGTATAAGGTGTGACATAAGGTGTGACATAGATTGATCTTGAATGATTATATTTTTTGGACCAGCTTGTATGATGTATCCGTATACTAGCTAGATGGTGAATTAATTTATGTGTGGTCACATTGTGAAATATTGTTTGACACTTTCTCATGATACATTGTAGGCGAATTATATTGTTTATCACAACTTTTACTTTTTTAACAAACAGCTTAATAATTAAATAAGTTTGAGGAGATTAATCATTAAGTTTAAAATTTAAAATTACAGACAAACAAAAAACCCCAGCAATAGGTGTGGGTGTTCGGGTGTATGTGCATCTTAAATGAAAGTTAATTCATATTCGAGTTGAACGAGCAGCTTGAATCTTCGAATTAAATTCAAATTTGGATGAATTGGAAAAGGTGAAATGAAGTTAAAAAAAGAAAAGAAAAAGAGAAGTATGCATATAAACACTTGACACGTGACATGGTGTAATTAATGAGAAATATTCAAAAATTTAAAGTACATAAGTCAGGAAAAGTTTTTGAGGTCCTTACACATCCTAGCTTATTGTGACTTTAAGAGGCATAGTATCCTATTTATAACGTACGGCTCAAAAATCCTCGAAGAAAGTAACGTTTAAGCTTTTTCTTGTACTATAAATTATAATTTGGCCAAAATAAGGTAGGACAAATAGGGTCAAACACAAATGAGTTCGATACAAAACTCTTTGAATGATGATATGTGTCATGCAAAATTATTCTGTACCTTAATTACATCATATAGGGACCACTCGTTAAAAGGAAGATAAAAACTTAGGAAATTAATTCTGAACTGCAATAAAAAGAAATGAATTTTGCTTTTCCGAGAACATAAGGCCCTGAGGGGTTTGGCAAGTCTTTTAGGGGCTGTACGTTTACGTTTTTCAGTTTTCATTTTTGTAATGATGATGAAAAAGATGCCTTTTTTCGTGTATGTTTACGTTTTTTCGATTCCGTTTTGGATAAAATTTCCAAATAGTGTCAAAAAAGCTGAAAACACCCAAAGGGTGTTTTCACCTTTTTTCTCGAACTGTATTCTCCTAATCAGAACACCACCTCTTCTCCCTCATATCTACCACCCTGTTTCAACAAACACTCACCAAACTAGACCACCCATTTCACTGGGTCTTCCTAGAAATAAAAATAGTGGGGTCCATTAATGAATTGATTCAGAAAAAGTTGATAAAAACGAAAATGAAAATGATAAACGTACAGAAAAAATTGAAAAAATAGATACGGAAAAAAGTAAAAGTACACAATACAATTTTATAACTGAATACTAAATTCTGGAAACAAAAAACAGAATATAGAATACAGAAAAAAATCTCGTAAGCGTACGGGCCCTTAGTTTTTACTCTTTGTTTTCGCTTCTGAAACCACATTCGCCAAAAACACGTTTGCTATGTAGTTTTGTTGCTTATTTTTACTATTTGTCAATGCAAAATATTCGAGAACTCTTGGCTCGGGCCACAAATAGACGTTTTGGAAACAACAACGAAACCAATTTCTTATTTTTTTAAAAAAAAAAAACTTACCTTAGGTGTTTTTACTTTTGGCAAAACAAAAACACTAAATGAAAAGTACTAATAGAACTGGTCAAGAATACTAAGACAACACATGGTAAGTGTCGGTTAGCTTAATTTGGGAATCTAGCAAGTACCTTGCAGTCTAAATTTTTTTGTAATAAACAAGTTCTCTCTGGTTTACTCTAATTGTTTAATCACTCACTGTCGGCAGTATATCTCCTATAACAGAGAAGCAGTTATCGGACCTTTTTTCCTTCTGTTTAAAGCAGTCTTTTTGCCTTTTTTTGTCTCTAAACAACTGTAATACTCCACACCTCGATTTAGGCTTATGGTTGGCGACTCGACACATATTTTTAGTGACTATAATTGTGTGACTTTTTGAATACGATACGTTTTAAAGTAAAAGTTTTCTATAAAAATTGTGTAAGCCCAGCCAGAATGGTAGTGATCTAGGGTAAGTGTCCTTCTATCTTTACCGGTTTTTTGGTTGGAAATCATGTTAGAACATTTTGAGAGAATATTTATGCCCGTTTTTCTGCTCTAAAGTTAATCAAGCTTGAGATCACTTTGGCCTGTGTGATTGAGATTGAGTTGGTCAAAATGATAATATTATGGTGATACATTTTTGTGAGAAAGTGAAAATAAGAATTAAAATGTGTATATTTCCTAGCTCTTGACCTAACTACGTTTTGGACTCCCCTTAAGGGGTAAGAGTTGGACAATTTGGAAAACTGGTTTTAGACCCGATTTAAGGTACATGATTTTGCGCTTGCTATAAGCTGAGAATATGGCCATAGACGTAAAGCGTTCTCGAGCTTGCATCAGTGTTTTGAGAAAAGCATATTTCTACTTACTTTTTGTGAAAGAAAAAAAAAATTGAGAGTTACAAGATTAATAACTTATTTGGTTTGGCTATAGGTTAGCTAGTTGGATACCTGTTGGGCTTCACAGCTCATCCTCTTGTTTACCATTTTCAGGTGGAAAGTGTTACTGGCAACTTGCACTTACGAAGGAATCCAAGGACTAAGATAGCATGTTATTTGTACATCCGCCCCGACGTACCTTTGATCCATTGAGCGAGAGCTCGCTAATTCTGATTACAGAAATTTAAATCGTAAGAGTTATTTGTTAAAGTTACTTTTTGCGTACAATGATAAATATCTTGATTCTAGTTGCTTGGACTAGTACTTTTGGTGGTTTAGGCCTGATAGTGCCAATGTGATAGCATAAAATGGGCTTGTGGCCGGTCACAGTCGAGCACATTGAGCTCATAGCGGATAAGGGACCTGGCGATAATATTGTCTACAGTTATGGCTCTGGTTTTGTGTCAATGGTGTGACCTTCTGGAGTTAAGAAAGGTGGTATATTCACTCATGATTATGCGGCCTCTTGCGATTTTTACATTTGTTTTTCATGATAATGTTTAGTTTTTTGGGCCTTTCTGTCCATAGATGTAGGGCTTTTCGTAATACTGTTCATAGTTTCGTGTCAGATGATGTCTTAAGCTCAGTTTTAGACGGGAGTCTTCATTTTTTGCTGATACAAGGGGTAGTGTTGGTTTAGTAAACGGTTTAGTAGCTGTTTACGGCTTCATTGTTTTCTACGTATACTTCAATTGAATCAGGAGTATTGGTCTTGATAATAAAGCTATAGAGATAATTACAACAGTGTCTCTGAGGTTAGAATAATATTACAGTCAAGAACATAAAGTTTCAAAATGTAACATACCGTGACAAAAAATATAACAACATTTATGTCCATCGGATCCGTTAGGGTTCCATCCAAAAAGTAATTTTTTTATGATGTCATCATTCATATTTTCAAAATAACAATAATGCCCTTATACTGTATATACCAAATAATTTTTAAAAATTTTAAAATAAGATTTCAAAAATTAGGTTTATTAGAGCCCTAATTTTCAAATTATGGTTTGAAAATTAGGGTTCCATAACCCTAATTTTCGAACACTATTCATAGCCCCCCACCTTGTCGCCCTACTCTGCCTCGCCTAACCCCTCTTGTACAGTAATGGTAATCTCTTAGAATTACAAAGGTTCAATTTATAGATGATTAAGATGATGTATCTGAGTGGAGGCAAGGATCAGGGCAAATAGCGAAATGAAAAGACCAATTTCAGCATAGAGCTTGCCATGGGCAACGGGGAAGGGGAAGGCAGACGGGGTGGGCGAGTGACGGTGAGGGGGGGTGTAGGGTTGCGGCGGTTGGGGGTGAGTTTGAGAGACAGAAATGGGGTGCTCCCTCTTGCTCTCATCCTTGCCAGATCTGTTCTCGGCCGTCCAATAGGGCGAGGTGGGTGACATTAGCGGCAACAAGAGCGGTATTACGACGTTCCTGTCCCTCGATGGGCTGATCTTTATGGACGTCGGTGCCCGCCGATGCAGGCGACTGGGATGCCGCGGCTGCCGAAGATATTTTCTTGAGCATCGGCCACTGTAATTGGGGGGTGGGGGAAGAGTAAACAGTAAAGTCAAATTTTCTTTTTCTTTTTTTTTTTAAAATGAAGTAATGGCATTTGAAAATAAATAACCTTTTAATTTAAGGATAACAATGTCATTTTCTTAAAACAGTTAGGGCTTTTAAGATTTTGTCTAGTCAACAGACACAAGTGTAATTTGTCCAAACTAATGGACACGCTTGTAATATCACCCTAACCTCAGGGATACTACTGTAATTATCCCAAAACTATATGTTGTATCCCTAGCTTTGGTATCTGGGATCCAAATAAAGTTATATTTTCTTGAATTATCCCCCTTTATGAATGAAGTTCTTAGACGCTTTACTAAAAAAAAGAATTTACATGCACTAGGTATAATTGTTTGTAGCTGCACTAAAAATGCCAACAGCGGTTGTCACGCCCCAAACCCACTGTTTCCCAACAGGCTTAAGGTTGACTGGCTGCACGCCTAAATGATAAACTCGCATGGGCATTGCCAGGCCTCATTTACTAAAACTAATACAAAAAGCAACGAAAACTAAACAGTTACAAGATACAAAATTTATTTTTAATTTCGATATAGGCATTCATATATAGCACTTATCGCACAATCCAAAAATCCACAAATACAGTTCTTGAAAGTTCAAAGTGTTGCCCACAATCAACATCGTCACCATACTTTTAAAGCTGATATGTTACTTCTAAATCTGAGATGTTAAGTAAGCGACAAGCTTTTACATGCTTAGTAAATAAAAAGTGACCCAATTAGCTAGACCTTATAGTATAACATGTTATAGAAAATTTCTTATAACCGATAACAAGTCATTCGAACACAAAAACACTTGTAACAGAATCAAGTCAATAGTTTACAAAGCACTGACAGGTCATTTAATCACATCTAACCTTCCAATAAGAGCTGGATATAACAAACCACCCAAAAAGTTATTTCCGCTCAAGATCTAGCACATGCACAAGTCTCGTAACCGTATAGGAACAATTGCTGTAACAACAAGCCACTGCGACGAGGAACAGAGATAGAGGGGCCGCAACGCACGTAACAGTTTTAGAATTCCAGTGTAGGAGAAAAGTATCGATAACGGTATCTAGAATAATCACAGAGTTAGATAGAGAGACATAAATAACATTTTCCACCGAAAGTAACATCCTATATGCCGGTCCAATTCTGAACGAGATAGAAGTGTTGCTAAACATATTTTGTTTTCATAAGCGAAACCTTTTTTTTTTTTTAAACAGACTTAATATAGCTATCCTCGATAAGGGAAGCGAATGACGGTGGTCAGAAGCAAGACAACAAATGAGAGTGGGTAGCACTAGGGAATAAAATTTTCCAATGATGGAGCACGCCGCTCTATTCAGCCTCTATCTCACATTCGATCTATACCAGGTAAAAGGGTAACAAACCAAACCCGGGAAAAAAAAAACCCATCAAAACAGGCTTTACCGCTATCTTACTATCCCTTTTTGGGGAGTATCCGGGGAAAGAAATTCTTATTCCTTGGTAAGTTAATTCAAGGATAAAACTTCATTCCACATTATATAAAAATACTATCGAGAGCCATATGGGCTTCGCGCCCAAAACAATCTTTGTGTGTCTCAATCTTAGGTAACTTTTGAAACGATTTTTGTTTTCAATGTTTTATTCAATTTTAAAAACTGAAGAATATTGTCGTTTGAGAGCCAGTTTTAGTTTTTTTTTCCTTTCATTTTTATAAAGCAGTTTTCAAAATGGAGCTGTTTTTGAAAACCCCATTTTGAAGCTTTTATAGTTTTCAGTTTTGCTTTTTGTTTTGTTTTGAGATCCACCTTTCATTTTTTTGGAAGTATTTTATGTCTCTTTTTTCCTTCAATCTTCATCACGGATACCTATCACCCAAGAATACCAAACTATCAACATTGTCAACCACTATACCAATTGACCGCCACGACGACCACCACCAATGACCAACACCCCGAACACCAAACTACAAACACTGTCAACCACCTCAACCACTGACCACCAATCTGTCACCACCACTGATCAACACATCCAAACTTGCCAATACCGCTAACCACTATAACTGCTGACCATCACCACCACAACCACTAGTTACGAACACATGCTAACACTGCCAACCACCATAGTCACTGATAACCACAACAACCACCACCACCACCACTAACCAATACAGCTAAACACCAAACCCTCTAACATTGGTCACTATCACGATACTACCACTCCTCTAAATCCAAATCACCATCATATTGACTACCATTATCCCTACAATAAACACCACAAAAAAATTTCATCAATCGATTAGCCCTAGTTCTCAATCAAACCAATGAAGTCCTAACTCACAAGCTAGCATGTTACTGCCATAACAGTAGTTGGATGATGGCAGATGAGAAATATCGATCGTGGTGGGAACGCTTCTAGTTGTTGAACATAGGAGGTAAGAAGAAACTCTAAAGTATTGAAAAATGAAAAGAAGAGAGAAGAGACCACAAATAGGAAAGAGAAGAGAGGGAAAAAAAAGTAAAAATTAATTACGTGAAACTGTATCAAAGAATTCATCAATTTTGTAAAAAGAAAATTCAAATAAGTTTTAATATTTTTAAAAATAAAAAATAAAAAAAATTCAAACACACCCTTTAGGGTAGGTTTGACACTCTTTTTTTTTTTTTCTTTTTTCAGTTTTGGAAATTGGGAAAAAAAGTGCGTTTGGTAACCATTTTTTTTTCCTTCTCCAATTAAAAAAACCAGTTTTTAAACTGAAGAGTAAAAAAAAAACTCCACTTTTGTTTTTTTTTTTGAGACCACCACCACCATCCTCCCACCGCAGGCAACCACCGCCGGCACCACCTCCGGTCGCCGGCGACCACCGCCGGCGACTGCCAACAGTCACCGCCGGCTGCCCGCAGCCACCTCCGGCGGCCGGCGACCACCGTCGGCTACTGCCGGCAGCCATCGCCGGCCGTCGGTAGCCACCTTCGGTCGCCAGCAACCACTGCCGATAGCCACCAGCCACCGCCGGCTACCACCACCGTCGACCACCACCACCGCAAACCACCCAAAAAAAAAGTCAAAATAAAAAAGGTTACCAAACATCAAAAAAAAAACTAAAAAAAAAAAGATTATCAAACACCCACTTATTTTTGTAAAAAAAAAAAATAATGAACTACTTTTTAAAAACTGAAAACCAAAAAAAAAAAATTATCAAACCAACCCTACCGTACTTATGCTCAGGTTATCATCCCTGGCAAGGAATCACTTTTTCTTTTCTTAATTCATGAACCCATGTCTGGTATATGTACCAACTTCTTTCTTTCTGCCTCATTGGGGTCAGGAAAAGTAAAAGCCAAACCTCTTTTACTAACACTCTCTCTCTCTCTCTCTCTCTCTCTGCATGCTTCCTTTTTGCATTTGCTTCCTCCTTTCATTTCCTTTTCAATTGCCACCGAGTGTCTCTTCTTCTTTTCCGGCCTTTATGATGATTATTATTTTTTCAATAAAATAGAAGAATGATATTGATAAATAAAATTATAATTTTATTTTACCGTTCAAGACAGAACTAACAGATGTTAGATCGCGACATTCTTGTGACACTGTTTAAGTGACCGCAAAAGTAAAAAAAGTAACAAATTTTTTATTAAGACCTGTACACATCACAATTAAGTTAAAGTAGAACATAATCTATGTTTTAGTCTAACTTAAAGTAGTCTGTCAAGTCTTAAAAGCTTACAAATAACACCATGTGAACAGAACAGAAATGATAATACACAATTATTTAGAATAACTGCAGGAGACAACCAAGAACCGTATGAATCAAAAGCAAACTCGACCATCGATGGAATTACAGCACAAATTCAAGAAGTCTTCACACTGCAGCAACCTTCTGCTGCCACTTCCAAGCACCGGAGCAAATTGCAACCAGGTGAACTTCTTTTTTCTGTTTATATTTTGTCTTCGTATCCATTCATTTTCCTCGCTTAATACATGTAGTGGCCTCTCATATTATTTCCTTGCATTACTAAGTCATCAATAATTTCCCAAAGAAATAGCAACTGGCCACGCTAACAATACTTTACTACTAAGTCATCCTTTATTTCTTAATGGGAGCTGATCCGTTGATAACGCTAGCAAAATGGGAGATCTTGCTAGCGCGATCTGACCGTCCATCCTGAAAGATGGACAGCCCAGATCGCATATTTTTGCGGCGCTGTCAGAAGTCCGCTACACTGTCTAGCGGACGACACTTTTTACCGTTTTGCCCCTGCACCCCCTCCGCTACACTGTCTAGCGGAGCACATAATCGAAGCCCACGTGTCTGTCGTCCGCTAGACAGTGTAGCGGACGACTGACACAACTAACACATTTCCACGTGTTTGTACCTTTATTTCTACACACGACGGGTTGTCGGAATTCCTCAAGCTCCTTCGGCTACAATTTTCTTCTCCTCTTCGGACTCGCTACAATTTTCTGCTCCCTTCAAGCTTCGAGTAAAACTTAGCTTCACTCAAGTAAGGTAAGTTTGCGAATGGTGAAGTTTTCTTTATGGATTGACTGGTAAAATATAATTTTATTTTGGTCGGACAAAAACGTATAGATTTTTTTTTATGTTCTAGAAATTTGTCACTCTATTCTTCAATTTGTGATGTTCTAGACATGATGTTCATAAAAAAGGTGTAATTTGTAAACTCTAAATAAAATTATAGTTTAATTCGATTTTTTGGCATGATGAATTCGTCTATTTATCTTAGTAATTTTGATTTGTTATGTTCAAAATTAATAATTGTTAATTTGGAGACACTTTCAGGGTTTATGCATACGGTATGTTTGTCATCCTAAATTGGTCTATTCGCCACTGTAATTTTTAGGTAATATTTTCAGTTAGAAATGCCATTTGATTGTTAAGCGTAGTCTATTTCTACACAGGTCTTGTTTCACAATGTCTGATTTCGTGTCGAGCTCCAACGTCCCCGTAGATGCTAGTGATCCGTATCTAGGACGAACGTTTCAAACATTGGAAGAAGCTGAAGAATGTTTTCGAGCGTATTCATTGAGGGTTGGTTTTGGCATTAGAATAAAGACTACAAGAACAAGCAACGTAACAAAAAAGATATGCTCTCGCTTATACGAGTGTCATAGGGGCAGAAATCCACAGCAAAATGAGACACGCGTAGGCAATGATGACAGTGATGACGAAATAGGATATTCGCGTAGAAGACGGGACTGCTTTGAGCGCACAAATTGCCAGGTCAAGATGTTCGTAAGCTACAAAGCCAATCAAGATCATTGGCTTATTACCAGCCTGGAACTGGCACACAATCACCCGTTAGTAACTCCTTCTAAGGTGAGTCAGATGCATCAACACAAGAAGATGGGTAAGGTCGCGAGGAGCCTAATTCACACAATGAGCAATGCGCGAATTGGACCTACTGAGATTGTTAATGTTCTTGCTGAACAGGCTGGGGGAATTCAAAATTTAAACTTTAACACGACAGACGTTCGTAACGCGGTCCGAACCCATAGACGAGCCGCGTATGACCTCAATGATGCGCAATCGACAATGAGCCTATTGAAACGGATGCAGATGGAGGACCCGCAGTTTACCTTCGACTATAAACTTGACGACGAGCATCGAGTTAGTACAATTTTTTGGGTCGACGGTCGTTCGAGGCTAGCTTATAAGCATTTTGGGGATGTCGTGACTTTCGACACCACATACCGTACCAACAAGTACTCGATGCCGTTCGCTCCTTTCACCGGCGTCAATCATCATTATCACTCCATCCTGTTCGGGTTCGCCTTGTTAAGGGACGAGAGCGAGGGTTCTTTTGTATGGTTGTTTAGGACGTGGCTGGAAGCAATGAACTTCAAAGCACCCAAAGTGATCATCACCGATCAAGATTTGGCAATGAAGAAGGCTATTGCGACCGTCTTCCCAGACACCCGGCACAACTTGTGCACTTGGCACATAAGCAACAAATACCCTGAACGTCTGCATCACGTGTACGCAAAGTATCCAGACTTTAAACAGGATTTTGACAAGTGCATTACCAAGTCATTAACGATTGAGGAATTCGAGGAGAGGTGGGAAAAGCTTGTTCGGGATTACTCATTGCAAGACAACGAGTGGCTCCAGCACTTGTACGAGCGCAAAGAGCAATGGATTGGCGTTTACACGAGGAGGTATTTTTCAGCGGGCATGAAAACGACGGGCAGGAGTGAATCTATGAATGCCACGTTCGATAGTTATGTGGGTACAGCTACCAATTTGAAGACTTTCGTTGCATCCGCACAAAAAGCGGTAGCTTCGTTGTTCGTAAAAGAAAGGGCTGCCGACTTTGCAACAACGTACAAACAAAGGAGAAGGTTGCTTGAGACCCCGCTGGAGCTGAACGGTGCCAAAGTCTATACGAAGGAGATCTTCTTGCTATACCAAGTAGAGCTGCAAAAATCGGGACGATACAGTATAAACAAGGTGGCAGAAATGTCTACGCGTGAGTACAAGGTTTATTCGCTCGTGAATGACCTCGTCCCTGAGAAGCTGCGCAGAATTTATACGGTGAGCCACGACACATTGACGGACTCGGTGACATGTGTTTGCAAGAAGTTTGAGTTCCATGGCATCCTGTGTAGACACATTCTGCGGTTTTTCACCCAGAAGAATATCAGGACAATCCCCGATAAATACGTCCTGCCACGGTGGACGAAAGGTGCAAACAGGTTGCACGGTACCATTTCCTTTCCGGAGCACCCGTATACTGACTTTGAAGAATCAGAGACGTTGCGGTATAATCATCTGGTGACGATGTTCACCCGTTTGTCCGTAAAGGCTGCTGCTACAATGGTCGGATATAAACATCTCCTCGAGGTAGCTCAGCAGCAAGAGCCCATCGTCGACCAGTTGGAAGCAGCTTCAGTCAGCAATGCGGTTGACACCGAGCCTACGACGGAATCAGAAGATGACGAGCCGGGGGAGGAAGGCGACAATGATATCCGGCCGTTGGATCCAATTATATCGCAAACGAAAGGCCGCAAGAGATCTACGCGGATGAAAAGCTCAATTGAAACGGCAACTCAACCTAAAAAGCTGCGAAGGTGTGCATTGTGCAACAAAATGACCGACCACGACAAGCGGAACCATTACAAGGCACTGGGGATAAGTCCAGGGGGTTTGCAAGATGGGGAAGAAGATGACGCCGAAGATGAGGACGGACAAGCTGCAGTGGACCTTTAATTTTTTGTATAAGTTTGACATTTGTAATAATTTTTATATAAGTTTGACATTTGTAATAATTTTTTCTAATAATTTTTCAACCGAATACCGGAATTATTTTTTCTGATGTAGCGGACGGATATGCATAGTCCTAATTTTTTGGTTATCATTTATGTCCGCTATACAATGTAGCGGACGTCATCGCAGAAAAACTTTTGGTCTTCATTTATGTCCGCTATACAATGTAGCGGACCTCTAACCTATTCTACTTATTAATCAAAATGGGCAACAACTTTTATCAGTCCGCTATATAGCTTTTATCAGTCCGCTATATTCTCTATCTCTCTCTCAAACATCTAACCCAAGCCGCTACCCCATCTACGGCGACCCACATCTCCGGCGACACCACCGTCCTCCCCTCATCGCCGACCTCGATGGCTTCTGGATCGGAGACCACCAACGATTTTATTGGCAACTTGCACCTAGCAGGCAAACACTTTTTCAAAGTCATGATGCCGGGATTTGAGAATGAACTTGTAGCCCATCCCTCTTTCTCTGTATTTTCGTGTGTTAAAAGTTTGATCTTTTGGTTAAAAACTAACCTATTTTTTGTATTGTGTTTGTTAGGACATACCGGAAGCCTTTACCAATCAATTTACAACAATTCATGACAGTTCAAGATTATATAGCCGCAAGGGGGCCTGGCAGGTTGAAATCAAGCTGAAGCCCGGCCGACCCCAAAAAAAGCAATTCGCAGAGGGTTGGAACGTCTTCGTGCGCCAGCATGGCCTCGAACTCGGGGACTTTGTAGTGTTTGAACACCTTGGGTGGTGGGATTTTCAAGTTGTAATATTTGATCGGAGCGCTTGTGAAAAAATTTATTTCCCCCAATGTGAACCCTAATTTATTAATAATAACCAAATTTATTGTATACATGTTCATTATGTTTCCAAATTTTTTCTCGCTTAATTGTGCCGTTTGAGATACATTGTCTTCGGACGCCAATTTATTAAAACTGCATAACGCTAGCAGACGGGCCAGCAGAATGCTTTTTCCCCAACCCACCGTCCGCGATATTGTCTAGCGGACGGGCCAGCAGAATGCCTTTTTCCCCACCCACCGTCCGCGATATTGTCTAGCGGACGGGCCAGCAGAATGCTTTTCCCAACCCACCGTCCGCGATATTGTCTAGCGGACGGGCCAGCAGAATGCCTTTCCCCACCCACCGTCCGCGATATTGTCTAGCGGACGGGCCAGCAGAATGCCTTATATCAACACTTGGAAAATTTTTCCCACCCCCACCGTCCGCGACATTGTCTAGCGGACGGGCCAGCAGAATGCCTTATATCAACACTTGGAAAATTTTACCCACCCCCACCGTCCGCGACATTGTCTAGCGGACGGGCCAGCAGAATGCCTTATATCAACACTTGGAAAACCCACCCCCACCGTCCGCGATATTGTCTAGCGGACGGGCCAGCAGATTGCCTCACAACACTTGGAAAATTCACTTCCCCCACACTTTTTCGCGACATTGTCTAACGGACAGATTTTGCTTTTCATTCAACCAAACTCAAATCATCTTCAACGGAAATCAGACAAAACAATCAATCAATAATCTTCAACACAAATCAATGAGAGCTTTCTAAATATTCATAGTTTATTAAAAAAAATAAAGTGTAATGGTACAATGTCAACGGGGGGAATCATGTTGGGAGGGATTCTCGGCATTTGCCGGATTTACAATACACGTAACCGCTCTAGGCCGGCCTTTCATAATTTGCCAAGCCATTCTATATCTAAAGGTGTCTACTTCTGCTTGGCTCCACACCGCCGCCTTGAGGCTCTCGGACCGGCAAATGTAATCCATGTACATGCAAAGGAAAACGCCGCAGTCCGAAGTGTTACGTTGCTTGGGCCTCCTCTTCTTCAAGCGCCAATCGAGCTTTGGCCGCGCCGGTACAGGGTTACCACGGATACCATTGACCATTGCACAAAATATATTCTGCAAGAAACATAAAACGGCGTAAGACACGAGTTAACATTTATGCCAAGTTACAATAACTGTTAAACAACAATCGTAATATTACCATTGAATCCAACTGGGCTTTGTACATCTGCAGCACAGGCATAAAGGCGGTATCGTCGTGGAGACTGTCGATCACCGATACGACTTTCTCCACCGGTTCATAGCAAACCAAGTACCAGTGGCTTTCCCCTAAAAATGGGATTAGAAACACGTCGGCAACACTTGCGCTCACTGGACTATCCCTAGCAAGATACGCTCGTAGGTTAGCGGACGGTCTCCACTGGCTCAACTTTTTCTTCCGCCTTTGCTCGACCCACTCATGCCATTCAGACACTAGGAGGCTATGAAAAAAGGCATCAACCAAAAAAACAGCCGGGTACTCGTTCAGCCGCTCCCGACCCCTTTCCTTCAGAATCTCCACGTATGTGGAGATGACACCGTTGTCTAACCAACTCCCCGGAGCCAGGGAGGCCATTTCTCCCCACTCGCAAGTGTAATCCATGCCCTCCGGATGATTCACACTATACAACGCTTTGTCCCGGGGGAAGCCGCTAAAATAACGCTCTGTGATTATTTGGCATTTATGCGGCTTTAGGGGCTTCACTGGATGCCCTTTGCGATATTGCCCTCGGGGGTCGACGGGGGGATATTGCACTCCTTCCGGGGGGTCGACCGGGGGATATTGCCCTCCTTCGGCAGTAGATGGTCCTGCCCACGGGACAATGGGCAGTGTCTCCGACAGACTGATGTGTCCGAAACCCCAGTCTTGCGTGACTTGACTCTGAGAGAAGGGTTGGGGTTCCGAGTCCAATAGCAAAGAGAAGGAGGGCACACTGTAGTCTTCCCACGGCGCTTGAGCCTGGCCCATGGTGCTTGGCTGTCCCCAATCACCACCCATTCCCGGTACAGAGGGACCACCATATCCCTGGCTCACTCCCGAAGTCTGTCCCGAGGGATCGGTGTATCCCTCGCTCACATATGGGGGCTGCCACCCCGGATAACCCATTCCCGGGCTGACGCCGGAAGGCTGGCCCGATGCTTGGTGTAAAAAATTCCCGCAGCCATACGCCAACGCATCAGCCTGTTGGCGAAGCTCCTCGCCCATTGCATCCACCAAATCCTTCCGCTCGCGCAACTTCTGGAAGAAGGCGAACGAGGCATTAACCTACATCCAGAGAGATAATAAATAAGTAACTTCATACACAGTTAGAATCATCAAGTTCAATTAAAGCACTTATTGGCCAACTTACCAGATTGTATGCCATGTGCTCATCGATCTGACCCCTAGGGTGGTACTTCTCCCCGCGTTCAAACCTTACTGGAGCTACTCTCCTCCGGGTGATGCGGTAGTACCACCCATTGTACTGTTCGATACTGATCACGGGGTCAGGCTCCGACACAATGGCCGCCAGCGTGTCCTGCCAGGATTCCCAAACCTCAAGTTCTCGTGCGCACAAGTCGTGCGCATTTGCCTTGCCAAACCGAGGGACACCCGGTGGGTTCCTGTTAAGCCTCATATCCAGCGCGCCTGCTGGCAACCCCTGCAGGCACTCAAAATGGCGCATAGCACGATCTGGCAGCTGCCACTCTGCGACCTCGAAGTGGATCAGGGGTGTGCGTTGCAACCCAGAGAGCGTGAAGACGAACGACTCTCCCACCCGTCGCGCCAAATGTTTGTACGGTGCCCATCGCATCTGGCCAGGAGATAACGAGTCGAGCTCCCCCCGATAGTACGTAATGTTGTGATGGGGATCGTCTCTCCTCTGGTAGTGGCTGTCCTTCCGACTGTACTCCCAGGCGCACAACCGAGGCCACACATTATCGGTTCCGTCCCTACGCGTGGGTGCGCCGGTAGCAAGGTGTTCATAAGACCACACCTGAGAGCAAAGACAAATTAAATAAAGTATCGTCAAATTTTATTGTCAATTCAACCCAAAAAAAAAGAAACGAGCGAGTAATCAAGAATTGTATGATATACCTGCAATAGCGAGAGACATGCACATATCGCTTTGGAGTCGGGCCTCGTTGCCTTGTGCAATGCTCGGTAGAGGTACGCAAGAGTTGCGGCTCCCCAGGCATAATCCCCAACCTCCAGCAGGTTACCCAACAACGGTAAATATTTGACGCTGACGGTATTCTTCGACGTTGTTGGGAACAGAATTGCCCCCATCACCCACAAGAGGAAAGCTTGTGTGTACAGCACAAGCATCTGATCCGTGTAGTTATCCGGCAGAACCTTGTAGGTATCTACCAACCATTTCAACTTGATACCCCCAGTGCTAAATTGATCCTGGGGTATCGAAGTAAAGAAGTCCCTAGCGGTCCTCTTATTCGTTGCTTCCGACGGAGGAGCTATTACCGGCCGCCCCGTCACCGGTAACCCTAAGATGAACCCTACATCTTCTAGGGTAATTGTCAGCTCTCCGAGAGGGAAGTGAAACGTATTCGTTTCACTTCTCCACCTTTCAACAAGGGCACCTATTAAGTGCCGGTCAAGTTGTTGAAAGATCTGCCCACGCGTGAAAATCCCAAACCCAATCCCACGCAGTAATCTTTTCTGGGATCTGTTCAATTTCCATTCTTTAAAATTATCGGATACTTCTACCGTGTTGAGAAGTGCTCTTTCCTACGAATTAATAAATACAATTTAAGCAAATTAAACGATATACAACGTTCCCAAGAATAACAAAGTTGATAAAATAAGTATCTTACTCCACCATCCCATATGAGCGTACTGATATGGTTTGCTTGGTCGTATAATACGGACGGATCTTCTGGTCCAGGGTTGAAATCCATTTTTCGCAACTGAAATTATGCAAAACGGCAAGGTTGGAAGCGTAAACATTCTCAAACATACAACGCTAGCACAGTCAACGCTAGCATGTGATCAGATAATACTCACATAAGTTCACATGCTGTGTATATGCAATGTACATAGATACAAACAGACACGGGAATGGGATTTTACAAGTGAAATCACATTATAAATAATACGCAATACACATATATAATCTATATATATATGTATAGATACATTGACAAACGCTAGCACAATGCAGCGTTTCGCACACATTCAAAATCATGCATAAGCCGCGATAACAACTCTAGATTATGAACAAATAAAGGATTGGTTTGTGAAGTTACGTGATTGATTCGTCGAATAAAGGATTTCTTGAGAAGAAATTGCGCCGATCTACTTGCCAACACCGCTAGAAGAATTGTGAGAAGAAGGAATGAATAGCAGTTTAGAAGGAATGAATAAGGGTTTCGGAGTAAAGAAAGGGAAAAACAGTCCGCTAGACAGTCTAGCGGACGGTAAGATAATGACAAAGTAACAGTCGTGTTGACTGTGTCAGTCGTCCGCTACACTGTCTAGCGGACGACAGACACGTGGGCTTCGATTATGTGCTCCGCTAGACAGTGTAGCGGAGGGGGTGCAGGGGCAAAACGGTAAAAAGTGTCGTCCGCTAGACAGTGTAGCGGACTTCTGACAGCGCCGCAAAAATACGCGATCTGGGCCGTCCATCTTTCAGGATGGACGGTCAGATCGCGCTAGCAAGATCTCCCATTTTGCTAGCGCTATCAACGGATCAGCTCCCTTTCTTAATATATGTACCCTTTGGAGCAATCAGTCGCCAAGGGTCACGTTAACAATACTTTCCACCATTAATTTCTTCAAGAAATTGTTACTATCCAAATACTGCTTGTAATAGCCTTCATAAAAAAAAATTCACAAATTATATTGCACCATTGGATTTTGGGTTGTGGGTATTCCATCAACTCTCTTTGTTTTCTTTTCATATGGTATATCTTGCTTCCATTGGTGTGGACAGATTTTGAAATAGGTCATTCAGATCTGAGCTAAGAAATTCGAAAAGACATAAGTTTTCGAGACCCGATTTAAATGAGGTTTCAGATCACAAACTTGAAAGATAAATCTGAAAATCGTTGCGCGAAATCTCAGTTGCACCCTGATAAAAAGCTTACACATAGCTGTATGACAGTCGAATTTGACCAAGCAAAGAATAAAGTTGGAGGTGATATCATGCGTCGGTGATGTAGATCCTTTAATACTATGCCATACCTTGATGACTTTGTCCAGCTACCCAAACAAAGGCAAGTAATAGTAGGAGAACAGGACGTGGGGAGTGCTTGCCTTTGCTTTTATACATGCCGGTCTATTCATACCGGTTACATTTCCTTTTCATGGTGCGAGTAGGCATAATTAAAGCCATGTGATATGCCAAAACGTTGAGCACACATGAATAATGGGAAGCTCCATTCATGTTCATGCTGTTTTCCTCTGAAGGGGGATAGGCTAGTACGATGGTTCTCCTGACAGTTTGAGGAGGAAAGATTAGGACAATGCTGCTGCGGGTGTGAGGTCCTTATAATGTGCACATTGATGCTCAAGCTTGGGCCACAGTCTACATTTCAACTTTTATATGCGCTTTTCGTTTATAGGATCCGGTTCCGACTAACACCACTCCCGATCAGAGTTTCGGTTCTTATTGATTTGTAGCATAATGTGGGATTCAGTTATTGGAAACGAGGTATGGAGAGTATCACTTTCTGCCTAAGTGCATAGTTAGATGGCTATCCTCATCTTAGTTAGATTTGTTAAAATCTTAAATCGACTATATAATTAGGATTAGGATCAGTTCTTATACCTCGTGGGTTTATCCTTCGTCTTGAACACGCTTTCAAGGTGGACACGAAACTTTAACGTTGTTATAGAGTTAAGTTCTACTCATATTTCATGGTCTTAAAGTTACTACCTGTGTAACAGCTTAGAAATCATCATGCGTACGTCATAGGTCAAATCTTCTTCAAGTTGGAACCATAGTGATATAGAGCGGCAAATGGGATATATTATCTTATCCTCTCTTATTCAAATAAGTAAAAAAGAAAAGGTTGAAAACAATGGTACAACCTGCCACGGTATACAATAACAATCTTAGCTTGAAAATAATGTAATTGACATTTTCTCAGATTTAAAAAGGTCAAGTGAGAAACAGGCGCAGTGCAGGAAGCAACGCTGCTCCAACACCGCGTTGACTGTTGAGGGATTGATGATGAGCCATCAATCGGTTTGCCAAAAACCATGTGAGTTCTCAATTAGAAAACTAAATAAATGGTCGTACAAGGAAACTATTGAAGTAAATGCCCTGTTATTCCTTGTCCCAGACAGGTAATTTTATAAGGTTCTCTCCTGTGTCGCTTGCTTTTAAAGACGTCCATTACCACCGTCAAGCGCGAAATCAAATAAAGATTTAACATACAAAAACAAGTAAAATTCTAGAGCGTATTTCGGTGGAAGGTTACTGTTAACGGTTTAAATTATGTAGCTGTGCGCTACACAGTAGTTTATAGGCCATGCAACTAGAAGGGAATTGGCCGTAACCCGTAATAACAAAAAAAAAATAGTTAGATATTAGAAGAATTACTTATGGGGAGATGCTATTTTCACTGCTTAATATGTTAATTCATCCCTTCTATTTGTTAGTAGACGGTCAAGGAATTTTACTTTGCTGGCTTTGCCCTTCATAGTATTTGACTTGATCTGTTTGCCCTTTCCTTTTTGGCTAATCTTTATCTTTATTAAGGAGTTGAAACATTGTGCTTATCATGTCCTACCCACCCATTGTGATAGACTTTGACTGGACGTTGAATCGATCAAAATAATTTTCATCTCTTGGGAAATAGTGAACCTAGTGGCCGAATGTTCAAGTTTAACAATAAAGGCATGTTAAGCCAAACTTCTTATTTAAACTTTCTAAGTAAGTAATATATTTCTAGCATTAAAAATCCAAAAAAAATTGTGTCTAATTCATTTTTTTTAATAATATGCTTTATACTTTATATTTTGGTACATGTACACCTTCAACTAGTAAGCATTATGTGAGTTGAGATCTCATCATCAGCTTGTTTAGTCAACTTGCCGGTCACAAGTGCGCTCACAAATAACTTTGAAAATCTCTAGCTCGGCTTGTTTGCAAAATGAACTTAAAATTCTAGATCTGATAAAAAGACAACCACAAACGAGCCAGCCAACCCAACCCATTCACAAATAGTTAGAATCATTTCATTTGCTAAGTTATCATCTGTTCTAAGCAGGAATTAAATATGCGAGTAAGAAGACATAAATTTAAGACATTGTCGAACTATTACTCTAATATTATGTTAAATTATCATTTGTTTAATAAACTTGAACTGTTAAAGAATGGCCAAATAATATTACCACACTTCAACAACATAAAAAAGTGCCATTTTCTTATCGGCTCATTTTATTGGTTTACATTCTATTTCACGTATCAGTAAGATATTTCAATCTTCTGGCTTTTGGTCAATTAAAATGCGATTTAAACCAATCAAACTCGTTTATTATAATTTGTTTGTGAATTTGATTTCAAACCAATCAAATTATGGTTGGTTTGTACCAAACATACTTGTTGAGGTCAAAATGACTCGTATCCGAGCAATGATCACTGGACCATAGATTTGTAGATTAAAGCCGTGATAGGCTAGGAGTGGGTGGTTGATACAATAAGATTAGGCATGCTTCCAAGGGCCATGTAATTACGTGGCAGCTTTTGGCCGGACCTTTTAGAGAACATGGTTGCTTAATATGATAAATATTTGAATATATAGAGCGTCATATATTGTAATAAAAGCAAAAGCAGTAATTATGTGGTTATGTAGTACAAGTAAAAGCGAAAGCAAAATTGACAAGTATTTTCTTATGAAAACATGCAAACTCCGAGCAAAAATGAAGGTGAGAATGCGATTGCGAGAATGAGTGTTGTCTGTCTTAAAAGTATTACGCAACTATTGCCCTGTTATCACAAGTCATATTCGGGACAAATAATATTTACAAATTAAAGAAGCCAGAGATATAGGCATATTCATGCCGAGTCCAACATTGTCGAATCATGTACTAGTTCATAAGCTGATACTGAGTAGAGGTTACGCCTTTGTATGAGATGCAGTGAAAACTTGTGTTTTCTTTTACGAGCTCATAATAAACGAGCCAAGCCGAGCCTCTTACCCTTTGCTTGGATTCTTTAGCGACGCTTCCAACTTCTAGTGTCCAACAAAAAGGATATCAAATCACCAAGAGAATTTTCTCGTTGTTCGTGTAATATTTGTTCCGAAGGTACGTATCATTCTGTTCTCACCTTTTTACCTGTTTCCATTTATATTCACCAACACACTGTGGGGTGGGGGGGGGGGGGGGGGAGGGGAGAGAGAGAGAGAGATGAATGTATATATGCATATCTAGAGAGAGAGAGAGAGAGAGAGAGAGAGTTGAATCTTGTCTATATAGAGAGAGAAAAACGGGGGAGGAGAGGGAGAGAGAAAAGGAGAAGGCAAGGACCTTCAAAATCTCGGTAATAATAAAAACAAGGGAAGGAGACAGCGAAGCACCAGGGCGTAATAGTAGACATTTCAATAAAGAGATTATTTTAAGGTTCCCCTTTGCTCCCTTCACTGTATATAATGCATTATGGGTAGTGTGTGTATGTGTGTGAGGCCAGAGATATTTCACTCTTTGCCTTCCCCAGGTTCCTCCTCCTTTTTCCACAGATCTCTTGTCGCCCTCCCATCACCCTGGTTTTAGTTTCTCACCGCATTGGGAGGCATTGACAATTGTGTATCAGAAGGCTGAGCCATATCGACACATTTGTAGGTAATGTTCTTGTTTCCTTAGCCTGGTTTTGGTGGTCCTGTCACCTGTGCAATGTACTCTGTTTCTCTCTGTTGCTCCCTTTGGCTTCTTGTCAAATCTGTGTCAGATCCTTAAGACTTCTGAATTGCTCTCTCTCTTGTTGGTTGCTTTATTGTTTCCATCTCTTCTTTCTTTTTAACTGGGAATTCCTTGGTTTTGCAATCAAGATCTCATTCTTGACGTGGGTTTCTTCATTCTTGCCTCTAACATTTTTGGATTTGGATCATAGCATTGGGATTGAGAATTAGCAAATGGGTCTTCGTCCAAGGTTGAATTTTATTTGGTCCATGTTACTATTTGCAGTAAAAATTTGATAGATTTGGATAAGTTTTACTTCTTTTTTGCCTCTGGTTTTCTTGAATTTCGATTTTATAGCATTAGAGTGGATAATTTCACCAAAGTTTGAACCTTTTTTCTGTTTTAGAACGAGTCGAAGTGGAGTTGGAAATCACTGTAATTTCATTTCTATTGGTATGTTTGTGATTCAACAAACTGTGAGAATTTTGTTTTGTGATAAAATTACTTGCTTTTTCTCTTTCTTTTTCTTGATGGATTGTTCTTTAAGAAGCCATTTCTCAAATGATTATTCAGAAAAAAACATCTATATATACACACAAACTCTATGGGTGTGTGTATGATGATGCTGTTTTTTCTTGCTTTTGCATGGTTAGGTATGAGATTGGTAGGTTTCGTTTTCTTTATCTTTCTTTGACTTAGTGGGAAAGATGGCCCTCAAAGCAGTAGGGCGGCGTAATTTCTCACCTGTTGGGCCCAATATCATGTGGAAATTGTGAAGGCAATGTGACTTGAAAAGTGTAGCATGTCGGTAACTGCTATCAGATCTTATAATTTTTGTAGGTTTAAGTCTCTTTAGTGGCCTATTTTGGCTCTCAGATCTGTATGAGTTCTCTTTGTTTATTCTTCAGCTGTGGATGGTTTTAGCTCTCGCTTTAGCATTCTTTTCTATGGTTCATGTTGCTCATGGAGTGAATTTTACTTACAGATTGCATCGAGGGTGAACTTTTTTGTATGCATACATTTTTTTTGCTATAGTCTAAGTGGTTTGGCATATTACTATATTTATATTGTTATTTGCACACATAGATTATAAGCATTTGCTAAGTTATTTCTCTCAATTGAGAATTTTTCTCAAATGATCCTTATGAGTGCTGAGAACAGATGGTAGAGAATTGAATGCCTTGTATGTTTTCATTAAACTCTGAGCTGTTTTGAGTTCCTAGTGTCTTCTTTGGTGATGGAACCCTGTTGAAGTTTTCAACTTTTGTTTCTTAGCACTTGCTACTTCTTATATTCGATTTAGTTGTTTGAGGGGTGCTGTGACTAACAATGTCTTGTCCATATGAACAGATAATTAATTTCTGGAACCATGAAGCATAAAGATGGAAAGCCACTATTTCAGCCTGATAAAAGTTCTAGGATTGTCCCCATGACAATAATGTTTGTTGTTCTATGTGGGTTTTCATTCTACCTTGGCGGAATCTTTTGTTCTGAGAAGGACAGATATGAAACTAAGGATGTAACCAGAGCGGGTGAATCTCCTAAGGAAACCATTGCTGGCCCTCTCCAAGTAAAACAAACAGCCTTCCCCGAATGCGGCATTGACTTTCAAGACTACACTCCATGCACTGACCCAAAGGTATTATTTTTGTCACAGATTATTTTAGATCTGCTATTTTGCTGCATGACATGTGATTGTGCGTATAGATGACACATTGCTGGTGTTACAGAGGTGGAGGAAGTACAGTCTTCACCGGCTTACTTTCATGGAGCGACATTGCCCTTCGGTATATGAAAGAAAGGAATGCTTGCTTCCCCCACCTGATGGTTACAAGGTACCAATCAGATGGCCCAAGAGCAAAAACGAATGTTGGTACAGGTAATATGGCGTCTCTTCCCTTTGTATGTTTTGGGGTTTTAGACTTTTAGCTGAAAGAATCATGGCAGCTTTGTAATGGTTGGATCGTGTTGCTCTTGCATAAACCTAACGGGGTTTACCACTTGGGTCTATTCTCAGGAATGTTCCTTATGATTGGATTAACAAACAGAAGTCTAATCAGCATTGGCTGACTAAAGAAGGGGAGAAGTTCCTCTTCCCTGGAGGGGGTACAATGTTTCCCAATGGCGTTGGTGCTTATGTTGATCTCATGCAAGATCTGATCCCTGGAATGAAAGATGGGACTGTTCGAACTGCCATTGATACTGGGTGTGGGGTGAGTCTATTTTGTTGCATTGAATTGATCTTCAGAAAAAGAATGACAGCATTTTATGGCTGGTGATGTATTTATTTCTGTAATTGTGAAAGGTGTTGTTTTTAAAGTCGAGTGGTGAATCCGATTTCTAACTTTTTTCCAATTTGTTACTGCTTTATTTTGGATATGCAGATGTACACATTAGTCTGGACTTCTGGGATGTACTCCATTGCTTTCTAATGAATTAGTTGTGTACTACATTCTTACAAATGTTTAGATAAATGCAGCTCATATCCATTACCGACTTTCTTTAAAATGTTGTGCTATGATGCAAAGATAATCAAAATAGCTGGTTGATTTTTTGCATTTTGAAAGAATTCATGACTGAACCATTTAGTTTTGTGCTGTCAAGGTTGCAAGCTGGGGAGGTGACTTATTAGATCGTGGGATAATTACAGTCTCTCTTGCTCCCAGAGATAATCATGAGGCTCAAGTTCAATTTGCTCTGGAACGTGGAATTCCAGCAGTTTTGGGCATCATTTCAACACAGCGACTTCCTTTTCCTTCAAACTCGTTTGATATGGCTCATTGCTCAAGATGCCTTATTCCATGGACCGAATTTGGTATGTAACCTCTTGCAACCCTTACAGACTGATGAAATGTTCCATATTGCTGCACAATCACGTGTCATGTTGTAGCATTTCTGAGGCATGTTCTTTCGGTCCTCCTCAAGTCTATGCACTCAAAGCGAATTAAGGTTAATTTGCATGTCCAAATTTGAAAACCGTTAAAACTTAATGAAGTACCTCTAGATGCTTGCTTTCCATTATTTGGTTACGTCCTGGCATCTCTAAGCAAACATGTCATTACATTCAGGTGGAATTTACCTTTTAGAAATACACCGTATACTACGTCCTGGAGGCTTTTGGGTCCTCTCTGGGCCGCCAGTAAACTATGAAAATCGGTGGAGAGGATGGAACACGACGATTGAAGATCAGAAATCTGACTATGAGAAGTTGCAAGAATTACTAACTTCAATGTGCTTCAAGTTATACAACAAAAAGGACGACATTGCTGTGTGGCAAAAATCTTCAGATAGTAGCTGCTATAAGCAGCTTGATACCCCAGACACCTACCCCCCAAAATGTGACGATGGTACTGAGCCAGATTCGGCGTGGTATACTCCACTTCGGCCATGTGTTGTTGTGCCAAACCCGAAGCACAAGAAATCCGGGTTAAAATCCCTTTCAAAATGGCCAGAGAGGCTGCATGTTGCACCAGAACGCGTTGGTGATGTTCGTGGTGGAAGTGCCGGGGCCTTCAATCACGACGACAGCAAGTGGAAAGTGCGAGTGAAGCACTACAAGAAGTTGCTCCCTGCAATCGGGACGGATAAGATAAGAAACGTAATGGACATGAACACACTTTATGGTGGTTTTGCTGCAGCCGTGATAGGTGATCCCCTCTGGGTCATGAATGTGGTCTCCTCTTATGCTGTCAATACACTTCCTGTGGTCTACGACAGAGGCCTCATCGGAACATACCATGACTGGTAATTTGCAATGTGTTCATGTTGTAGTGAAGCCTAATTTGCATATGTGGCATGCTTTTGGGCCTTTTTTTGGTGCAACTAACTATGTTTCCAATTTGTACTGATTCATCTGATCTCTTTTTGGTAGGTGTGAGGCTTTCTCAACATATCCTCGAACCTATGATCTACTCCACTTAGATGGCCTTTTTACAGCCGAAAGTCACAGGTAAGCGTGACGTGCTTAATAATTTCAAACATAAACTCTGGTACTTCTCGTAGTGAAATAGGACGGGCACAAAAGAGAAAGTGCAATACCATCATACTTATTAAAACATCTGTCATTGGTCATAACGTTCGTGAATTTCCTTGGGCAGATGTGAAATGAAGTATGTGCTGTTGGAGATGGACCGGATCCTAAGGCCTAATGGTTATGCGATAATCCGGGAATCCAGCTATTTCGTGGATGCTGTTGCTAGCATTGCGAAGGGAATGAGATGGGGATGCCGCAAGGAAGACACCGAGTATGGCGTTGAGAAGGAGAAGGTTTTAATTTGCCAGAAGAAACTCTGGTATTCCTCCAAAGAAAGCTCAAGATGAGAATCAAAGAAAAACATTCCAGTGGTGCAAATTTCCATGGAGGGATGAGTAATTCTTTTTATACCAGCCATAGGACAGAAGTAAGTTACAGAAATTAGTTAATTTATATAAAATTTTGATTTCAAAATTGCCAATTGGAAAAAATTAGTTATCAAATAACATGTTTCTTTCTTTTTAGTGCCTTGTGAGTTTTGACATAAACTATACTCATTATGAGGCTCAACAGGTGCTTCCTGTATTTTATCCCATTTTTTCCAGTTGTATATGTCGTGGAAATTGCCTATGAAATATGTAATGTGTTAACAAGTCCCATTTACTGCTCATTTATTTGTAAGCATTCGATGAAATTTGCTGCTTGCTTGCAAAATTTTCATTTCTGAGATGTGCTCTGATGTAGCATGGACTTGATCACTGTTAGCACATTCTGCATAGGCATTTTCAGGAACAAAGTTGCTACTTAGGCAGCCTGTGCCATAATCAGTAAGGGGCTGTACGTTTACGTTTTTCAGTTTTCATTTTTGTAATGATGATGAAAAAGATGCTTTTTTTCTTGTATGTTTACGTTTTTTTGTTCCGTTTTGGATAAAATTTTCAAATAGTATCAAAAAAGCTGAAAACACCCAAAGGGTGTTTTCACCTTTTTCCTTGAACTGTATTCTCCTAATCAGAATACCACATCTTCTCCCTCATATCTACCGCCCTATTTCAACAAACACTCACCAAACTAGACCACCCATTTCACTGGGTCTTCTTAGAAATGGAAATACTGAGGTCTATTAATGAATTGATTCAGAAAAAAGTTGGTAAAAACGAAAATGAAAATGATAAACGTACAGAAAAAATTGAAAAATTAGATACGGAAAAAAGTAAAAGTACACAATACGATTTTAGAATTGAATACTAAATTCTGGAAACCAAAAACAGAATATAGAATACAGAAAAAAAATCTCGTAAGCGTACAGGCCCTAAATATTCCTCGTATGTTTCCTCAACTTTGTCTCTCTTTCAAAACCTAAATGAGGAACGGACTTGATCACTGTTAGCACATTTTGTATAGCCATTTTCAGGAACAAAGTTTAGGCACCCTTTGTCATAATCATCAAGTCTAAGACAAATTATTAGCTTCTAGTCTTTTATTAAACGTTTCCTCAACTCTCTCTCTTTCAAATCTTGGATGACGAATGTGCCTATCGCTGATCAGGAAGCATAACAGACTTATTTTTAATTCATCAAAAGGTGCTCTCGAACGGGTTTAATTTGCGACAACAGTCATTTATATTAAAGATCAGTACTTGTAGTTTGCTTCTGAAAAAGGAAAAGAAAAAGAAAGAAACGTTTTGGAAAGCCCCAAATGATGACCGGTCACAACCCTTTAAATGGATCCGAGTTTGTCCCGTCTGAACCCGGGCTGAGAGCTGCTAGCGAAGATGCGCAATCCTCGGCGAGCTTGCCCAAGCTTGGACGCATTACAACTGACACGGATGCAATTTATGTGGTCCATTTGTTGCATCATGCAGAACCCTGCAAAGGCTAGAACTCTGGTGTTTGTGCAGGATTATTTGCCCACATAGATGTGGAGGCGCCTGTCAATACAGGCATAGGTGTAGAATCGGGATAGAATTAGGAGTAACGGCTAGGCATTGGACCTGATCGCTAAAATTATGTTAAAGTTATTTCAAGATCCTAATTCATTCAAACTGTAACTACCAATTTCGCAGTTGCCCAAATTTGACAGGAAAAACCCGTCGTCATCCCATGATTGGAAGCTTATTTTTAACTTTATCAAATTCCATCCTAACTAAAAAATCTAAAATTACTTACTTCCAACGATGGATAGACAGCAAAAAGGCCATGCAGAAAACAGTTATAGAGTGAGCTTACTGATGATATGCAAAATTTAGCCACCTTACAACGTAACCAACAAGCCACAGGCACTGCCCGTAAGCGCCATCGCATAAGAATCACCGTAGAGAATCTAAGAGCCCATTTGAGATTGATTCTAAAAAGTGAAGTTCTACTTAGATCTTAATTATTCAAAATCAGATTTAATCTGCTTTAAGCAGAATCACTTTAGTGTGTGGCAAAAGTAATTGTAAAGTAAGTTATAAAAATGTTGAGATAAAAAGTACTTCAATCAGTTCCACAATGACAAAATGATCATAGAGGACACTTGACAAATAAATTTCTAATATACATTTAGAAAGATGATATTAGGATAACTTCTATTTGTAAATAATTATACTATACAAATAAATTATCAAAAAGTTATTTTCGTCCACCTAAAAGAGTTATTAATTTTTCACTTTAAATTAAAAACACTTACGATCTCACATTAGTACTTATAGTACAATAAATTTTAAAAATTAGTTAAAGGGTATATAATTTCTTTTTGTGAGAAATAATAGTATGGTAAATTAGAAAGTTAAACTTAATTACGAGAAAGTGATTATTTCATAATCCTCACTTTTCAGGATTATAGATTTAATCAGTTTTGAGTTTTTTGAGGCAGATTAAAAATATTTTAATTGTTTTGCCAAACACCCACAAATCTGATTTAATCTAGATTAAATCAGGTTTGACCATGCAAAATCAATCCCAAACAAACACCCTCCAAAGGTAATGACAAGTGTGCTTTTGGGATCGTCAAGAATTTGGTATAGAGGTGCCGTTTGATTACCATTTTCTTTATTTGTTTTCATGTTTTTGAGAATAAGAAAAAGATGATTTTTTAAAAAAATTGAATGATTTGTATACTTGTTCAAAAATCATTTTTAAAAATATAACGATAATGAATATTGATTAACTACCACGATGAGAATTATGAATTTTTTTTAACGCTATTTGAGTACCATTTTTCATACATACATAAATCAAATGAGTAGAGTGAGTTCTAATTATATTCTTGCGAAGAGCCGGTGGATATGTTGGAATTAGTTTTTTTATTTAAAATATCATTAAAAATGATGAAGTGATAAAAAAAACGGAGAGCATGTCTCTGTAACCTTTTTTATATATGGAAAGTAGTTTACTAATATACGATGACTGTAGTTTAACTTTGTGATGATGCCGAAAATGGTTCGATGCTACGTGGAGGTGCCACAAAGGATGCGGTCTGAGTCAGCTTCCAGGTAGGCAACGCGGGAGACAGCAAGGACGGCGTAAGGGCCGAGGGCAAGGCTCCCCAGACAGGTCGTGAGGGCTGGCAGCGCTGCGCAGGCAGGGTGACGATGAACAGGACCGACAGTCTACAGTCCGTGACAAGGGTGCAGCGTCAAGGGTCCGGAGACGGGAGTCCAAGTGTGTTTCTCTCACTAGAATTCCAGAGAGAATGTCGTTTTAGAGAGAGAAAGTGAAAGTCCAAATGAGAGAAAGATCCTTGAAAAGCTCCAAAGTCCACTATTTATAGGCAAAAATGTGCATGTGTCATAAGTTGACATGTGTCACCCCCTGGGAACGACACGTCGCCAGGGGGCCAAAGCACTGATCCTCCGTTGGACTGCCGGTCCCTAAGTTCGTGCTGCCCTGCCCTTGCGACATCTCTCTGCCTGTCTGAGGAGACTGATCATGCCGCGGTAGCATGGTCAGAGTAGCCCGTTGCCCCAGCCTCCAGTCCAAGCCCTTACTGAATCCCACAGGCCTGGCAGCGGTGGGGAAGACCCGACGCCCAGCTGCCAGGTGGACTAGGCAAGATGCCCTTCCAAAGACCTGCTCCCATCTCGGAGTGACCCGGGGGTCATAGTCCTTAGGGGTGCCGACGCGAGCCCCCAGTGCCAGAGCACGTAGGCCAGTCACGCAGGCACCCTGGCGGAGATAGTGTCCTGGAGGAGTAGCCTATCCCGTAAGCATATAACATGATTGCGCGCATGGGGCGCGGTTGAGTGCGGGCGACGAGGGTCGCAAAGTGATCTCCGAGCGACAAGGGTCGTTGCGTGGATGGCGCGCGACCGTGAGCGACGGTTGTCATGGCGACAGAGCGGCCACAAGTGACGGTCATCGAGACTACGAGCGACGGTCATCGCGACGAAGGAGCACGGCCGAGAGCGACGGTCGTCGTGACTATGGCGGAGCGCGGCCGCGAGCGAGACTATGGTGGAGCGCGGCCGCGAGCGCCGGTCGTCGTGACAACGGAGCACGATCAAAGGTGACGGCATCGGTATTCAGATGGCCGACCCCCAAGGGAGGCCGACCCCTTGGGGTGGCCGACCCCCAAGGTGGAAGGCACGCCGAGGTCGCTTCACGAATGGTTCACGTGACTTGAGCATGCGTTGCTTTGACCGGCCCTTTGAAAAGTTGACCGCTGACTGGGTGATGTGTCGTGCAAAGTGGGTCCCTTAGCGGGTCCTGGGGTGCGACCAGAATAGGGTATGAACACTTTGATACTCCTAAAGACACTCTATTATATGAAAGGGAAAAAAATTAATATCTAGAAAATAGAATTGCCTATAAAATTTATAAAAAATATGATGTAACTAATTTAGTTTCTGACTTATATTGAAAACCTTACTAGATATGTAAATATATTTAACCTAGGAGGAGTTGATAAAACTGAATTTAAGTGCTAAATACTGAATATGCAAAACTAAAAACATCAAGCAATTGAATTTTCATCATTGAAAAATAAATTAACATGCTTAGCAAACTAAAAGCAGATGTCTGAAAAATTGTTCTATTTTATAAATTTATCTAATTTACCGTATTAGAGGGAACTGATCCGTTGACCGCGCGGACAACTTAGGTTAAGTTACCCGCACGATTTGGCCGTCCATGCGCGATTTATAGACAGTCTAGAATTTTTTTTTGCATTTTTTTAAGTCCGTCCGCCACATAATGTAGCGGACGGTACTTTCGACAAATATACCCCTTGTTCAAGTCAAGTAATGGTGCTACAGTTTTCATTCGCTACATAATCTAACCGACAGTAGAACAGGTAATGATGCGGACGGTAGCGTAGGTAATGGTGCTATAGTTCCGTCTGCTCTGCGGACAATCTAGAAACGTTATCAAATGTTATGTGTGTTCTATGTGCTCTATTATTCTTTGTTTTGTTGTTCTTACGTGCTCTTCCAGTTCCAATCCCATAAATCAAAGCAAATCCATTATTGTTGATGCCCACAAATCCGTTCAAACTATCACCATCTTCACCCAACATCAGGCCACCATTCAACCTGCAAAAGTAGTAGCCAAAAAAACTCTACCACCACCATGTAACAAAACTCGCCACTGCGACCGATCAAGCCACCACCGCCTCAAATTAACCCACCCCCATAGAAAGAAAGGAAGAAAGAACCCCAACCACCACTACCTCTGTCGTGTCAACACCCATCATCAGAACCTCTGCTGCCTCCAATCATCGCCATGCAAAGCTCAAACAGATCTGGATCTAAGTTTAATTAAATTAGAAGAACATCTTGAGAAAATCAAGTTTGAAGAAAATTTTGAGAAATGCTTTGAATCAGTTAGAAGATATTTGGACAAAATCTTTAAAATAGTTGGAAGAAATCTAGCAATCTTGCTGTTTATAGCGGTGGCAATGGTGCCAAGACAGCGGCGGCAGTGTTGCTATCAATATTGTCCAATCTCTAACAAAAGTTTTTGGCGATGATGGGGTGGGTTGTCGGAGAAAGGCGACAGTGTCGAGACAGCAGGGGCGACAGTGCTATACCCCTTGCCCGCTTGCCTCTTTCTGGCCGGCGATGATGAAAGTGGGTTGAGGGGAGGCACAATTCACAAAAGAGAGATGAAGAGATGAAAGTGATGGAATGGGCTATGTGTTTGATTAATATTTTGTCCGCTACATTATGTAGGGGACGAACACTTTTGCTTCGCAATCAATTGCGTCGACGAAGGGTATATTTGTCAAAAGTATCATCCGCTACATTATGTGACGGACAGACTTTAAAATATACAAAAACAAAAGATCTGGACTGTCCACAGATCGCGCGTGGACGGCCAGATTGCGTGGGCAACTAAACCCAAGTTGCCCGCGGGTCAACGGATCAGCTCCTTGATACATGTTTGTATGCTATAATCTTTTTTATCGCCAAAATCGTATTGGTTGTATTGGTTATGATCACGGTAGCCGCAAAAAAATGCTGAAGATATTGGAGGTAGTGGCGCATGAAGATGTTGTGTTAGAAATAGTGGTGGCGACAAGTGGTGGTAATGGTGGCGGTTGTACTATGGTGAATATGGAGATGATTTTGACAAACTTATAGGAGGAGGTGGTGGTTACCGTGATGGTTTCATCGAGATGGTGGCGTTCTTGTGGTGGTGATGTATGGGTGTTATGGTGGTGGTAGTGTGGCGGCGGCTGGGTCGGGGTAATTTTCGTGGTGGTGAAGAAGAAAGGAACATGATGATTGTGATGGTGGTTCTAGATGGGTGGAAATAATGTTGTCAGCAAATTGATTGTGATGGATCATGGTGATAAATTTTCTTTTACATAAAATTTTGGTCAACAAATTTTAGCTACTATGTCGCTTAAATTTAAGTGATAAGTATTAATAAGTACGTCACCCTGACTTAAATTTTTTATCCAATTTCAAGAATTAATTTCAGTGCTTCAAGGTTAACTGTTATCAAATGCACTTAATTAATAACTATTGAAGATTTTGAGTGCTTAATTGTATTATCAAACACACCCTTAGTAAGTACGTTTATTACAAATTTTATTAAATTTTGACTAAATTTTATTCAACAATTTGTTTACTATGTAGTTTTGAGCTATCGTATTTAGCCATATAGATTAAGCTGTTTAAATCTTATATACCAGTCTCATGCAAAGACGTTTTGATCTTACTATTTTTCTTGTATACTTTTATTGACGGATTCTATATGCTTATTATAACACCACCTTATGGTTATTTAATTAAACATATTGATTAACTTTTATAAAAACATAGTGTATAAAAGAAGTGTAGACCAAAATTGTTTCTATCAAAATCAATTTAACATGTAGTTAATGTCACGCAATTAAAATGTGCAAACTATTTTCCAAAGATATATACACGAGTACAACAAAAATGTCTCATGCAATAACAAATAATTAATATACTCTCCACATTCTTTTATCTACAAAGAACAATTAAGTAATTAAGTAAGTATAAGAAATTTGTAACCTTACAAAATCACATTCCTGTCTATTATAATTTATTTGACTTTAAGAATAATTGTCAGTATATTTATTACCTCGAATAATTATTAATGATGGTAAGTTATTAAATTTACTTTGAATTCAAGTAAATTAACATAATAGATTATTTATTTCTGTTTTAACCGATTACTTTAGATTCTCAATTCAATCCTAAAAAGAATAACATGTTTTGCAGACATGTAATTTGAGTATAACTCTCTATGGTGTCTTAGTTCATCGAGTTTCATAATTTTAGCAATGAGTAATTAACAAATAATAAAACGTGATTTTTTTCATTTAATAATCACCCTTAGTAAGTACGTTTATTATAGTTTTTTTTCGTAAGAATAAGGAAGACACGTTTTTTTTTGAGTCAACTTTAACAACTTCATTAAAAGTAAAGGAAAAAAAAGGTATGTATACAAAATTTCATTTTTCTTTCCAATATATTAGACGTTTCAAGTTATGCCCACCTCAAACTTTTGATATTTCTTCCAAAGGGATGTCTATTTGGTCAATTTGCATGTTACACCTACACAAATAAAGAAAGGTTATACGCCCTACTTCTATAATTAATTGATCGTGTTTGGCTTGAACGCTTATCTAGGATATATGTCATCTTTTATGAGTTTCTCATTCTTCTCAAAAGAGAGAGAGACACGTGGAAGAAAGTAAGCCAAAGAGAAAAAATGGGTTGGTGCAAGAAATATGAAAAATATAATAAAAAAGTATAAGAAGGATAAATATGAAAAAAATACATAAAATCTTTCTTAATTTGAAAAGTGATCAATTTTCTTTGAAACGATAAAAAAAAGTGAACAATTTTTGTAGGACGAAAGGAGTACTTTCTACCCTTTAGGTTCTACTTCCAACACTAAAGTAGAAAGAGTCAATTCGCTATGCATATAGTCACTTCAATAAATGAGCAAAGTGATACTTGAACTTCACCTTTTATGATTTGAACTCATCTTTCGATGATGACGAAGGCCTTACAACTGTTGCTTAGAGTTCTCAAACGGGCCGGGCGGCCCGCCGGCTGGCCCTACCCGGCCCCTTTCTAGCCTGGGCTGGCCCGGCCCCTTAATGAACAGTAGAGGCCTGGCCTTTTAGGGCTTAGGGCATGGACCAGGCCTGAATTTTTGAGAAAAAAGCCCGGGTTTGGCCCGGCCAGAACCGTGGCCCTAAAATGGCCCGGGTTGGCCCAGAAGTGGCCCGGGTTTGGCCCGGTTCTGGCCTGAATCTGGCCCGTTTCTTTACTTTTCAAATTCAATTTTCCCCTTCCCCCCAACGGATTTATTCCCCTTTTTTTCCTAAATTCTACTTTTACCCCCCAACAGCAAAATAACGGCTAGTTTGGGGGGTATTTTGGTCCAAGTTAAAATTTTCAACTCTTTTAAGGTTTTTACACTCTTACCCTCCCCAACAACTATAAACGGATAGTTTTTAGGGGTATTTTGGTCTTTTGTGAAGTTTTAAAAATCTATAAATTCACACCATTTCTCTCTAATTTTTCACACCAATCTTCTTACTCTCTCTTATATAAACATTCTACATTTTCTACAAGCTTTGCTACTCTTGCTAATTATTACTCTTATTTACTTATTAGTACTCTTTATTATTACTCTTGTTTACTAATTACTACTTTTGCTAAATTTTAATTACTAACCACTCCTTTTATTAATTTGTTACTCTCTAATTCTTTTGTCTAGTAATTAGTAATTAGTGAATTTTTATATTTATCAATTACTATTACTAATTTTTTTTAATTACTAACTCTCTCCAATTTCGAATTACCCTCAGTGATTCATTTGTTACTCTTTAATTCTTTTAATTGTTATTTCTAATTACTAATTACTGCTCTTATACTTGTGTATTTAGTTACTCTTACTAATTTTATTTTTCAATCTAGTAAAAAAGTTTAGCGTCAAATATGGCTGGATTACTGAAGAAACTGAAGCGTGGATCATCATCACGAAAAACATCATCATCATCACAAACACCACCACCAGCACGAGCGCCAGCACCACGGCCATCACAAACACCAATCCAAGCACCACCACAACCATTCGTTCCTGGACGAATGAGTACTGGCTGTATGATAGATACCCAAGCCAATTGGGAGTTCAATCAAAACATTCCAGATTTTGAATACACGCATGATCAAGACCCCCCGCATTATAGTCAAGGACGCAGCTCGGTTGGCGAAGCTACTACTCCGTGGCATAATCTTAACCCTATGCCTAGTCATGATGAAGAAGGGCCGAGCAATGCCTCCGGTAATGAGCCAGAAGTCCAAAAGGGAAAAAAAAGCCGAGTGTTGGAATCACTTTGATGAAGTTATGGTGGACGGCATCCGAAAAGCTCGATGTAAGTACTGTGCTAAATTATTTTCGTCTGGTAGTGGTAATGGACATCTTAACAGGCATTACCCTCAGTGTGCACCTCGACAAGGCCACGTCGAACCTACCCAAACGCAGTTATCTTTTGACGGTAAGTTATTTGTTTATAATCAGCGAGAGCAAAGAGACGGTCTCGCTGAATTTGTTATTCACGATGAACAAGCCTTTTCTTTTGCCGATAATGCTAAGCACTCTAGATATATGAATACATACGTTCAACCTTTGTACAAAAAGGTTCATAGAAACACAACTAGATCCGATGCACTCCGACAGTATAATGCTGCTAAAGCACGCCTGATCGATTATTTCGATAAATTTGACGGTAAAGTTAGTCTTACTTCTGATATTTGGCAATCTCCGTTTACTTTTGTTAGTTATACTTGTGTGACGGCATTGGATTGATGTCGATTGGATTATGCACAAGAGAATCATCGCTTTCGAGCTCTTTCCTTTTCCGCATGATGGAATGAACATTGCTAGTATTATATTAAAAGCATGTACCACGTTTAAATTAAAGGATAAGATTATGAGTATTAGTTTTGATAATGCTTCTAACAATACAGCTGCTGTTGATGCTTTACAGGAGAGCCTCAAACCTGTACTTTCTGGTAAATTATTTCATGTTCGTTGTGTTTGTCATATAATTAATTTAATTGTTCAAGATGGTTTAGCTGCTGCAGGAGATATTCTTGTCAAAATGAGGGGTATGACGTATGTTAATAGTTCGAGTCCGAGAACACAACAATTTAAAACGTTGTGTGTTGAATATAATATGCCTCGCAGGAGAGCAGTTACAGATGTGGTCCACAGGTGGAACTCTACATACCATATGCTTTTACACATTCTGGCATACAGAGAAGTCTATACGCATTTTCTACTAACCTTGTTCCCAGCCGGCTTGCCAACTCAAGAGGAATGGCAGATGGCCACATACCTAGCTGAATTTTTGGAGGTATTTTACACGTCTACCAATTTATTGTCTGGTACGTACTATCCCACCTCTCCTCTCGCTGTAATAGAAATTCTCAAGATGGCTACAATGTTAACAAAATGGAGATATATAGGACCCGAAATAGTAAAAGTGATGGATAAAAAGTTTAATAAATATTGGAGTGAACTGCCTGTTATTTTTGCTGTGGCTACTTGTTTAGATCCTAGGTTAAAGTTGCATGGCGTGAACGTCTCGATACAAGAGATATCGATATTAATGTGCTACCCAGTAGAGGATACAACCGCACTCACAGCGAAAGTGAGCAAGACATTTGAGGAATTGTTCAACCTCTATCGTAATTCTGCTGACGTGCGCGGACGAGCTTCATCCATCGACTGCTGAGAGGTATTATGCGCCATACCTTAAGGGCTTTGAACATCTAGTAGCAAGACAACTACCAGGTGAAGGTACTTCTAATTCGGCAGGTTCGTCTACTTTTTCCTCTTTTAATGAGATTGGTGTATATTCAAATACTGATCATTATGGTGATTTATCAATGCAAGAACAGGTTAATTTTAATTTGTTAAATTTTTGGAAACAAAATCAAAACATGTATAAAACTTTATCCCAAATTGCACGGGATGTACTGCCAGTGCAAGCCTCCACGGTTGCTTCAGAGTCGGCATTTTCAGCGAGCGGGAGGGTTTTGGATGACAGGAGGAGTCGTCTTAATCCCGAGTCGCTCGAGCTATGTGTATGTTGGAAGGATTATCTTGATGCGAAATACCACGAGCAATCGGCTATATCATATTATAACAAATAATTAGCAATATCAAGAGATTAAATGTAGCAAAATAATAACAAATAATTATAAGTAATTCTATATGAACTCTTGATAAAATTAAGTTATTTAAAGTAGTCAAAGGATATAAACATAGCTCGTCCGTGAGAGTAGTGAAAGAGTCACTGTCCTAAAGAAGTTATCGCCTCCCTACGTGCAGGTGTTGACTGCAGATAATATCTCCAAGATAAAATCTATTGACGCGGCTATGTCTCCTCCATGTGCACGTCCACAGGAAGATGGTATGAACCAGTCCATGATCACGTTGCCCAAGTATAAAATATAAACAATAGATATAGATGAAAAATATTGTGATAGTAGAGAAGAAAAAACTAAGTTTGGAAGCATAGTTGCTTCAAGTCTTCTATGTCACACTCATGACCTTATATACTTGACCAACCATAATCTATTTATTAGCAACATAAGTAAGCTTATAAAAGCTTTGTAACTCATGAAATAATGATAGCCCTCTCAGTAATGTCAAACAATAAAACATATTATATACTCCATAGGTAAATATGAGTTAATAATACTCATTATTGTATTTGTAACTCTTCATAATTTATATGTAAGTAAATACCATAGAACCATAAATTGCAATACAATTATAATGTCATAATGTACATTTTATTTTGTTAAAATATTTCAACAAATTGAACTTCAAGCTTCCATCTGGGTCCGTGTATGCTAAAGAGCAAAAATAGAGTTAGATGGTTTATTTTGGTCACAGCATTTAAGCGTCTTTGTATGGCATAAAGTTTACACTCCATCCATATACGTGTTGCGTGTATGTCATTTTGGCAACACATCAACTCTCTTCGAGTATTAATATATTTTACTTATAATGAGAACACCTTTTTTTTTTTTGGTGTAACATTGAAAGTGATTCTGGTAACGATGCGTGTCCAAAATGAAGATAAAATCATAGAATATTTTTTTGGTGTTATGTAACTAATTATCTATTTATAATAGTGACAAGTGGCATTCCAAAAAAATCTTTAAGAAGTGAGACAAAATAAATATCTTAATCGGTAAGTAGCTACCCATGATAATATGTTTATTTTAATAAGTTAAAATTCATCAAAAAATATAATAAAAAAATTTAAAGGTTAAATTTTATACGACAATAATATTTTGCTAAGTTATTTTTGGACATGTATGACTAATTTATTTTTTTATTATTTAATATTCATTTTATTGAATATGACAATAAACACGTATACGTGATGTTTAATTTTTTTTTCAAACAAAATTTTTACTATTAATTTCATTTTCGCACACGTCACGTGTGCTATGATGACTCGTTCCTAGTCAATGAATACTGATTTTCTAGTCAGCCTTAAGAAAAGATGCTTGGACTTAGCAAGTTAGACGCTTAGACACGTACCTCACGCCAACCCTTGTACCGAGTCCATAGAACATAGTTAAGGATTTTACTTGGTTATGATAATGTGCTACATTACGTATCCTTAACTATGTAATTGACTTGCCTCTTCGTGTTTGCAGCTAAATCCTTATGTGTCCCAGGGCCCAATTGAAGTTAAGACAGCTGAGGCTGCTGATTCGGTTAAACAACTCCAATCATATGAAAACCATTGTTCTGCGGTCTCTCCCGTACTTGGCACTGCTGGTTACAGGCTGGTGAATTGGAATTTGGAACTGTCCTTGCCTGCATGAGGCTGTTGCTCTTCTACTTTGTTGTTGGCCAAATTGCATTACAATTTGTCTTTGAATTGTTACTCCTTGTGTGTAAAACTAAGTTGGAAAAAGGAAGCAACTGCGAAACGTCCTTTAATTATTTTCTAAGTTATCAATAATTGTGAAACTTAAGCAAGAAGTGCGAAACAATGTATTGCGACGTCAATTTGCTGACGAAGCACGCGAGTTGAGTGCCATCGTTGATGATTGTAGATGGCCAAAGAGGACCTTCACAGAGATGACCATTAACCAAGCGCGCAGAGATACATATGCATGTGCCGACATTGTTGCATAATTAGGATGCTTCTTTAATAAGGATTTTAGACATTTTGCGTCCCTCCCCCGGGGCACTCATCCTGAGCGGAATGTATCGTCAAACAGCTTTCTGTTGACGCTTTGGGTGCTTTGTACGCGATTTAACTTTAAGTTGAGTTCTTGTCACCAAAAGAAAAACGAAATTTTAGATTTTTTTTAATTTGAGCTACAAAATTTGCGAGTGCCAACCTAGGATACAAGAACAGGGGTCAATTGGTCCAAGAGGGTTGATTTCGTAAAATAGAAGACAGCCGAGCAATTATTGGCATATAAGTTAGGTCATCCAATCTGGAGCCGACCAACCCTTTCTTCACACCTAAGACAGTAATTGGAATCGTGGCGCCACCGCAAGACCGTAGCCATACACCTCAGCATCCACCCATTTATTTGCAATTTGCCAAATTCTTTGCTTCCACCCACTGCCCACAATGACCTAACTGAATCATGCCCATACAATCCTGTGTCATGGTGGTGGTCTTGAAATCCTTAAAATGAAAATTATACTCACTACCACCCCTGAATTTTGAATTTAATACTTTCGCTATTTTTCTTATTTAAAAAATTACAGTGGCCCTCCTTATCGTTGGATGATGTTAAATTTTTTGTTAAAATTATTAAATTACCCTTACAGGAGAAATTAATTTCTCAAATGTTTATCCCGACTTATTACGCACAGTCTCACCTCCACCACTGAAAGCAGACCTCGCCTCCCCATCGTGCAACCACTACTAATCTCACACCCGTCGCCCACCCACCCTCCCCTGTCACAAACACCACCAATTGGCACTAGTTGCCACATCCTTCAAACCCACCACCAACCTCCATACACAAATCCACCACCACAACTAATCTCACCGCCGCTACCAATTCCTCCACCACCAATGGAAACATAAAGTCCAATCTGATAAGAACACAAACCTATCACAATCGTCGAGTTGCTACCAACATGGCTATAGCTGCCAAATGGACGCCACCTCTGCCATCGAGTGGGTATGGATGTGGGTGTGAGTGTGTCTTGTATGTGGGGTGGTCATAACGTGGGGTGCGTGTGTGTTTATGGGTGGATGTGGTAGGGGGTGAGGAGCGCCGGGGTGGGGGGTGGGTGATCTTGGGATGTGTGAGTTTATGTGTCTCTATGTATGCGCGTCGTTATGTGCCATGAGTTTGTCTTTGTGAGTGTAAGGTATGGGTGAATAAGGTTGGGCTATGGAATGTCAATGCTATAAGGGGAGGAAGGTCGTGACCACGAGATGTGCGTGTGCTTGTGTGCGCACGGCTTTTTGTGTAGTTGTGGGTGGATGGGGCAAGGGATGGGAGTGCAAATGGTGGAAGGCTTATTCAAATGGTGACGGTGGCTTTGGCTTTAAATTTAGGGCTATATTGAGGGGTGAAGGCTATTATTGGGTTTCCATCTAACGTTACCGACAACATTTGATGTCAAGACAAAGGAAAGGGGTGTGTGAAACGCGAATTCTTACGTCAAACGAAGGCCAGTGTTATTTTCCAAATAAAGGAGTAGCAAGTGTATTAAATTCAAAATTTAGGAAAACTGAGTATAATTTTCTCAATAATTACAGTTTTTTAGCATCATATTAAAAGATCGGATATCGAATCTAGATTACTCATTTTATTAGATAAGGATCATCTCTAGTAGAGCATATCCATTGTAATAGCTTTAACGACAAAAGGAAATTAAAAAAAAAAAAACTTTTCTGGTGCTAAAGTCAATAGTATAAAAGTTGTCACTTAAATTCATGAAACTACACTTTTGTGGTACAAAAGAAACTGATGGTAATCTCAATTTATAAGTTTGCCAATTCAAAATTCAAAATCCAAAAGCATAAAGGAAAAGTGGGATATGATTGAAGAATATCCTTCCTTCCACCCACTACCCACATGACCTAACAAAATCACACACATGATATTCTATGTCCTCCACCCGTGTACCATAAGTGGATTGAAAAGGTCCGTCTCCTTGTTTTTCTATGGACTTTTTGAAAGCCAAGGAGTTGTTATGGCCTCATCATATCATATGTGGCATCATGACCATTATTGCTTCAACAATCTTCCAAATGCAATTTTGTTCAACTTTATCTTGTTTATTGGTGAATAATGATGGGCCAAATAATAATCACCCACAAGCTTTGTTCTGCACCATGAATTATTGTGCAACAATGCCTCTCTACTTTTATTTATTCCAAAGTTCTTTTTTTTTGAGATCTTTGACCTCACTTTTTGCCTCTCTCTTTCTACTTTTTTGACTTGATTTATTGCATATATACACACACGCACAAAATTACACACATCTCTCTATATATAATATATGCTACAAAGAGAAAAATGTTTCTTTTCAGTATTGGGAGGAAGGTGGTGACGCCGGAACCCTTGTGAATGAGAGTTGGATCTTCTCGTAACCAAACCAATTTCGTCTCTCAAATTTCATCATGCATGTATTCTTTTCGGTTTCTAATTGTATTCGCTGCAAATAGCACGAAAAAAGTACGCAAAGTATCAACATTATTATGTTCTTTGAGTAGTCAGCATGGGTTCGGTGTCAATTACTTGACTTTATGGTGATCTTCTCATGCTACGTGTTAAGTATCTTCCTTAAGAATTGTAGGCTTTTTTTTAGTTAATTCGTCTCCTATCTCGTTCTTTATTTTGTATTTTGTATTGTGTATTGCATTAAAAATAGTGTAATTGAGGCCTCCTTGCGAAGGATTTTGCATCTATTTTTGAATACCTTAAGACAATTAAGGAAAGCAAAAAGGACAAAAAGGAAAAAATAATAAAAAAGGATAATAAAATGAATTGTCAATGGAGTTTTTGTTTATTTTTAACTTAGAATAGTCACAGAGGAGTTTCGAAAGGCTGGTTCAGTCTTTGGCTGTGAATCCCGTTGCTCCCTTTTTTTTTTGTTTAATCAATGCAATATCATTTTAAAGCAGAAAAACTTATAACAGAAAATGATAAACCCCCCATGTATGCACCGAAAAGTCCAAGAGTTCCGAGCCATTGAAAAGTTTGGCTCATAAATTTATAACTATTTTTCTTAATACTTATAGTTAGAGTCTAGACCTTATAATTTATGTTTCTTTCATAATGCAAGTAGTTTACGAGCTGAATTAACCTATAATCCAGGTTATCTACCACTTTTAAGTCTTTACCCCATCGTAGAGGCCCACCACCTTTATTTTGACCCCAAAGGCATAGCATCGGTCCTAGATAATACTAAAAGAAAATATTGATTTCTAATTCATACACGTATTTTCTTCTATATATTGTTATTAAAGAAGTATTTACACTACAAATAACTCCCCAAAGTTTGTAATTTTTAGTAAATATAAAATCATGATCTTTAATCTTAAACATTTGAACTTCTAATGTTTTTGATTAGACTCAAAATTATACAACTGTCAAAATTAAAACTTAAGTGAATGACTGTCCGTGCATATAATTCACGTGACTTATCTCAAGGACAAATTTGTACATAGCTTGAATTGCACGTACAAACAACCGTCCCCTAACTTTGACTTTGACGATCATAATTGTTTTAAATTGGAAACGTCTGGATACCTAAAATATTAAATTATAATTTTTATTGACCAAAAATTATAAAATCTCATGAGGTTATTTGAAATTTAGCCTTACTTACTAACTAATACTAATACTAATACTAATTGTAGTAGAAGAAGGGAGAACATAAATATGAGGTTTTCTTGCCCACGAAGTGAAGATTTATATTCTTCGGTGGGGGAAAGAAGTACAGGAAAAGGCTTATTTAGAGAGAGACGGAGAGACCTACAAATTCATACGTCTAGACAGAGAGACTAGAGAGAGTGAGTTCCGGTGGAGTCGTCGGCCTCTGCCTCCCTCCGTGGCGACGCTATTGCTTATTTATGCCGTTTACCCCTCAGGTACCCCCTCCCCCACCCCTGGGCAATTGATGTTTTGCTGTTTTCAATTTGTAGATCTGAATCGAAACTGTTTTGGTCCGTCGTGTTTTAGGGCTTTTTTTATTAATTCGATTGCTGAGATTTGGGTTATTTGGCTTGGTGTGTTACGCGTGCAATCCGATTTTGTTTTTCGATTCGTTATCTTTCTGATTTGATCTGGGATTACGGCCTTGGATGGTGGGCTCAACGTGGTGGTCTTTGATTAGATTATGTTGACGCTCTGGGCCAGGGGAGATCTAGGGTTTCGACTAACTTGGAAGGGTTGAGATTTTTTGTGTAGATTTGGCGATGTGTTAATTATTTGCGTTGGGTCGTAGGAGTATTGGACGAGATTCGGACTGGAATCAGTGGGTCGGAACGAGTAATTTTTATGGGATCTGGCTAATTAATTAGTTTAGCATGTCATTAATCGCCATTATTGTTGTGTGTGTTCCTGTTATGTGTGATTTCTGTTGGTACGCATAGTTGTAAAGAATGTTACTTTGTGACTTTTTCCAGTCGTACACACACTGACGTTTTCCCGTTTGTATGATGGTGTAGCCGGGTATCTTTATTGGGTTACTGGTAGAATGAGGTACTTGTTGTAGGCTTATTACTAAGCATCGTATTATTTGAAGCTGCTGCTTGATCTGTTTATCTGGTTTGCTAGAGGTAATGTCTGATGGACATCTCCTTTTCTTTTTCCTTGCTTATTTGAGGAGATTGTTATCCTCAATGCACCATGGGAAAGGGGCATCTGAGTTGACTTTATTGGCATTTTAGTTTTCAATGAAATTATCCGAGACGGTGAAGTTTTGTTCCATACGAAAGCATTGTCCATGGCCTAATCATGTGTTCCTGTCAATAACATCACTGAATGCTTGCTCGGTGTCTAGGTGATATGTTGTGGCATGATTTTGTGGAATTAATTTCTCAAACACCAACTTATTGAGAGTTTAGAAAAGTGTTTGGTACAAATACATGGGAAATCCAAGTTTGTAGTATGTTTTTCTTAGAGTGTCAACATAATATTTTACCTGTTCTGGAAAAGTAAGTCGCCAGCTGATAATGCCACCCTTTTTGCATTCTAGTGGTAAGTATGCTTTAGTCGGAACAAAAACATTCCCTCGGTGTCCTTGAAGGTACACGTGATAATGCTAAGCATCAGTAATCTGGAGGGAAGGGATAGATGGAATTGCTCAGTATCTATGTTAATACTGGGCTAGCCCTATTCCGAAAGCAGTCATGGCATTTACCAAAGGAATCCCTGCTTGGGTTTTGCTATAGTCGTATTTGCTTTGCCAATTAGCCTAATAGTATAGCCTGACGTAACGTTCAAAAATACTGTTCTGATCACACAACATGGTAATTTTTTAGCTTATTGCCCCACTCTTAATCGACTGAAAGAAGTGTTTACTGTGTGCGACCCCCCTTCCCCCCAAAAAAAAAAAAACTCACTCTCACACACAAAAACACACCAAAAAAAAAAAATGAACAAGAGACAAAAACCACATAGACAGAAGTATTCCTAGTAAAGTCACTATAGTCTGTTTCTAGCACGATTGATCGTCTCATTGTCACTGCATCATATTTGTGGCAGTTAAGATAATGGACATGAAGTTATAGATCAATTGTTGCCTTCAGTTTATTTGTTTTTCTTGAACTTTACTTGCAGCTTAAGATGCAATTGTATATATTTAACGCTCAATTTCACTTTGCCTTATATTCAGCTTGGCTTTTTCTGATTGGAGATTGATTATCTTAGGAATTTTTGTTAATGTTGTCAGGTCGGGCCGATTTCTGATTTCAAGGTCTTAATTTCCTCCAAGACATGGAACAAGTGTGCCTTTGGTCAGATTGCTACCAGAATCGGGTCTTTTCGTTCCGGAAAGTGCTGGACTTGCGTTTTCTCATCTTTGGAGATTTCCTTCTTGTTTCTTTTGTCAACTGCACATAGTGGACAGTTCTTAGATGACCAGTAAAAGAGGCGTCATGCAAATTTATTCTGAGATAGGTGGTGGATCTTTAGTGCATACCTATAAGTAAGTTAGAAATTAGTTACTATCCAAAGTATGATACAATATTTGAGTCCTGATTGTACTGACCTAAAAATTGTATGGTGCTAGTGCATTGCCGATACAACATTCATTCGAGGTCCCTCGGAAACTATTTTCTGGGTACGCTGATGTCTTGGCAGAATTATTGTTTCTGTTGATCTCTGTAAAACCGTGCTGACTTCACTCTGGTTTCATCTCTCCTTACCACAGGGCTGAAATTTGCATGCGCGGTTAAATAGTAGAAGAGCTTGTTCGACTGAATTTCTTCGTAGCATTACCTTGTCGTTTCTTGATGGGTAGCAGTTAAGAGTGGCGCAATATGGTTGGCTGAAGATTTTGCATCATTTTTCATGCAGTATACCTACGTATTTTAGAGTGTGATAGTTTTTGGTGGCTGTCCTGAACTTACATATTCATCCGTTGGCTTCATCCGCTGGCTAGAAATATGTTGCTTAGCTTGGATTAGTATCAAGATGTTCTGCAGTGCTCGAGCCTCTTTGCCTCTTATGCTGTGTTGCTATTTCAGAACCATTGACCGAACACATTTTGTGAATGAGGCCGTGAAGCCTGTTTATCAGAAGCATACTAGATTTCTGGTCATCCGTGGTGCAGCTGAAGATTAATGGTGGATTCAACAGCTACTTCAGTCGGGCCGTAGTTTATATGTTATAGGTTTTTTGCTACTCGTCTATTTGTGTTTACGTCCTTTAGTTCTACAATAAATAAGGAGTTACGAGCAGTTGAAATCGCAAGAATGGAAAGGTGAGTTTCTAATTTTGTGGTATTGTTAATTTATATGGGAAGCTTAGGGAAATTGTAATTTGGAGTAAGTTAGATTAAGTGTGTTAGCTGTGGCTCATGTAGGTATAAGATTATAAAGGAAGTTGGTAATGGAACGTTTGGTACTGTCTGGCGAGCTTTAAGTAAGCAGATGGGAGAAGTTGTAAGTGTTTTTACATTGGTAGCCTTCGAAGTTCAACTGTTGCCTAGCCAAAGCTTCTAACTGTTCAACTCTAATTGCCTATAATAACAGGTCGCGATTAAAAAAATGAAGAGGAAATACTATTCATGGGAAGAATGCATCAACCTGAGAGAAGTCAAGGTAAACTTGATTCGTCAATTTCTTTTTATTGCATGAACAATATATCTGTTTTACCTATATTTGCTTGATTGATGTTTGTTCTCTTGGCAGTCATTGCGGAAAATGAACCACCCAAATATTGTAAAGCTCAAGGAAGTCATTAGGGAGAATGACATATTGTACTTTGTGTTCGAATATATGGTATACTGAACTCTTCGTTTCGTTGTATCTTGGTCATTAATACATCACTTCTAGGGGATAAGTTTAACTAATATTTTTGCCAGGAGTGTAACCTATACCAACTCATTAAAGACCGCGGAAAACTTTTCTCAGAAGCTGAAGTAAGAAATTGGTGCTTCCAAGTATTTCAAGGTCTTGCATATATGCACCAGCGTGGATATTTTCATCGTGATCTTAAGCCAGGTGAGAATGGAGTATTTGATTGGTTATTGCAAGTACAATTTTTTATTCTTGTTGCTGTAACCACCTTGCCGTGTTATTGTTATGTACTCGTGAGGTCCTCCCATGTACCTGTGTACCTTGTCTAACATTGTTATTGAATGTTTAGTGGGTTCAAGTTTAGATGTATGGAATATAGAAACATTGGGTATACGGTGCTTCTACGGTTCCGTGTTTATATATTCACTTGTTCTTTTTGCAGAAAACTTGCTTGTTTCAAAAGACTTAATAAAAATTGCTGATTTCGGTCTTGCTCGTGAGATCAGCTCTCAACCACCATACACCGAATATGTGTCGACACGCTGGTGGGTTTTTTCTTCTCTAAATCTGTTTTGCCTTTTTAATTTGGTGTTAGTGGTACGTTATATACTTATATAAAGTATCATGTTTCCAGGTATCGTGCCCCTGAAGTTCTTCTCCAGTCACCAACATATGGTTCTGCAGTTGGTGAGTTAAGGATGGAAGAAAACCACAATTGCTTTTTGTTTAAAATTTTTGTTAGGACAATTGTGAAATTTGACGTCCTTTCTTTGTCTCTGCTACCAGATATGTGGGCAATGGGTGCAATCATGGCTGAATTGTTTACTCTGCGTCCTCTATTTCCTGGTTCAAGGTAAATTCCATTATCCATTGAATTCGGTGTTAGGTTGTACACCAAGGCATGCATCTGAAGATGTATCCAGAAACAAGTAGATGCCACGAACATCCTGGAAACTGTTTTTAATGTGCTCTGGGTTTTCTTTATTTCTGCAGTGAAGCAGATGAGATCTATAAAATATGCAGCGTAATAGGCAGCCCCACAGAGAGTGAATGGGCTGAAGGCCATGTACTTGCTAATGCTATCAACTATCAATTTCCACAGGTGAGCTCATCTTGGTTATCATTATCAGTTTTCATGTAATGTTGCCGTTGCTTCAGATACTTTCATGTTGGTTTCTTGATACAATGGCATAACTCTTGGCGAGGACAAAACTTGTAATTTGCTAGTAAAGAGAGAATTGAATGCTATAAACTTCTTAAAGACACGAGATTGTTGGAAGTGCCAGCTACTATTCTCTCTGTTCATGCATTGTTTTTTCGTGACTGATTTAAACATATACATCTAATTTTGACATGGCAGCTTTCTGGTGTCCATCTTTCTGCGCTGGTACCTTCTGCTAGCAAAGATGCAATTAGCCTTATAACAGTAAGTACCAGGTGTAGCAACTCTACTTGTTCTATATAGTTTCTACATCCTTTTTCTTATTTATTTGGATAATTCTGAAAATTGTAGTCGCTTTGTTCGTGGGATCCTTGCAAGAGACCGACAGCTGTGGAGGTCCTCCAGCATCCTTTCTTCCAGGTGAAAATTTCATTCCTTGTTTAACATTTGAGTTAGCATGGATTTTTATAAAGCAACTTTATCCTCTTTGTCATTGCTTACCAAATGAAATATCTTTGTTGTGGTAGAGTTGCTTTTATGTGCCACCATCTCTTCGGTCTAAGGCCGTTGTTCCTAGGACACCTCCATCAGGTTAGTTTTCTATCATGGTGTACTACTTTTTTGGCAAATGATAGGTATTGCGAGAGCCTGATTTTTGAGTTTGTGCAGCTGGAACAAGGGTTGCTCTAGAGCAGAAAAGTGCTAGGAGGCTTTCCGGCACTCTGTCTAATCCGAAGCCCATGGGAAACGTACCTTTGGCAAAATCTCATGCATCATTGAGTTCAGGTGATATACGAGGTGGTGTGTAATCTTAGGCTTAGTTGTGTTTTAGCTTAGGTTGTGTAGCTTAGCTTAATTATCTTTTTCCAAGGCAATAATTTAAATGTTTGGGGAATCTAACACGAGTCTCTCCTTTATATTCTATGGTGAACAAAATTTCTGAGTATTTATTGGCTGTGGTATAACTAGGAATGTGTTACCTAGCTTATTGGTCTAGTTTTACCGTAAGCAAAACATCTTGGAGTGTGTGACGGATAATATGAGTTCACGCCTTGCCTCATTTTAGGATTCTATAGATCAGAACACTTCTTTTTTCCTTTGTTTACTGCTACTTGGGTAGTTTCTAGTCTCTAACAACTTGATGATTGTTGCAGGTGTACAACGGAAGCTCGAAATGAATTATCAGGTGATTTGCATTTTTCTTTTATCATATGCTTTTCAAGTCTCATGATTGATATGCTGTGATCCTGGTACTAATGGTAATTGATACAATTTCTTTTTAGGATGCCAATAAGAATGATAAATCTTTGAAGAACTCCGCCAAACCACCACCAAGATATCAACCACCTGCAAGAAATGGTTCAAGTAAGTTCGTGGCATCTACTTGTTTCTGTTTTCATGCCTTTGCCAAGATATTGACAACCAAGTTATCAAGGACTTAATGTCACCATCTCTTGGAATGGTCACTTGCACTTCATAACACCCAAAAAAAGAAAAAAGCACCACCACAACACCTCCTCAAGAGTAATAGAGAGAGAGAGAGAGAGAGTTTTGAAATTACGGAGTTCACTCGTTTGAGTAGAGATTTGTTTTTGATGTCAATGTGGCTAATGCAACCTGCGACTGGTGACGTAGTCCAGTGTCTTCACAACTAACAAGGTTTAACTAAATTGGTTGGCAGCGACTTACATGGGAAAGGCAACTTTCATGGGAAAGCCACGTGGAATTTCTGAGACTGCTGAGAAGTTGGCAAACATGGCAATTGGTTCTGGCAGACCGCTTGCGAGGCAGCAGCATCCACCAATGAAGGCTGGAGGATGGAATGGCCAATCTGACTTGTTTCTTGGACGATCCCAAGAGATTCAGCCGGGAAGAATGTACAACTTCCGGAAGGTGGCAGGATGAAAGGACTGGGATAAATAATTAATTATTTTCCATTGATAGTTCAAGTGTTGAGTGTTGCGTGCCTGTCAAACTAAGACCTACGCTATGATCTTCGAGCTCAGAACGTGTGGTTTCATGGTTTCGAGTGTGTTCACTTTGAACCTGAGAAATTGCTTGTTTGGTTCATAATTGCCGAAGCATAAGACCTCAGTTACTGTTAGCTCCTTTTTTTTGGTTATTGTGGGTAAAATGTTCCAAAAACTTTATTAATAAAAAGGAATCTATATATATATTTATCTATAGAAGAAGCTGATGAAGTTCTGAGAATTACAACAGAGATCCTAAGAGTGTATTTGGAACTATGGAATTGATAGGATTTTATTTCAAATCCTCAAATTTTGTTGTTTGGAACATTAAAAAAAGGAATTGGAATTGAATTTGACTGGATTTGTTTATACAGTGTGAAATCCGATGAAAAATGGTCGGATTTTGATTTACTTGAATTAAAAGTAATTATTTACCTATCGTACCTTTTTTTTCTTCTGGATTTCTCCAACAATGAACCAACCACCATCATCTTCATTGTCGTTACTGCCACACTACTTTTACTACCACCATCGGCACCATTATTGCTGCCACCATCACCATCGGTATCACTACTACCACCGTTACTGCCACCACTGACGTCACTACTACCGTCTCCACCACCATCGTTGTCGCCACCACCACTACCACCATTGCCACCGTCACCACTACTACAACTATCGCTGCCGTCACAACCACCGCTAACACTATTGCCACCACCACCACATCCACCACTGTAACCACCACCACCACCGACACTGCATCTTTCACCACAGCCACCACCACTACCGTCAGTACTGTCACAACTACCACTGTCGCCGCCACTATTGCCACCACTGCTGTCACCGCCACCACTACTGCCACCGCATCCCCCACCAGTACAGCCACCGCCAACACCACCAGTACTGGCACCACCACCGCCGCCATAGCCAACAATAATGCCACTATCACCACCGTCGCCACCACTACTGCCACCACTATTGCTACCACTACCGCCACCATCATTACTGCCACCATCGTTATTGCCGCCATCACCACTACTGTCACCAGCGCCGCCAACATCACTATTGCCACCACCGCCGCCACCACTATTGCTACCACCGCCACTACTGACATCACTATTGGCGTCAGTTGACGACCACTGGTTACACCTTGTTACACCTCAGTACGACCACTACCATCATTACCTTCACTTGACCATCCCACCTCTTCCACCGTCGATGTTGCTACCCCGTGCAGTGCTGCCACCACCACCACGTGGTGGTACTAGCACACTTGTAATCACTTACCGTAATTTATTTTTCCTCGTAAGTCAAGGATATAATTGTCTAAAAATTTATTACCTTTCCATTTCCTCTATTTTCTAAACACAAAATTATAATTTCGTGATTTGAATTCCCTTTCGTTCCAAACAAAAAAAAAAGTGAATTGAATTCCAAATCCAATTTCAAATCTGAAATCTAAATCCTAAAAGAATTGGTTCCAAACGGACGGTAAATGCCTTTGTTTTTATGTCACATCAGATTTTTAGTACCCACGGTTGCTTGTCAAATAGGATTCAACTAGGAGTGCACTTTCATCGTGAGATGTTCCTTGTACAACAGAAATTTTCCCAACCAGCCATCACAAGGATCATCGCCCACTCCGCAAACAAACATCAAACCCACCCCCTCGTGTCTGTTGAGCCACTTAAGAGTTCTATTTAAGGGAAGGTTCCTTCAGTCCATCAATCTGTTCCTCCTCCTCAGTGTACGCTTCACCTCCACCCTGTCTCGCACCTCTCCTTTGCCGTCTCTATATGAGGTGGCCTTGCTCTTTTAAGCCAAGAATGTAAGTGCGTGCGTGCGTGCATGAATTGACGTTATGGTTTGTACCGGAGAACTGCAAGTGCGCGCATGCATAGATTGCTGAATTTGTGATTTTTGTAATGCTATGGTTTGTAAATTGAGTGTAGCTTTAGAGAGCAACACTTGGTGAGTTGGTAATTAAAGCCAGAGGGTTACGTCCCCTTTTACAGAAGAACCAACAGTTTCCTTCGTGTTTTGACTAACGCACAAAAATAGTTTTGTTCAAAATTTTCTCATTCAAGCGCATTATTTAGGATCACCCTTCACTTCAGCTTCTAGGACTCCAGTTAATCTTCTATTTGACAATGTTGTCCCAATTAATTTTTATTGGTAAGTTCTTATGATCAATTTTGCATCGGTTTTATGACAAGGATACATGTTCTGATCATATGGGGGAATGAACACCATACTCTCATCATCGATAATTTGCTCAAAAATTGAAATTTGCAAATAAACACCATTAAAAATATCCATCACAAGAAGGCACCTTTCAGATACCAAAAATGAACACCCTTCCTACTTATTAAATCAAGAGCAACTTTGGTAACGCAAGAAGAGGAGATAATTGAGTTACTTCTCGTTGCTACGTCTTATATTTTTAGATATAGAGCAAAGTACTAAACCATAAATGTAGATAATTAAAAAGGATTGATAACAACCCTTCAATTTTTAAAAATACAATCTACTTTTGTCAACGAAAAAGTGTCACCAAAGAGCATCAAGCAAAACACTCTCTCTCTTTGCAAAGCTTTCAGAAGTATTGTCTCGCTAAATTTGAAATTCCCACTTTATATACACTTTTGGTGACCAGTAACTAGGATGGTGTATTTACTCTAACATTGTTTTTAATCCAAAAGGTGGAGTTGCATTTCTATAGTTGATTTTAGTATTTAGAGTAGGTAGATTTTGATGATCAAACTTTCTTTTTATGTTCTTATAAATCTTCTGGCCTGATAGAAGTGGAAGTTCATGGATGCACCGTTGTGGGTTGAACCAGTTAAATCTCAGGAGACTCAACCAAGAGCAATCCAGAACTTGAGATAAACTTTTGGGTAAGGCACTCTTCATTCTACTTACACGCACTTTACGTTAAGAGTTATTTGTCGTAAATATGAAGCTTTTTTGTGGTACTCTTTTTTTGCTGTAAATAACAATAAAGAACATAGAAGAAATCTCTATTAGTATTTGCAATAGCATAACACAAAACGACAACCCACATTGAAATTTGAACTCTTAAAGTTATTTGACAAAATAGGGGGTTTTGGCACAATTGGGGTAAAATGATTTTACGCCTCGAATCTGATAGAGAGAAATGTTAATAGAATGAAGTTGGTGAGATGTTTACGGATTCCCCTTGAAAATTTTAATAGTCGCGAGGCTTTTTCTAATGTCAGACTAGCGATGTATTTCATAATGCAATCAAGCACTTAAAACTTAAATGTTTCAATGATTTTCAATCGAGTGCACTGGATAATGCTTAATTTTGTATCATTTAAAAAACTAGTTCCTACTAAAAATAGACTAAAATTTTAAATTATGGTGGATTTACTTAATACTTACCACTTAATTCTGAATGAGATAGTTAAACGTTATTAGAATTTTACATAAAAAAAATTACTACCATAATGCTGCCATAATTAATTTGTTAGAAACACTGCTTCAACCACATTACAATCACTACCACAATCGGTTTTTTTTTTTTGGCCACTACCATCACAATCACCACAACCTAGCACTACCATCACTACCACCAACATCACAAGGACACCACCTCTACTGCACCATCGCTGCCGCCACCACATCCATATCCGCCAAAACCATCTAGATATCTATCACACTACACATAACCACAGTCATGACTGTCATGTCGCTGCATATTACCACCGCCATAATTACCAAGACTACATCTTAACGCAACACCACCAACACCCTTGGTTGACATATATTTGTTGTATCGTACATTTTGATATCAATGAAACTAATTTCATGAGATTTGGATGATAGATGAATTTGTTATGAATTTCTTGGTATGCATAGAAAATTAGTGTTCCAAAGGATAACCATTTGCATATGGGCTGAGATTATTTACTGTTTTTGGTCTGAACTAAGAAGCCCGGTGGTGGACTTAATCCATACGCCCCAATATGAGCTTGGAGTTAGTGGATAATCCAATTAAGGGGCGACATGGCTGAATTGAATAGTGGACTGTTAGTGTGGTTTTTCATTTCGGACCAGGCCCACGTAAATTGAAACTTATGGGCTGTTGTTCAGATCAGACAAATGGCATTGTGCAAATGGGCTTGGACCCCTGGACTCTAACATAGGCCATCATTCAGTCTATTTTTATGGGCTGATTTTATCTTTTTTGTTAGTGGCCCATTCATTAATTAAACAATTTTTTGTAAAGCGTATGCATAATTTGGTACTGGCTTTCTAGTAAGTGCAAATGCATTCTAAATTATTACCATATATATGCAAGGGGGGGGGGGGGGGGGGTAAATGAGAGATATTTTATTTTGGAGTAGAAGTAGTATCTAATCCATGGATATAAGTAATGATTATGAGTCTAGAGAAATTTTCGATCTTGTGTTCTTGAGTTATTTATTATTTTTAGGTAACCGTTGTGTGGCAAAATATGAATGATGTGTGAGCTAATATTTATATGTGCATTTTAAATGTAGTGAAATGGCCTCTACAAACATTATTGCGGACAATGGAGACTATAAATCACAGCATGACCATGCCCGAAAAGGGTGATAGCGCCCAACATAAGCGTGACACGGAAACCTATCAGAATTGGGAGAAGAAAGATCGAATTGCACGTTTTCATATGTTGAACTGCATGCATAACGATATTATTGACCAATTCGAGGGTTACCAGACCACTCAAGAGATGTGGAATGCCTTGAAGTTGGCTTTTGCAGGCACTTCGGCAACAAGTTTGTGAGCCTGGACTCTTAAGTTTGAGACTTATAAGATGGCTCCTGATGCGAAAAAGGTCGACCATCTTAGAAAGATGTCGACTATGATTCCTGACCTTAAAGCAGCAGGCAACAATTTCTCAGATGAACAGCAGATTTTCGCAGTGCACTGCTCTTTGCCTGATTCTTGGGATGAGATGAAACTCACAATGATGCGCAGTAAAAGTATTAAAACTTTTGATCAATTGTCGCATCATCTAGAGTTAGAGATAGACAAGATGCTAAGGGTAATGCCTCTATGTTTGTTGCCGAGTCTAGCGAGCGCAAAGGCTCTAGATCCAAGCGCAAAAGGCAGGATAAGGCAAATCAGGATGGAGATAGAGAATAGCACAAGAGGAAAAAGGGTGGAAAACATCGTAAGGGCAAGCGTTGAAGGTGATGCCTCTATGTTTGTTGCCAAGTCTAGTGAGGGCAAGGGCTCTAGGTCTAAGCGCAAAAGGCAGGATAAGGCAAATCAGGATGGAGATGGACAATCACGCAAGAGGAAAAAGGGTGGAAAGCATCGTAAGGGCAAGCGTTGAGGCAAAAAGGATTAGTCTAAACTGAAATGCTATAACTGCAAGAAGCCTGGTCACTTCGCCCATGAATGCACGGAGCTGAAGCAGGTACAGACTAACCTTTACTCTCAAACTGATTGCTTCATTTGCAGTCACGTATTGGTTGCTCATTCCCTCCTAATTGGATTGTTGATACATAAGCAACAAGACATGTTGCGAGCGATCGAGTAAGGTTCATCGAGAATTGTCGAATTCCTAAAGGGAGTTAACATATCTACATAGGGAATAACACTAGTGAAGCGGTAGTGGGAATTGGAACTTACCAACTCAAGATGAAAACTGGTCGCTTATTACTCATTTAAGATGTGCTATATGCACTTGGTGTTCGATGACACTTAATGTCTGTAGTAGCGATGATTGGACTAGGATTTTCTTTTAGTTTTGATGTAGACCTTGTTAGCCTTTATTTAGATTCTATATTGTATGGTAGTGGACACATTGTTGATGGCTTTTATGTACTAGATGTTGATGACAACTTGTATTATGATACATACATGATTTTATGATACATGCATGATTTATAGTAATAAACATGATGCATTTTCTTCTATTACCTGGCATGATAGACTTGGTCATATATGGCATAATCGTATGACAAGGTTGGCTAGAGAAGGACTTTTGAGTCCTCTCACCAAAGTTAACTTGCCAACATGCGAATCTTGTTTAGCTGGCAAGACTACTAGAAAGCCTTTTGGTAAGGCTAAGAGAGCCACATCTCCCTTGGAGTTAGTCCACTTGGACATTTGCGAACCAATGAATGTTAAGGCACGCCACGGTGCTAATTATTTTATCACATTTATAGATGACTACTCACGATTCAGTTATGTTTATCTTATCGTTCACAAGTCTGAAGCATTAGATTACTTCAAACGATTTATGAATCTTGCAGAGAATCAAAAGGATAAGAACCTTAAGATTGTCTGTACTGATCGAGGTCGTGAGTACTTATATGAGCAATTAAGGTGCTCTGTGAAAATAAAGGCATCATAAGGTAATTGACGATTCCTGGCACTCCACAACAAAATTTTGTAACAGCGAGAATGAATATTACTTTACTAGATATGGTTAGGTCGATGATAGTACATGCTAATCTCCTAATAAATTTCTGGGGAAACGCTTTGTCAACTGCAGCCTACATCCCTAACAAAGTGCCCTCAAAGTCAGTTACATCTAGTTTATATGAGTTGTGAACAGGCAGTAAACTAAAATTGGACTTCTTGCGACCTCGGCGGTCTGCTTGATATATTCATGTAACACCCCATCCTAACAAAAAATTAAGTCCTAGAGGCCAAGAAGTGCATATCATTAGATATTCGGAAAATTTTAAAGGATATGCGATGTTACATGAACAACCTGATGTTGTTCTGACTGAGATTAAGTCTCGTAATGTGGTCTTCCTTAAAGATGTATTCCCAAGCAAGGGGAAAGTCAGAAAAGATGTGGAGCTTTATGAAATGTTGAGTCAGATAGAGTCTCTACGCTATCTCTCAACAAGGGTGGGAGGTCATGATGACCCAATGAGTGTTGAGGATAATGGGAGTCTTTCATCAAATTCTCAAGACAATGATGATGACCTTATGGGTGTTAAGGATAGTGGGAGAGATGTACCACATAATGGGAGTATTCCATTAGATTCTCAATCTAGTGAGTACACACCAATTGATGATGACTTTCATGAGCCTCGATTGAGTAGAAGTCAACGTGGGAATATTCCTCGTCACCATTTTAGGATTAAGGAGGAACCTTTCATTTGTGTTTTACTTGATGATGAGCCTATTTCTTATCACGAGGCTCTTACGTCACCCCCTGTTAAGGACTGGCTAGCTATTATGCAAGAAAAAAATGGGTTCGATGAAAAAGAATCAAGTCTGGGAACTTTTTTATCTTTCACCTAGGCACAAATCTATTAGGAAGAAATGAGTTCTAAAGATTAAGCACAAGGCAGATGGTTCAGTTGATAAGTATAAGGCCCATCTTGTGGTGAAAGGTTACATCCAAAGAGAGGGTGTAAATTATGAGGATACCTTCTCACTTGTTGTCAGGTTTGCCTCTATTCACTTTATTCTTGCGATCATCGCTCATTTGTATTTAGAGCTCTTTCAGATGGATGTAAAGATAGCTTTTCTAAGCGGAGAACTAGATGATGAAATCTTTATGGATCAACCAGTTGGCTTTTTGGTCAAAGGACAAGGGCACAAAAGTGTGCAAGCTCAAACATTCTATATATGGCCTATGCAGTCATTTAGGCTATGGTACTTAAGATTTCATCAAGCCATGATTTCTTTCAGGTTTAAGATGATTGAAAAAGACTACTGTGTTTACATAAAGCGGTCTAGAAAGAGTTTTGCTATCCTTACCTTGTATGTTGATGATATTTTGTTGGCTGGAAATGACATGGGGATCATTATTGCCACTAAAGAGTGGTTGTCCTCTAATTTTGACGCGAAGGACATGAGAGAAGCAAGTTATGTACTTGGGGTAAAGATCCTACCGGATCGTTCAAAGAAATTTTTTTAATTTGTTTCAAGAGACTTACATAAGAAAGGTTCTTGAGCAGTTTTGTATGCGTAATGCTACACCTATAAACACCTTTGTTAAGAAAGGTCATACCTTGAGCATTGATCTTTGTCCTAAGACCAAAGATGAAAAGGATAAGATGTCTCATGTACCTTATGCAGTGCTATTGGAAGTTTAATGTATGCCATGATGTGTACACGACCAGATATATGCTACGCTGTTGGGTTAGTGAGTTGCTTCCAAAGCAATCCAGGAAATGCTCATTAGAGAGCAGTAAAAAGGATCTCGAGATATCTTCGTGGGACTGTCGACTATATGCTTTGTTACCATGGAGGTAATATGCAAAGCTAGTGGTGATTTGGACGAGCGTAAATCCACTTCAGGAAATGCTTTCTTGCTCAGCAATGGTGTCATTTCATGGTCAAGCAAAAAACAATCCTACATAGCATTGTCACGATGAAATTTGAATATGTAGCATGTTCGGCGGCTGTTCAAGAAGCTATTTGGTTGAAAAGATTCTTACAATGAATGAGATAGTACTACATGATATAGATTCTGTGACCATCTACTATGACAGTATGGCTACTCTTGGGTATGCGAAAGACCCCAAGTATTATGGCAAAACGAAGCACATAGAGACTCGTTATCACTTCTTTCGAGATAGAGTTGTACATGGAGAAGCTGTACAAGAGCATATCCCTACGAAAATGATAGTGGCTGACCCATTGACTAAGCCACTCGGTAGTGATCACCTTCACCATCATGTCAGAAGTTTGAGTCTTCGTAGAATCTGATATGATGATTGGTTGATAAGTATCTTATGTAGTTGTGATACCTCTTAACAATTTGACGTTAACTTAAGTCAATAATATGCTACGTTTCTTTGAATAAAGTGTCTTTTATGATATGTTTGATGATTTAAGATATTAGCAAATACACACATCATCATGATTGAGATGGATGTCACCAGGCTTACACGTGGTTTGCTAACTCATACCGCAACTACGTTCCTTGTCGCCTGTGTAGTGAGCAAGATGAGACACAAGAGTTCAATTGCAAAGAACTCTCTTTATATAGATGTCGCCTTGGCATGGCCAAGATGATTTTTTTTAACCCTTTTTGAGAAATAACCCATTTTTCAAGTAGCCTGAGAAAGCTAAATGTGAGATATCAAGTGGATATTTTGAAAATATGTCCAGTTTGATAATCTCAGTTTAGACGCTTGGTAATCTCAATTTAGACGCTTGGATAGTGACTAGACCAAGATTCCTATGGTATATAACGTTAGAAAGTGACATCCTCACTTTGGCGAGTATAATACCGTACCATATACATCATACTACATGTGCTAATAAGTCGACCAAAAGGGGAGTGAGAAATTAATCCCGGTTTTCTCATTATGTGATCCCTTCAGGTAAATGTGTTGACCTTATTGTACCCTTTGTTGTTGTTACTTTATTATGTTACCTATGGCCATGGTTGATGAGGTCTAAAGGGACATTTTTAGAAAATCAGTCAAACCAATGCTAAGTGGCATGAGAGCCAAGGAAAAACTTCTTTTGTAACATATTTTTGTATAAATGCGGTGTTTGATGCTCATTGATGGCCATCACTTTTTAAAACTTTTTTCTAAGTTTATTATATGTATGTGTGTGTGTGTGTACATATATATTTATTTTTGAAAAGCTAAACATGAGCACATTACTGTAGTGAGAGGTTGAACATGTTCTGAGTTTCGACTCTCAAGGGATTAAAAGTGCTCAATCTAATGTGGCTAAGTTTGTTGGGGTAGAAAGGTTGCGATAGTTCCCACGCACCTGTCCATTCTCTATAAATATGCATCAGTCTCTAGGGTACAAAAGATCATCCATCAGCAAAATTCTCACCGTAAAATCAGTGAGTGGTCAGTTAGTGTGCAAGAATGCCTTGATTCTTGATCTGTAAAAATCACGAAGTGACTCTAGTAGTCATTTCTTCTGGTGAGCTTTGGCAGAATTTTGGCGGGTTTGATAGTGAGACAATTGACGGAAAAAGGACAGTAAATCAAGTCGGGTTTAACAAGCAAAAAAGGTACGCTTCTGCTTTCGCAAATGCTCTGATCTACAGTTTCTCCATGATGAGGATGAAAACAGATAAACGTACTTCATATACAAACACATTGATACTGAAGCAACAAAGAGAAATCATCTGACAATGAGAGAGTACTATTCTTATAGATTGTAATACAGTCACGGTGAAGGTCATAGATTGCTACAGGGTGGCATGAATTTTCAGTAATTTGCGATTGATTCATATATGTGTATTTAGCATGGTAAGTTGTGCTGGGTTCGTTCTAACTAAGATAACCTAAGGGCTGACCTATATAACATCTGAGATACTGTAATTAATAGTGATACATGCTTGATGACTATTGCTAAGCAAGTGTTGCCAGTCTGTTTTATTGGTGGCGCAAGGTATATGCACCAAAACTATTAGGATGCTCTTGCAATCTATTAAAGGTACGACCTCCCGGATTTTTCATTACGTTTACCTGCAACACAAAGTGGCTAGGGATACAATGCTTTTTAAAGCTAGCTTACGAACAAAAGCTAGAAGACTGTACAAACATTATAGCCCGCATTTTCCAAATGAAACCGGATGAACTTATGCAGATTTAAGAAAAGGAGGTTTCTAGAGAGGTTCTTTCAGATATGTTAAAAATAAAATGCCTTCTTAGGTATAATTCAATATATAGCTTTCTTCTAAACACGTAAGAGAAATGGAATGAAATTAGTCCATATCAAACTTTTTAATTATCGTTCTTTTACAGCTTTTTACACAATTGAACTCCAAAAAGAGGTTTTCGACGTGCACACATCTTAGTTTGGCTTTAACAATCACACAAGCTCCCCACTCTTATAGATATAGACAGATTTATATCAACTGAGATACTGAATATAGAGGAGCATCCTATAACTTATAACTGGTGTTAATTCATGATGCATGAACCTAGTGTTGATGCAAGACCAAGCAACACATGCATGATGGATGGATTATGTACGGAATATTTTCCAAACCAGTTTAATCCAGAAACCTATGTTGATAAAAATGAGTTTCCGGTCTATAACCGTCAGACAAGCAGAGGAGTGGTCAAATTTGAAGCTAGAAGTAAACCTATAGGTAAATATGTGTGGCGATTCATATCTGTACTTGCGAAATTCACAAACACTTAATTTTTAGTTTCTTCAGCCTATTAAATTATGACATGCTCTTTATTTTTCTTACTTTAACCAAGTATGTGGTGTCGTACAACCAGAATTTGATTGTAAAGTATCGAGCACATATTGATGTTGAATGGTGCAATCAAGCAAGATCTAGAAAGAATGTGTTCAAGTACATAAACAAAGGCCCTTAAAGTTACAATGGTTATTGAACATCAAAATATTGATGGCAGCAGTGAAGAGAACCAAACTATCGATGAGATAAAGCACTACCTAGATTGTTGGTACATATCCGACTCAGAAGCATGCTGGAGAATCTTCAAGTTCCCGGTTCATTTCATGGATCCAGCAGTAAAAAAAGCTGAGCTTTCATTTAGAATATGAGAATTGTCCGTAAGCACGTCCATTAACTTATTTTGAGTTTCCATATATTGTGTACGGAATACCAGGAATAAGCTATGAACACCAAGAAAACGCGGAAACACCATTCAGATGCTAGCATATGCTCATCCATCATCCAGGTGCTTCTAAATCTTGTCAGAGGAGTAAGGAGTTATAAACAATTACGAACGGTTAATGGAGTTAAGTATCCAAACATTTAAAATAGCATGCTACCGTAAAGGACTCCTTGAGGATGACAATGAATGACACGATGCTTTGAATGAGGTTGAGCTTTCTCAAACTCGGCAATAACTAAGGAAATTATTTGTAACCATGTTGCTTTTTTGTGAGATACATAATCTATTGCAGCTATGGGAGGGGGGCAGGATGATTTGTTGGATCATACTGAGTATAACCAGCGTTGTTTATGCCATGCCAGTAAAATGATACTCATTGGCTATTGAAAGAAAACCTTGGTTCTATATGATGTTGACCTGATTTTGAACCACAGTGGGCGGTCCCTTAAAGAGTTTCCACCCCTCTCCCTCCCAGATGCTTCATTGTTGGCAGAATGTAGCAACATGTTAGTATAAGAACAACTGTCATCTAATCAAAAGGCCCTTAAAGAAGACCATGCCAGGCAGGTGAAAAAGTTAAATGCAGTACAAAAGGAGGTATATAGAAAGGTAGCAGATGTAGTTGAAGATGGAAACGAAGGATTCTTTTTTGTTTATGGCCATGGAGGAAGTGGCAAGACTTTTCTTTGGCAAATAGTTATTTTAAGACTGTTGCTCAAATGGTCATGTTTGTTGGTCGTTGCATCATTGGGAATTGCAGCGTTAGTAACACCTGGAGGTAGAACTGCACATTCAACGTTTAAATATCGTTGGGTATTAATAAAACTACATCCTGTGGTATTCGTCAAGGCACAACACAAGCAAAACTTCTATGCAAGGCCAATTTAGTCATTTGGGGTAAAGCATGCATGAACCACAATAATGTCTTTGAAGCCGTTAATAGAACTCTACGAGATATTACCAAAAAAAAAAGGACCCGACAACAGAATACAGGCCATTTGATGAAATACCATTTGTTCTTGGAGGTGATTTCAGGCAGATATTACTTGTCATTCTTAAAAAGGGAAGAGAAGACGTCTTAATGGGAACAATCAACATAACAGAACTTTGGGATCATTGCCAGGTATTTTTGCCTTCACAAAACATGAGAATTGATTAGAACATGCCACATACCATTACAGCACAAGGTGTTCAAAGCTTCAGTACATAGATTTTAGACCTTGGCAATGGAAATTTGCCTACATATCACCTCAATAATGAATCAGATCCTTCTTTGATAAAGATTCTAGACGAATTCCTTATTTTCTCTTGAGATAATCCTTTGCAAAGTATCAGGGATGCTACTTATCCAAATTTTAATTTTAATCAGAGGTTCAAGGATGCACAATGTTGCTTGAATGAGCTATACTAGCACCAAAACATGAAAATAATAATAAGAAGAATAATAATGAGTTCTCATATGCTTTCTATAATCTGAAAATGCTAAGGGGCGTAGAAGTTGTATTACAATTTGCCGGACATCAACAAATGTAGAAGAGCAAGAGCTATTGCACTCTATAGAGTTTTGAACTCCTTGAAATTTAGTAGGCTGCCAGACCATGTGCTTGAACTCAAAAAATGAGAGCTATACTTATGTTCTTACAAACCATAAATCCAAATAAAAGGCCATGCAATTGAAGCAAGATTGGTTGTCACACAGTTAGCAAAATGGGTTATAGAATGGAAGGTACTTACGGGCAGCAGATGTCGTGATAAATTTTATTCCAAGGATAGTCATGAGCCCCACGAAAGATAATCTTCCTTTTGTTTCGAAACAAAGGCAATTTTCAGTTTCACTTTGCTTTGCTACGACGATTGACAAAAGCCAATGACAAATGCTGAAAAATATTGGCTTATCTATGGAAACTTGTTTAACACAACAATATGTAGTGGTTTCATGAGTAACCACACCATAGTCCTCAAAATTTTGATAAAAGATTGCAAACCTGAACATAAAGGTTACACAAAGAATGTTGTTTATAATGACATCTTTAATGGGCTCTGTGCCAATAGGTTTGTTGCATTCTCCTTTAATTGATTCTGGAAACATAAGCCAATTAAAATTTTCATCCTAGTACATGTCTACTAATTATTATTGCACCTATGTCGTTTACCTATTTTTTCACGTTTGTAGACATTTTGTCTATCTTTAGACTCATATCTATTTTGTGCAAGAGTTATGGCTATGACCTCTCACTGAAACTTAGTGAAACTGGATACAATATATCTCTAATCGGTAATTACCCGCAGTGCCTGACTGACATGACAAAGCTCTCAATTGAATGTTGTGGTCATCGTCTTCATTCATAATGATGTAATGAGAGAATCAGGTCAATTGAAAATTTTTTGCTCGTAGTCATTGGGTCATAGTCTTTGAATTTCTTATGTCATGGTTCTTTCCACTGTTACTGATTTACGAGTGCCTTTTCATTGTCGTTTTACTAATTTCAGGTCGTTGACAATCAAGGACTGCATGTCGTGTTACGTGATTAATGGAACTTGAAGCTGCTGCTGTAAAAAGGTACTTATTTCCTTTTGATGAGAAAAGCACGTGAGAAAAACGTTAATTAGAATTGTCACTGGATCAATATTAATTAATTCAACCAAAATATATCTCTAGTGAAAGCGAGTACAACATGCAGAATTTCACAACCTTAATGAGAAAAAGAAAAAAAAACACTCATAGCTTTGCTTCTACTTTTATGTTTTGCATCTTAAAGAGTTTTCATCCGTCGGGTAATAACTATGCCTCAAAGTTTTTTCTGGCTTTAATACCTTACAATTCATTTTTTTTTGACAATATTAAGTTTCATACATGTGCTATTGAGAGTGAAATTTATATGAGTTCGTTGGGGACTAAAATTCATCACTGGTTGCCTAAGATGGATTTAGCCTTTCCTTTCTAAGGTTGCACATCTTACTTAAAGTTACCCTTGTGGTGAATATTAACTTAAAAAAGAGTGCCTAAAGGACCCAATCTTTCTGAAATTAAAATGGCAAATAGGTTGAGCATCAACCAAGTATTGAACACCCAATTAAAGGAAGAAGAAGAGGTAAATTACAGTTTCATAACAGTATGATTTTTACCCCTCCCCTCCCATATGCATGTCATATATGTGTATTGACCTATATTTTTATTGGTAAAGGAAATGATATAGCTCAAAATACACTCCAAATCGGGACATGACGCATGTCGAGTTTGACTCATGGCCAGCCTTATCAACTGCGGAATTGGTGGTACCAAATTGAAGGAACAAGAATCTTGACTTGATCCTCAAAGATCCTAACATATCCTAAAAGGGACTATCCCCAGGTATGCAAACAACTATCCACACAGATAAACATTGTGTCTTATTCTATTAAGAGTTTACTCCTGTAGCAGCACTCTAACTTTAGCATCGAAGAGCTCTCTCACCGTAACCCCACCCGATGGTCACTCTTTGCTCAGTTTTGCAAGTCAATTCTCTGGCCGTGATTCCCAAACAAGTTCTTAGAAGCAATACGAGATAACATGTACCGTTGAGGCAAAGATTGTTGCAGTGCTGCTAGAAAAATCTGTGGTTCTATGCTGCATCCCTAAAGTGTTCAAAAGGCCTCAAACCAAATGGAAACATTCTCCAGTATGACGATTGTGGTCCAATTTCAAGCATTCCAGTTCAATGGTTACGAATGCTCACAATATAAAGCATACTATGAAAGAGAAGGTTAACATTTTGAATTCCAACCACATTAATCAAACTATTACAGTATACAGAATCCAAATACAAATGAGTGACATAACTGGGACAACTTTATTTGTGATATTCAACATGCAGGTAGAAATGATGCTCCATATTCCTGTTCAACAACTAATCAAGTTGCAAAAAGATTACACAACGACTAATTCATTATTCTTAGATTTCTAAAGTACTAAATGTCAACACAACTTTGCTAGGTGGGCGTAATTCATGCAATACCTAATCCTTTAAGAAGCATTATTCGTACGACTATTTAAAATAAAAATTGTTGGTAAGCGAGTGGACAAAGATTTCAAAGACTATGCCGTCAACCATTTTGTTCAAAGATGAAAGCAATGACAAATCAGCTGAAAATGGAGAGGAAGGCATATATTACCAAAAGTAAATTATACCTTCAATCAGTTGCTGACATTTAGTACTTTCAATCAGGATAGTAAAGAAAATGGTGGTGACTCATAAATGTCAATAGTGACAAAGTAAAGAAGAGGCGTATGAAAGAAGAACAAACAAGCAAATGTTGAAGATGACGTGGTTGATAAATTAGATGATGATAATAATGATTCAAACGTACTCAGTACTAAAACTCCATAAAAAAAAATGAAGGAAGAAAAGAACTACAAAGGTAACCTATGACAACGTCAAAAAGAAATGCCTCCAAAAGAAGTATGCCAATCACAAGATGAAGACGTAGATGTTACATTGACCACGCTTAGTGCAAAAAGTGAAGGAAGAACAGAGCTATAAAGATAATCAACGTCATTAGCATTATCAATCTTGAATTAAAGTTGAATAATTACTGAGCATTCCGTTTTCATGACAATATTTATGAATTCGTTGGTTGGACATCAAAAGAGTCTATCCTTTGATTTCATAAAAAAGGTGGTTTATTAACCCCACTCTTTGCATTTGCACATGTCCATTAACTAGTAAGGCAGAGAAACAAAACTTCATGACAACGGATGGCACCTTATAACCTCATTATTCTGACTCCAAGCCCTTGAAAGAATTTCGCCCTTAATAGAATTCAAATGAATGGAGCACAAAAAACAAGAACTTTCTAATAATTTTTACATGGGTGGACCATCCTCTTATGATTAATATTTTGTAAAGCAATTTTGGCCACAATGTACTCTTAGGACCTCTTTGTTTAACGGAAAATATTTCACGAAAAATGCTTTTCAGAGTATATTTTCTAAGGAATAGCGTGCCTATGAAAAAATATTCATAAATTTTATTTTTTGTTTGTTTGCTCTGCATACCATAATGTTATAAAATTACCTAAATAAAAAACGATATAATAGAAAACTTATGCTTCCCAAACCCCTCCTCACCACCCCCAAACCTGCACGCACACACCACTGGTTCACCTCTTCATTCCTGCCGTCTCCTCCTCCATCGGCCCTTTATCGTAACCAGACCATCCCTTTCCCCTCCCTACCTTGCGTAGGTCACCCTTCCTTTTCCCCTTCCCCCTCCCTATGATAATCGACACCCCAATCTCACCTTTTGCACCAAACCACGTCCTCACCCTACAACGCCACACCACCACCGAGACCTCCCCAATGCCCGACCCACCTCCACCACAACCAATAAATCTTCTACCTCAGTGTTGTCAAAGGCACACCTAGGCGCAAAGCACGAGGAGTGCGCCTCACCTAAGACTAGGAACAGCCCCTTCAAAAAGGCACGTGCCTTATCTGCCTAGGCTCCTAGGCACAAGGCGATGATGGAGTGCCAAAAAAAAAGACCAAAGATCTTAATCTTAGATTTTTGTATCGTGGTATCATCTCAAGCATTCATTGTCTTTGATTCTTTGTTTCATAACATATAAAATTAATATATAAAAAACAAAAGAGCCTAAAATCCCAAATTCCAAATTAATCAATTCTCTTGTTGTTATTTATTATGCTAGCGCTGTATTGCCAATTGTTGCTCTCTTTCAAGTAAATTTACTCCTTCACTTCACCTTGTAGGCAGAGAAGATGAGATTGAGGAAGAATTCTTACCAGACTTGGAGCCTATGATTCCTTTTTGAAGAAATCATTTTTGCCCTAACTCTCATTGATGATGAGAATGACATTGTCATATTCAATTAGGATTAAATGATTCTCATTGGATTTGAAACTTCTACTAGTGTTGAAAATTTGTTAAATTGTCATGTTCTCAATTTTTTTTACTTGATTTAATGCACTAGCATTTATTTATTTTCATTTTGTGCCTTACTTTGAAAAGGCGTGCGCCTGCGCCTCTCTCCTAGGCTTCAGGGATTCTTTGCACCTTAGGTGCGCATGTACCATTAAAAACTATGCCTCAACTGCACCTATGCCATCGCCTCCATAATGCTCAGCCCTTGGTCGTCCACCACTGTAACACCCACCCTCTAGTTCGTCACCACCACCAAATCTACCATAGCCCACCCCCACGGCCACCATGTCCAGTAAATGGTATCAGCGGGCTTCGGCCTTCCTTCGGGGAGTCAGAGATTCATTTTATGCTCAAATTTATCAAAAGGTAAAGAACAAGATCAAAGAAGAAAAAAATAGAGAGATAAGAAGAAGAGCAAACATAGCAAGTAAGGCCACGTTTGACGCAGCTTTTTTTCCAGTTTTGGAAACTGGAAAAAAAAAGTGCGTTTGGTAACCATTTTTTTTTCCTTCTCCAATTTAAAAAACCAGTTTTTAAACTGCAGAGTAAAAAAAAAAAACTCCAGAAACTGGTTTTTTTTTTTGGAGACCACCACCAACACCCTCCCACCGCCGGCCGCCGACAGCCACCTCCGGCGGCCAGCGACCACCGCCGGCTACTGTCGGCAGCCACCTCCGTCCTCCGGCAGCCACCGGCGACTGTCGGCGCCACCTCCAGCCGTCGGCGACCACCGCCGGCAGCCACTGGCGACTGTCGGCAGCCACCTTCTGCCGCCGGCCTCCGGCAGCCACCAGCCACACCACTGTCGACCACCGCTACGCCCCACCACCACCACCGCCACCGCCACCGCAAACCACCCAAAAAAAAAGTTAAAATAAAAAGGGTTACCAAACACCAAAAAAAAAAAACTCAAAAAAAAAAAGTTATCAAACACCCACTTGTTTTTGTAAAAAAAAATAAATTAAGCTGCTCTTTAAAAACTGAAAACCAAAAATTTTTTTTTGTCAAACGAACCCTAAGCGAAGGGGGAGAGAGAGGGGGGCCTTGATAGAGTGGGGACGGAGAGATGGTAGTGGCAACGATGGAGTCAAACAGTGGAAACTGTGGTGGAGACAGGCAGTTTTGAGAATGCAGATATGAGGTTTGAAAAGTGACTGGTTTTAGTTCAGGAAAATGACTTCCTCTTTTTATTTTCATAAACCATTGCCTTCTCTTTATATGAATGGCAAACATTTTTCGTAAAAATTTTCCAATAAACACATCAAAAAATGAAAAATACAAAAAAAATTCACAAAAAAAATATTTTTTGAGAAACATATAGGGCCTTAGTGTTGTTAAATTTTGCCATTAATAATATTTAATGATCATTAGTTACCACTACACAAGTGTTGTAGTGCCTTAGCTACATCCATAAAAGAGAAAAAAAAATTATTTATCACTTGAGTTCTTGTGAACTTATTGCCATCTAGAATTTACATAAAACATATCTGGCCTGTTTAGCTTGTAAAACAAAACTTCAGTTAGACTAGAATATGAATCATTTGCTGCACAACATGTCTGTTGTAACAATTATAGTGACAAAAGATTATCAAAAAAAGTGTTATGTAGCTTTAAGCCGTTTGACCAATAAAGGCATGTAATATGACGTCTTAGTTGCAGAATAAATCAGTAAGTTAATTCTGTTATGGAAAGTCATGAGGCGCAAAAGATGAAGGTAGAAAGAAAACGAGTGTCTTTCTTGCAAAAGTATTGTACGAGGTATGAGATATTTCAATAAGGACAAGATTAGCATGCAAAAGTGAAATCTATGTCTCGTGGTTACATCACATCAAAATTGCACCACCTGGAACAAAGCCATACATAAGATTGAAGAGATATGAACCCCCCCATCCCATTTCATCTTCAACCACAGAAAATAGTGACTAATGTGCTTTGTTTGGTGATGACTACATTCTAGCGGGTAGGATACATGCTAAGCAGCAGACTGGGTGACTCCACTTTCAGCTATTTCCTCAGCTCAGCCTCACTCTATGTGGTCCCTTTGTGCTGCCATGCCAACCCTTGATATAGTTGTGAAATGGGCGTATCAGTTAAGGTATTGAGCCTGTATCCTGTCCCTGTTTTGTTCCCACCAGAGCTTTGCGTGTACCTCCCCAAATTTTTCACGACTGTAACAACGAAGGAAGATAGTATTAGCATTCTATAGTTTACCAAGCACCATCACAGAAGGGTCCTAACAGACGACCAAGTTGTGCTTGTGCTTCTTCCACAAACTAAGGAAATTGCTCTAGCGTGGTTGTGCCTAGGATCTAAGGTTAAAACTTATCAGGACCCCAGCAGATTTTTCAACAGCACCCCAAGCTGATAATCAAAAAGGGCTATGGACGGTTCCATCCTGCTGTGAATTTCTGACCAAAACTGTATACGTTATAGGACGACTCCTGAAGATGAAAACGACTACAAGGTTGGACCTCAGATTATAGTGTTAAACGATCTTCATGCAAAGATGAACCCTACGTAAGATGGAAGTATGCGATTCAATGTTCATTTCTATGTGCTTTCCAGTGACTCCCATTCGTATAGAATTGACAATATCAAATTTGCAAACTCCACCCCCCCCCCCCCCTTCTTTCTCTCCAGTCATGTTAAATTAAAGCTAACAATGGGTACTCAAAATAAAATAAGGAAGAGTGAGATTTTTTACCTGAATCTGACCCGTCGAAGCTCCCTAGTACCATCTGCTAATTGTCTAATGGTAATGTATACACCGGGCTCATCTTCCTCTATCCACTCTGACTCGATGTCACTAGCATTGCTAATAGAAACCGAAGCTTCATCTCTAGATGAGGTCGTGGTACGTGATGCATCCATAGAGGACGCCTCGCCTCTTTGACCCCCAGTGGCATAAGCACTTGGTCCACCGCTGTAATGATAGTTGCCGCCTTGATCTGAAGGGTCACTTGGAAAATAACCTTTAGTTCCAGAAGGCTTATAATAGTTTCGTGGAGTCCACTCTTTGTTTAGTGATGAAGTCAAAGGGCTCTCCCTAGCAGATCCCAGCCTCGAGTAAGAAGAATCTCTCTGCAGTACAAGAGTGTAAATTTATCTGAGTTAAGGGCATTCAGAAGCAATTTCTGTGCTGATGTATATGGGAAACAAAAGCAGGGTTTTTAGTGCTCAAAAGCAAATGGAACTTGTAAAGTTGTGAAGACTAATAATCGTGAAGAACTTTGTGAATCTTAGGAGTAACACTTAGTCCATAATATGGCTTCCTTTCAGATCAACTGGCGAACCCTTCACCACTATAAGATCTTGAGTCTCCATGATTTTGCATAAATTTTCTTGGAAATCCAAAAGCACAAGTAATTGTTGCAAAATAACTAAAAAGGGTAGATCTATTGTCCAACCTAATTTGACTTCAGTCGGAGCAGTGAAGGATTATAGCAGGAAACGGTACAATTGTATTGCAGCAATTGCACATTTCCCTTAGCAAACATGAGACCTAGTTGAAACCACAGCTATAGCAGTGTTTTTTTATTCTTTATCTTCGAAAGAAGGATACAAACATTAACAAAGATCCATACGGGAAGGAAATGAAGGTGGGATCTATTAAAGGTATTTTTTTTTTATTCGGGAAGCTAAGATTTATATGACTAGCAATTTTCACTTTGTGTCTCTTGGGGTGGGGTTGTAAAGGCACGTTTGAAAGTCTTGTGACCAGAAACTGGCAGATTCTTACATGTGGCTCTCCTTACACAATTGAATTAGTTAGTTTGGGAAGAGATCGTTTCTGGTCATATTGGAGGTGGGGGGGTCAAGCCCATGCAAATGAAGCAAGTCTAATACTCTAAGATAAACAAAGCCAGGTAAACTAAACATATATGGTAAATTTTGTCTGACTACAGAATGTCACTGTCATAAATGAGGGGATAAACTAACTTAATCGTTGAATACTATGAGTGCGTCTAGGCAAGACAAGTCCAAGGCACAGAATTCAGTAAAAAGAGGAGGAAGTAGAAGGTAAATTACCCCATCCTCGGACCTTCCGGGAGTGTTAAGAGCCTGGCGGTTGAATCTCTGTACATTGTAGAGCTCCATGATCCGGTCGTAATTCTCCCCCCACCATCTCTGAGCTTGCCATTTATCAAACATCTCCCGGCTTCAAATTTCAAATATATAAGTAATGTCAGCATGTAAGTATAGAAGCTACTTGGATTCAAACAAATTCAGAAGATAATCCATTTGACATCCAATTGGTTCCCGTGTCACAATATCGAAGTAAATTGCTGCTTGATAATGGCAGCTTCAAGGAGGCCCATTGGGCCAGGAGAACTTCCTCACACATTCAGTCAATCCAAGCATGGACATAGGACTTGAGTGTCTATAATGAAGATCATTAACAAGTTGGATTCATTAAAAATGGGGACCATATGCATCAACTACAAGGACTCGACTTATTGCATGGTCGACCTAGTGGATCATGAGGAAAGGAAAAACAGTAATTCATTGATACTTGAAAGGATTAACTTGGCCAACTTGGGGCCTGCAACACAGTAAACCCACCCACCCCAAAACTATGAAGGAAAAAAAGAAAAGGAAATTAAGATTGAAAACTGCCAAAACAAATTTCACCTTTGCATCGGCAGAATTATCGTTTTGAGGGACTATTTCTGTTTATTTACACATATATTCTGTAATGAAAAACAGAAAGAAGTATATTACTGAAGGGTACCTGAAGCGAATTCGTTGAAGATCATTCCCACCATTGGGAAGAGACACAAAAGTAATTTGAACACCAGGCTCCACTTGTGCCATCCATTCCTTAGGCTCATCCTCGTCCTCCAATACCACTTCTCCAGATTGGGCTGAGACAGACTCTAGTCCTCCAGCACCCCTCATTGCCCCACTGAACCTTGAGTCATATCCACTGGTTGGGTGGTGACCAGGGCGAGTAAAGTCCCAAGCAGGAGTAGAACTTGAACTTCCTGGTTGAATGTAGGGATATGGAACTCCTTCTGAGATAGTATCAAAGTCAGGGAAAGGTCGGTGTCCTTTCTTATTGCTAGGAGAGCTTGTACAGGGCTTGCATTGCTTATAAGCACCCGAGAATTTCAGTGCCATATCCTTGATCTGTACAGAATTGAATTTGGATGTTAAAAAGGATTATAAGAATCACGAAGTTTAAGTAACTGAATTTCTGTTCAACAAAATAATTTTACATGCATCTAAGTTGAAGGTGGACGAGTAGACACATCAAGTAGAACAACTTGTGAAATTCTCAAAAAAGAAGATGAAACACGAGAGGGAAGGGTACGCTCCAGGTGCTTCATTTACTTCGATGCAACAGGCATGGGGCATGACATCTTCAGATACCATGTATACTTGTAAGACCACTATGCATATATGACAATGAAAAATCTCAAACCATATACACATTTTCGTTATACAGTGGCCAAAGAATAGGCGAACAGATGTGCTGATACTTTTAGAAAGAACTACAGGGGGAAATTTGGAATGTATCCGGCTATTCTTTTACACCCTTTCACAGTGCACGGTGTCAGCTTCAATATCGAACATCCCAGAAGAAAAGGACGGATATGGATCTGTTACATTAAGACATGACTTCAGCTATTCTTGTAGAGAGCATAAGACAAAAAGTTGAAAGCCAAGGACGTTGAAGGGTAACTATAAAGATTGAACCATCCTTTTCATGATATGCCCCATAGTCTAGGGCATTGACAAATGCTATTCAGACCAGAGAATAAATTAGTGCTTTCATGTTAAAATTAGGGAGTTTAGTTTCCACCTCAGAATTGAGCCTGAGGGACATCTACCCTGATCAAAATATTAAGTGCACTAGCATGCTCCCTCTTGAACTGATCCTTCATGACCTAGCAATCAAGAGAACAACTCCCAACAGAATATTTACGCTTAAATAGACCAAGAGAATGACCCCCTCTATGTCGTATCTTTTGTACATAGCTCGTCCCAAGCCCAACAAACAAGGCCTTGGTCGTATCCCATGAACATGAATCCTAATAAATCAAGACTTTATCTATAGGACATCATCCCATAACATGTGAGTGCATCGGGCAAGAATGGAAGAAAGGGATTTATAGAACTCACACAAACTAATTAGGGGCAAGGCCTAGTTGACGATGACGACGATGATGGCTGGACTAGAAACTGTCATCTCTCTTTATTTTCTCTTTGAAAAGGTCATAGCAGAGACTTGGAAGAGATGCCCTTGTGCTCTTAAGGCCCATATGGTCACAGTGAATGCAGGCAATATATAGAATGCATAACCAGCTGAATCAAAATGGTAATGTACGTTCTAAACGAAATTCAGTTCATAACAAAGTTGAATGATTGACCAAAGTAAATGTCAGGAAAGTAACCATTTGTATTTACAAGAAAAAAAAATCCAGCCAGAGGAAAATGTTTGGAGGGTAATATGTAAAAAGAAAGTGGGAAGAAATCTTGAATACGTATGAAAAGAAGAAAAATGGACAAATATGAAAAGGAAAAAGGTACATAGAGGCAGGGTTTTCTTTTTTCGACTCATTCCATCCATTGTCTCCTAGAAAGGATGATTTTTGGCTTCAATAAATTTATTTTCTTTGTTGGTCTAACAAGTGTAATTTGCCAAACTAATTGGTAAAATGGGAATCCCAACGGTTGGGAATTAACATTCTATTCTTGCACCTATGATGTCCCCCAAGTTAAGTAGCAGGAGGGATCAGGACTGAATGCCTTAAACCTGACTGTCTGACTTCACCAACCATCTACTTTTGCGGCTGGAGCTTTCATTAGGCTGTCACAAATTAATTTTTCAGAGACCATTGGCATGCAAAGCATTCGCTTTAAGACAGTTTTGAATGGCCTTGGAGTACAGAGGGAGTGGACAAGAATTCAATGGTAGGTCACGTCAAGGACACTTGGATGCGTCTTTTCTAAACAAACATGGTCTTTTCTCCAGATCTCCACTTGGGCACTGTGTCTATGGAATAAACTGTTCGAGTTTTTACTTTTAATAATTTATTTTTAAAATTTAATTAATTTTTATTTTATTTTAATCTTATTTACCTATCTACTCTATTTATGAAAATCATGATTTCAAACAGAAATTTTAAGAGAAGAAAGCGTTGTTTGAAACAGAGATTTCTTTTGAAATCTTGCTTCCTAACAAAAATTTCATACATTTTTCAAAAAAATCTCTGTTTCAAATCACGTTTTCTTTCCTTAAAATCTTTGAAATCATGATTTTCAAAAGTGAGTTAAATAGGTAAATAACGTTCAAAATGAAGTAAAGAAGTAATAAAATATTAAAAATGGATTATTGAGGGCAAAAACTCCCACCCCTGCCATGGAGTTTTTTTTTTATTAGATAGAAAGGTTGGACCGTAAGACTTTAATCTAATTGGTAGAGAGTATTGCACTTCGGAGTTCTATAAGGCCGGCACATACATCTGAGTTTCCAATTCTCTCACCTATGTCGGGGCCGAAGCGCACAAGGACGCGTGTGTGGAACACATGCAAGACGAGAACGTAAGTTTATCACCGATAAGTGTCGCGGACAAGATTGGAATCAAGGTGGGAAACCTGAATTGAAATCTTGGAGACCGCTAAACTAACCCTTGTTGCTCCTGCCATGGAGATGTATATATATATATATATATATATATATATATATATATATATATATATATATATATATATATATATATATATATATATATATAGGGAAAAGCGAATATAAGGTTAGCCTCACACAAGTTGCGTGAGGTTAGCTGCAAAAATTACGTAGTTTCATTAAAAAATGAGGTAGATGTCAATCATTTTTTTCCTCTATCTCCCCGTCCCCGCACCCCCCATCTTTTCTCCTCCCCGTGTCTCTGTCGCAGGCCCTAGCGGCTAGCACCACCGCCCAACCTTCTCCAACCACCGCCCTAACCTTTCTTCACCGGCCCCATCACCAATCCCGGCTACAGTCACCAATCCAGGCCACCATCACGCCCACCGAGACCCATCTCCTGCAGCGACATTACAAGAAACACCACCGCCCAATCTTCCTGCACCGGCGACCATCACCAATCCCGGCCACCATCACGCCCACCAAGACTCATCTTGCTGCCGCAACAGTACATCGCCAAGACCATAGAAACACCGTCACAAGCCACCGTAGCCTGCACCATCACACCTATCATCTCCAAAGCAGAAACCTGCCTTCCACCTTCCACCGTCACAAGCCACCGCAGCCACCACTGCTAGAACAGGCTTTTTCTTCCCACGACCCCCACACCCACCATCACAAGCCATCGCCTTCTTATGGAAACCCAGCACTGCCGCCAACCACTTCACAGAGCCAAGCAGCACAATCCCTGTTTGTGTTTCTGATCGATTAAGTTGATGACGTGCTGTTGTGAATAGGTGGAGTGCTTGATGTATCCGAAGCCACTAAGAAGTTCGCTAATGAGTCGATGCTTCCAATAACGCTAATGAGCCAAGCAGCACCTTATAGCTTGAAGCTAGCCTCCATCGCCGGGCAGTTCTATCATGAGTACAACAGCAATTGGAGTTAGATTTTGACATAACTAGACCACGCACTACCTCGCCCAATTCCCAGCTGCTGGTTAGCCTCACAAACAATTACATGACTCAGTGTAATTACATGACTTAACCACTTCATGTGCTGTCTTCCCTTACCAGATCTCAGTGTAATTACATGACTCATAATGGAAGGACACCAATGGCTGCTCAAAGTTTTCAGTCGATTGAGGATCCCCGAGAGTGGGGAATGTTGGGCGGTGGTTCTGACCGGTGAAAAAAGGTTAGGGCGGTGATTGGGGAAGGACGGGCGGTGGTGCTAGCCTGCGACAGAGAGACGGGAGGAGAAATGGTGGGGTGGGGTGGGGGAAGAGAGAAAAAAAATGACTCATATATACCTCATTTTTTAATGAAACTACGTAGTTTTTGCCGCTAGCCTCACTCAACTTGCGTGAGGCTAGCCTTATATTCGCTTTTATATATATATATATATATATATATATATATATATATATATATATAGTACAATCGGTAGATAGAAATATTTTTTTGGTTCCATACTTCAATTTTCTTTGTTTTGTCTGTTGAGATAATAAAATTATAGGATTCATCAATTTCTTTTTGCTCCATCACACTTGGATTATATAACAACGGTAGTTCTCGCCTTCTCTTAAAGGATGTAGCCCACACCATAGAGGATGTAGCAGGGTAAAGGGTGAAGCAACAAAATGTTCTATAATAATTGAACCTCATTAGTACCCGAAACAACTGCAGTCTGCAGAACATATCAATTCCTCAATTCAACTTTGCTCCATTTCCTCCACAACTTCTCAATGGTACAAAGTTAAAGATGATTCTCAATCGTATCACAGAAAATTGCGATACATAAACCATCACTAATCGTAAGCGCAAAATCTTACTATTATAAAACCATTCCATATGAGAAGTTATGGAACAAAACCAAACTCATTTTCACTGTGAACACATTGGTCCACCGTCCACCATAAAAAATAAAAAATAAATGAAAAAAAAAACAATCAAAGTAACAAAGACACCCCCCAGTGCAACATGGGACACATGTTCCTCCCCAAATAGCAAACCACAATTATACCCAAAAGCTAAAGGGTCTACTACATAAGTTGGTCTTATTTTCAAAATTAACTTCTGTCAAACTAATGTAAGGTTCCAAAACGTTGTATCTCAAGTTTTTATAACTTAGCGTTCACATACGCACATATATAGGTGGGGGACACACACACGGGCACATATAGGTGGACACACACCGTGGTCCTCCTACGTGGGTACGCTGTTACATTTTGCGTGTCTTGACAAGAAAGGAAAAAATAAGAGTTTGCAGGCAAGAAAAACAAAGCAAAAAAATGTAGGGAAGAAGAGGATAGGGGGCGTAGGGGATTGGAACCTGCGCCGTCAGGCTTTTGACAGCCTCTTTTGTACTTGGAGTCCCACGCGCGCCTTCATCCTCCGCTTCTTGCTTCGAGCACGTTATACACGTCAGCATCTTATCAATTTATTCCTATGCTTTTCCTTTTCACTTCCCCACAATTCCTCTGCATCAACATGAACCATACAAGGGCAAATGGCAACAATTAATGACCATCCATTTTTGGTCCTTACAACACTTCAATATCGGATTGAGACATCAACAGAGCATACTAGACAAACGAATTCTTTGTGACAAAGCAATTTCATAGGAAAACAGCCCTGTCCTATGGCCATGACATAAACATGCATGTGACCAAGTTTTTTCATTGGATCATATTCAAGGACCCACAATATTTAAATAAACAAATTTAAGTAAATTTTTGCCACAAAGACATAATCAGCTCTATGTTTATGACCGACAATTCGACTCAAAATTGAGCGCAAAACAGTTATCGTCTGATTATGACGTGGTTACTCACACCCAAAAATTTACAAAGGGATGCAGAGATGGGCATTTGAGAAGACGAGTTCCTTCATTCCATGGGGGACCAAGACCAAATGGGTGTTAAGGAAAAAGGGAAAAAGGGAAAGAGAGATGGGTAGCTGATTGGCTCGGGATCAGAGCTAGAAGGAAATATTGAGTCAATAATTGAAAGCAAAAAAGAGAAAACCCAAAGTGGTCTCCAATGTGGGTTGCTTTAATGTTGTACGAAGACCGAGGAAGAGGAATAAAGAATGAGAGCTGAGATTTTGCGTGAGCCGAAGTTTCTGACGGGTTATTCCTTATTGCTTACAGCAACAAAAACCAGAGCCCAGCACAGCCCTTTTTTTTTTTCTCTTCTCTTCATAAGCACCATTCGCTTGAAGAAACGAGGAAAAGTGAGTGTGTGTACTGTGCCTGTGTGTGTGTGAGAGAGAGAGGGATGGAACAGAGGGTACAATCACTTTCTTTGCTCGCCGGCGTGATTGGAAATTGAATGTGGAGCTGTCGAGTAATGAAAGCTGCTTGTGGATGGCAGAGAGACAAAATAAAGCAGAGATAGAGAGGGATCACACAGCACAACGACATTATTCATCTTGAAAATGACTTACCCTTCTGCAGGCTCGACCGCTTCTTACGATTTGCTCGCCTCTCTCTGTCTCTCTCACTATTCATTCACCAGGAAACTGATCTCCACTGTCATGTAGCTTCCAATTTCCATTGCTGAAAACATACTGAAATGCAAAAATTGTAAAACAAGTGAAAATATTAGGAATCAAGGGGGGGAATGCAAGTAAAGTTCACATTGAATCATTGACAAAACAGTCAAAAAATTCCTGTTTTTGAGAGTACGGAAATAGCCCATGTATGGTACTGAAAGTTCCATTTGAAGCGCTGAGCAGACTCTCTAAGCGCCAAAAAGAAACCCACCCACAACCAAACCCACACACACAGACTGCAAGAGAAATGGGGTTTCTTGTCTTATGCAAAACACTGATAAAAGCATTTTTCATTCGTGAAAGTACTCCAAAGGGCGGCTCATTATCACACACACACACACACACACACACACAAACAGAGTCCCTCACCTTAGTAGAACCGCCATTGTATCCAATCAATGATTTTCACTTGCAAGAAAAACGTGTTACAGCTCCGAAATAGTACTTCAAAAGGTCAGATAGCATCAACCAAAACCGCCGCCCGGCCTAAAGCTCACCAAAATCTACAGAAATATCGCCGGAGAAAACCGCCGGCGATTTGGGTTTTTGATTTTTGGAGGCCTCCAAAAACGGAAAGATCTTTTCAAAATCTCAGCACCGGATTTTACGGTGTGAGTGTGTGTATATCTACCTATATATATAGTGGTGACAAAATAAGAGCAAATAGAGACAAGAGAATGGAACATCTCTGGTATTTATAGAAAGCGGAGTGTGTGACGCCGTTAAGTAACGGAAAACGTCTATAAATACAGACAGTGTACAAACACTGGGGACCCACATGTCTAGGGATGTTGCAATGATGCTCTCCGGTGTATGATTAGTTGGCCACGTGTTCGGATGGGAGTGGGTGAGAACCGTTATGATGGACTAAAGGGTTATGATTTTGTTTTTAAGCAAAAGATTTCGTTGAGATCACAAACAATCAGAATCATCATGATTATGATGTTATCATTTGGGGGGTTTGATGAATATTTTGTTCTCTGAGGGGGCGAGAGTGGATGATTGATGAACACTTCTTCTTAATTTTGATTCTCATTAAGAATCAATCTTGACAACAGCCCTTTTACGCTTTTACCGATTAAAGATCAAGATCATTGTAAGAATAGAATTGATTTCTTACTCGTGTTTAGAGCGAGTTTATCATTTTTCCTTATAGAATTACTTTCATATTGTAATATGCTCTATAACCGTAGTGACAGTTGATGTATGATAACTATTGTTAAAAAAAAAAAGTTAAGACATGTGCGTTGATGACTTATTTTTGAAAGTTTATAAAAGAGATAGCACTGTCAGTCAGAACTGCGACCAAAAGGCGCATTAAGCGGTTTAGCAAAAGAGAGCCTCTCCCAAGATTCCCTAGCCGCAACTGCCGAGGTATTTGATTACCATGCAAGAATAAGAACTGCAAGAGAAAAAGCAGACTCAGGTAATTCTGGCATCAGGGCTTGGCATGGAACAGAGGGCCATGGGGGGCATGGACATCATCGGAAACATCATTCAAGAGGCTTCAAATGGTCATGACCACTTAGGCTAGGTCTCAAATTTTTTTCTTCACTTTTAACATATGTTATAGGATCTATTACGTACTGTTTTTAGAAGACCACAAATATGAATGAGACATGCACAGATCCTCCTTCGTATTGCAATACGCGCATGCACGACATAATACTTTTTATGAGTTAAGAGTACGAGTAAACTCAATAACCAATACTTCATATATAATTAATAGCTAGGTTCCAATTTTTAGGATTTTTTATAGTATGCAAATTGGTAGTTTTGATGACTCTTCTTAACTCATTTGGTAATTTTCCATTTCTTTCTAACTTTGGCAACCAACATGCCAAATGTGGAAGACCAACTCACTGCCGCAACCCCTTTATTCACATTCCGCCATGAGATGCATCCACAGACAGTTCATCCAACATCCATATGGGTTGTTTTAGGAGAATGGAATTTGATGGGAAGTAACATGAAGCTCTGGGGCTGGCTGTCCTCTTGAAGAATCGTATTGTATGGTTAAATCGACCTCACAAGTTTTTAGCTTTCTTAAGACAACACAACAAGATTATGGAATCAAAGAGTACACCAGACAGATCCTTATTGGAATGTACCTAAATCCTCAGTCCCTATCAGCTATATACTAATAGGTAGTACTAGTTGTAGTCAACAAAAAGATTCTCTTTAAGTAATAATAAAAAAATATTAGGATGTTTTGACCCATTATTTCTATTCTCTTAATCTTTCCTGATTGTATCACTCCTCGCCATTGTAATTGTAAGCTAGATTTTCTGAGATCTGAACCTTTCCTTGATAGAATGGAAAAGTCAGTAATATAAGAGTAGGACTTGTATATAGCCCTTACTAGAATTCAAACCCATCACGAACTTCTTAGAAATGGACTCTATCATGCTTGGAATCTGTTCTTCTATTTCAACAGCATAAATGGTCGGAACGAATGGTCTGAACTGATACAATATTTAGTTACAAAACCAAGGAGTTTTCTTTTCCTCGAATACGAGGAGCATTTTGTCTTACCTTACCTGAGGACTAAGCAATAAGCATGATGGTCATAGGTATAGATAGTAAGGTGTGTAGACAGCGTTGGAGCGAGGCCACTGACCACCGGCTGTGACCTGTGACCGGTCATCCGCAGTGTTCTGGTCCTGCCTGGACAGGGTACTTGCTGGGGGCTTCAGTTTTCACCCAGATTTGTTCAACCTGCTGTGGTCGGTTGTCAGCGTTGGTTGCAATATTTTGCTGCTGCTTTGGCAATTATGCTTTCCTTTAGCTTAAACCAGCTCTTGTTGGCTGTCCCTTCGCTTTATTCCTGTTGGGGCTAACCCCTCTCTCAGCAAAGAAAAATGCTTGGAATCATGAGAGAACAAAGATCAACTCATCACCACACAACCCCCTACCCACATTAACAAAAATGATTTTTTATTTTGGCCGTAGATTTCAATATGAAAAACGAATCTTAAATGGTCCAGCATAAATCACGTGCTGATGCTTTACAAATATTATATCTTTATATTATAGACATGTTAGTGACAATCACTCACAATCATCTGTCCAACCCGAACGTTATAGAAATAAGTCCCACGTAAATACAGCATCAGATGGCCACCAGGGTCTCTATTATTTTATGGATGATTAGGCCTAAACCAAAAAACTCATATGGGTGGTTGAATGAGCTTGAGCCATCAGACCCTTTCCATAATCCCTCTCTCTCTCACTTTTGAGAAAACATGGATATGGCCAAGTGTCAGAGAATGGGGAGCAAAGCTTTGATGTAAAGATGTTCTTGCAAGATCTTCCTGGGCAAGAAAAGCATAGTCAAGGTTCAAAGCCGTGCCTCTTCAATCTCGCCTATCCCAATTTGGTTCAGTTCAAAATCTATCACTTTAAAAGGGAACCTTTTCCGTTATTCACATCTCTTTCTCTCCTGCCTATGTAGATTGCAAAGCAAGCGTGACCAATAATGAGCAACTACACACACAAGTATTCTATTAGGCTGGATTGCAATATTGACCATATGAGCTTTGTACCATCAAGGGACCTTAATGTCGTCATGCCAACCTTTGGTGGCCTTTAATTTGAAAGCACATTAGCCTAAAGTTCCTGAATGATATATGTTCTCTACTATTGTCTAAATTGGGTGATCTGCATACAGATTCCTCGTGGTTTGAGCGAGTTGTAAAACCGCACTTTGGAAGCTTCTATTTTTCGCAAATGACCACTCTCTTGAACTTTGGAAGCTTCTACTGCAACTAAAAGAGTCATCCAAATTGACCGGACACGATACTGCGCTCTTGAAATATGCATTTTAGACAAATTAATACGTGAAAATGACAACCAGCCCTAAAAATTTGTATGGTGCTAGTGCATTGCCGATACGTTCATTCGAGGTCCCTCAGAAACTATTTTCTGGGTACGCTGATGTCTTGGCCGAATTATTGTTTCTGTTGATCTCTGTAAAACCTTGCTGACTTCAATCTGGTTTCATCTCTCCTTACCACAGGGCTGAAATTTGCATGCGCGCTTAAATAGCAGAAGAGCTTGTTCGACTGAATTTCTTCTTAGCATTACCTTGTCGTTTCTTGATGGGTAGCAGTTAAGCGTGGCGCGATATGGTTGACTGAATATTTTGCATCATTTTTCATGCAGTATATCTACGTATTTTAGAGTCTGTGATAGTTTTTTTGTGGCTGTCCTGAACTTATATATTCATCCGCTGGCTAGAAATATGTTGCTTAGCTTGGATTAGTATCAAGATGTTCTGCAGTGCTCGAGCCTCTTTGCCTCTTATGCTGTGTTGCTATTTCGGAATCATTGACCGAGCACATTTTGTGAATGAGGCCGTGAAGCCTGTTTATCAGAAGCATACTAGATTTCTGGTCATCCGTGGTGCAGCTGAAGATTAATGGTGGATTCAACAGCTGAAGCCTGTTTATCAGAAGCATAAGTAGATTAAGTGTCTTAGCTGTGGCTCATGTAGGTACAAGATTATAAAGGAAGTTGGTAATGGAACGTTTGGTACTCGTGAGGTCCTCCCATGTACCTGTGTACCTTGTCTAACATTGTTATTGAATGTTTAGTGGGTTCATGTTTAGATGTCTGGCATATAGAAACACTGGGCATACGGCGCTTCTACGGTTCCGTGTTTATGCATTCACTTGTTCTTTTTGCAGAAAACTTGCTTGTTTCAAAAGACTTTTAATAAAAATTGCTGATTTCGTTCTTGCTGGTGAGATCAGCTCTCAACCACCATACACTGAATATGTGTCGACACGCTGGTGGGTTACTTCTCCAAATCTGTTTTGCCTTTTTAATTTGGTGTTAGTGGTACGTAATATAAAGTATCATGTTTCCAGGTATCGTGCACCCGAAGTTCTTCTCCAGTCACCACCAACATATTTAGTTCACGCCTTGCCGCATATTTAGGATCCTAATAGATCAGAACACTCTTTTGTTTCCCCCTTTGTTTACTGCTACTCGATAATTGTTGCAGGTGTGCAACGGATGCTGGAAATGAATTATCAGGTGACTCGCAGTTTTCTTTTATCTTATGCTTTTCAAGTCTCGTGACTGATATGCTGTACATGTGATCTTGGTACTGATGGTGGTTGATACAATTTCTCTTTAGGATGCAATTAAGAATGATAAATCTTTGAAGAACTCCGCCAAACCACCACCAAGATATCAACCACCTGCAAGAAATGGCTCAAGTAAGTTCGTGGCATCTACTTGTTTCTGTTTTCGTGCTTTTGCCAAGATATTGACAACCTACTTGTCAAGGACTTAATTTCACCATCTCTTGGAATGGTCACTTGCACTTCAACACCCTTCCCCCCACCAAAAAAAAAAAACAAGAAGAAAAAAACAAAACAAATACAGTTTTGAAATTACGGAGTTTACTTGTTTAAGTAGAGATTTGTTTTTGATGTCGATGTAGCTAATGCAACCTGTGACTGATGACACAATTCAGTGTCTTCACAACTAACAAGGTTTAACAAAATTGGTTGGCAGCGACTTACATGGGAAAGGCAACTTTCATGGGGAAGCCACGTGGAGTTTCGGTGACTGCTGAGAAGTTGGCGAACATGGCAATTGGTTCTGGCAGACCGCTTGCGAGGCAGCAGCCTTTGCCGCCTCCACCGATGAAAGCTGGAGATTCGGCCCGGAAGACTGTACAGCTCCCGGAAGGTGGCAGGATGAAAGAAGAACTGAAGAAATTGAAGTGTACGCATGAATATATTAGCCTTTATACATAACCAATTGCAACTCCGTTTCAATATCCATGCAAAAACTCCTCTTCGATTACGTTTATAGAACTCGTGGGTGATGATGATGTGTCAAAGATAAGAGTCATCTTGATGATAGACCGAATTATTCTTCATATTAGGAGGGGCCCTTTCGGTCACTGCTCCTTAACTTGGTGTTCGGTTAATTGGGCCGATTTCGGACGTAAAACAACTTGGAATGTGACATGCAATCACAACCACGGTGTAATATCAGGACAAGTAGGCCTTGATTAGAGAGTTAGAGTACCTAGCAACCTTTTACAGGTCATATTACTATGGATTTGTTACGCGAGCAAAACTACCCAGCTATTCAGGAATGAACCACGTCAGAGTGCATGATCTAAATTTATCAGTCAGTCATTATTAACTATGTGTAAGTTTGGATAAATACGCGAGACAATATTTATCTCCAAGTCAGTCTCCGTTCGACTCTAGTATTCGGAGATCATAACAACAAGGAACGAAATATTCGGACACTTCATACGGTATGTTTCCGAACCCATGTTATCAATATTGTTGTAATCGTTTCAACAATCAATTTCAGTGACCTCAAACCAGAAGTGCAGTGGAGATTTAGACTTACTGTTACGGAAATGTAATAGGAGTTTATAATTTACAAAAAGATCTTGTACCCCTTCAACCATTAAAGCCAACAGCACTAATTGCATACGACAAATATGCATCTTTCATGTATTCACATGCACACTAGTGACACTACAAGAAAAGGAATCTTTAGCGACGGCCACAAATCCGTCACTAAAAGTTACTTTTATCGACGGATTCCCTCATTTCCTGAAGATCGATCAGTAAAAGTTTTTACTGACCGGGACCCCTATCGCTAAAAGCCTTTCTAAAATGATCTTCACTGACAGGATTTGTCGTAAAAAGTGTTCTATTTTTGGCCAAAATTTTTAAATATTTTCAGAAAAAACTTTTTGGGACGGAATATGTCCGTCGCTAAATCTCGCAAAAGGTGGCTATTTAGCGACGGGCCCGTCGCTAAAAGTTAATGAAAATTTTATAACATAATTTTTAGCGGCGAACTTTTAGTGACGGACGTCGTGCGTCACTAAAAGTCTTGATATTTAAAACATTACTCTCCCTTTCTTTCTTTCTTTCCTCATTTTTCTCACTCTTTCTTTCTCTTCTCTCTCCAGCAGCCGGCGACAACTCCTCAGCGACCCCCTACCCCTCCCTGATGCCACAGCTCCTCCATGGCGCCATTATCGGCCACCACTGCCTCCCGCCACCACCTGTATGTACATTTAACCCTAATTACATTCCAAGCATTTATAGTGTAATGAATGTGAGTTGGAATTTGCTATAATGTATTGGTTTAATTTGCTCTAATTTGTTATAAGTTGTAATGTGATTTTATGTTTAGTGTAAATTGTATGTAAGTTTGATTAACCCCAATTAAACTCAAATTAAACCTAATTAACATTAATTAACCCTAAATAGCTCGAATTAGCCATAATTAGCCCTACTCAGCCCTCATTAACACTGATTAATCTTAATTCAATAATAATTAAACTCTAGTTAACACTAATAGTCCTAATTAAACTCAATTAGCAGTAATTGACCCTAATTAGCCCTAACTAGCATCGGGGCCTTAATTAGCCCTAATTAACCCTTATCAACATTGATTAACCCTAATTAATTCTTAATTAAACCCTAACTGACAGTAACTAACTCTAATTAAACTCAATTAACTCTAATCAATCCTACATAGCTCAAATTAGTCCTAATTAGTTCAAATCAGTCCTATAACACTGATTAATCCTATTAACCTAATTAAATGCTAATTGTCATGATAAACCCTAAACAAACCTAATTAAACCCCAATTACCCTAATTAAATCTTAATAGCCTCGACAACCATAACTAAATCCTAAATAGCCCTGATTAACCCTAATGAACTCAATTAACCATAATTAAAACCTAATACATTCCAAATTAACCTAAATACAACTTGACCCTAACTATAAACGTAAACTCATCACAATCAGAGGTAGGACAAAATCAATTCTGCGAACGAACTCTATATTCCACTAAGAAACATGAGTCGGCTTCCAGCATTAGAAATATTTGTTCTTATTTTGTGAAGTCCATTGACAACGAGTTAGTGTTGTCAACGAATTTTAAAGTGAATCATTTCGATTATGACATGTTCTTGCAAATTAACCTAATGGTTTCATCTTTTCAAATTTTTGATATTTTATAAAGATTAATGTTGCATATATATTACCAATTCTTAACCGTATGCATGCATAATGATATTAATTTTGATAGCTATTATGATTTAATTATTTAATGATATTAATGTATTTCTTTATTAGGATCCTGGAGTGTGTGGCAAAAACGAAGTCGCGTCCTTGCGAAGGGTCGATTCTTTGAGCCACTGCTGTATTGAAGGACTATGATGTCGGGACGAGGGAGGCCTTATGGGAGGAGTGGCTGGTATGGTTTTTATTCTTTTCAGTTATTCTTTGTAATATTAGTACTTAATATTTAAATTAATCATAGTGATAATTAGATGCCTTACAGGAAGGGTTTGAGTTTGAGTTGCCTAAGTAACAGGCGTTGGGACGACAGGCTTTTTTTGGCTACATTGACAAAAATTACCGGCGATGGTTACATGACGCATGGGAACGGGCGAGGAAGATGCTGCCCGAGGGTGCCCCAATGGAAGAGTGAAAGGTGTATCCTCTTTATTGCATCCCACCATCTATATGGGGGCAGATTTTTAATAAGTGGATCACTGATCCAACTTGGGAGGTGAAGAGTAAGAGTGCGAAGCAGAATAGACAGGACAGATCTTACACACATGGGGGTTCGGTGCCTCACAACGTCGTCTGACACAAGAATGCGGCTGAGCACCCGAACATGGAGAATTATGAGGTCTGTGCATTGACGTACATGATGATACACATGAGGAAGAAGGATAAGGATGATGCACTTCGGGCGAGGGACTTCGGTTCAGAAATTGCCCGGCAGGTCGATTTAAGTTACAAATTAATTTGTTTATTATTAGAATTTTGGTTATGTGTTCGATATTTGTTGCCTTAATGTCTTCAACTTTAAAGCACTATTTTGCAGGCCTTGTATGAACAGATCAGGGGGTTCGGGTAGCAGTCCGGACAACCATAAGTGTCCACGAGTACGCGTATGAGTACCAGGAGATTAAAGCAGTGGCTGGATATACCGGGGGTGGTCGATAGGCGAAAAAGACGTGTACACGGCCTACCCAGCACGATAGCACGTGCCGTGATAGGAGCATCCCTACCCCTACTGCCTCTCTATAGACACAGACACTGATCGCGGAGCGACTGTTACACCCGAACAAAATTCGTCACATTGCTGAGGAGGTGTTTGGGATGATCAAGGCACGGAAGGATTAGGTACAAACACTATATATGATTATTAAACATTATATACAATTACTATTGAGATTAATGTGTTCGTGCCTTTACCTGCAGGACACTGTTGCTGCACAAACTGAGCCGGATTCGGATGACAGTACCCGCGTGCATGAGGACAATCAGCAGGATGTGGATCCTGGTCTCACCAACCCCTGAGCCCTTATCCCCTCCCGTGCCCTCCTGGACTTGTGTTCCCCTCCCCTATTTGTATCCCCCTCCCGTGCCTTCCTGAACTTTTGTATACATTTTATTTTTCGATTAGTATATAATTTGTAAATTTATATATACTGTGTTATTTTTAGGGTTAAATAATTGTTGATAAGCAATTATTTAACCCTAAAACAAACAAAGTATATATAAATTTATAAATTCTACACTAAGATCAGCAATTATTTAATCCTAATATGGATTGAGAATTGAGTGTTGGAGTTGGGATTAGAGGGTGAAATTTGAATTACAAGTTTGGGTATTAAAAAATAAAAAATATTTTAAAAATTAATTTGACTTTTAGCGATGGATTTTATTCCGTCGCTAAAAGTCTTTAATTAAGGTGTATTGAAAATCTTTAAGCGACGGATCGCTAAAGGTATTATCAATGGACTTTTAGCGACAAATATTTTGTCGCTAAAAGTCCTTTATTTTTGCCGAGTGACTTCTCTGTTGCTAAATATTTTACTAAATTAATAATTTATAAAAAAGAAAATTAAACTAAAATATGGAAATTATTTTTAACAACGGAAAGTTCGTCGTTAATTTAATTTATCAGCCCGTCGGTAAAAGTCTATATTTTGGCGACAAATTTCCAAAAGGCTGGTTCCTTGGCAACATAATTGCCCATCATTAAATGTCTATTTTTTGGCAACAGAATTTTAGCGACGGCCGCTCATCGATAAAAGTCTTTTGTGATGGATTTAGGCTTTTTAGCGACATAATTGTCCGTCACTAAAAGGCTGGTTTCTTGTAGTGCTAGAAACGCACACATACAGTTGCATAGAAATTTAAATACACTGATGGACCTTGGACCCATACCAACCATTAAACGTCATATAGCTAAAAATGCACTTCCAATCAGGACGTGACACATGTCAGATTTGACTCATGATCAGCCTAGTCAACTACGAATTTGGTGGTTTCCATATTGGAGGAACGAGAACTCTAAAAGGATTATAACGGGATTCTCAAGGATCTCAACATAATCTTCACATCTTTGGCCCAAGGCCCAGCCATCCGGCTTCTAGTCCTACTAGGACTTTTCTACCTACAACTATATAAAGAGAATTATCCCGGGTATGCAAATAACTTCACACACATTGACATAATGCTTTTTCTTTATGCAGAGTTTTATCCCTGTAACTGCACTTTGACTTTAGCAACGTAGAGTTCTCCCACGTAACCCCCACCCAGTTGTCACTCTTTGTTCTGTCTTGCAGGTCAATTTTTAGGTTGTGGTTCCCAATCAAATTTTTAGTAGGGCACAAGACATGCAAGTGGCGCACGAGTGAGATGACATCTATCGAGGTATAGGTGTCATGCTGGGGGCACATTATGCATGAACGGTGCATGAGCATGACGATGGCTATCATGAAAATGGGTGTCATGCGGGGGGCACGTGATGCATGAACGATGCATGGACGCTGAGACGGCTGTCCCAGAATTATGTGTCACGCCGGGGGCACATGATGCATGAACGATGCATAGGCGAGGTGACAACTATCACAGAAGTGAACAACGTGTGGGCACAGCATCAGCTATCGCAGAAGTAGGCTTCACGAGGTCGGGGCACGGGTGAAGGCGGGAGTCACGACAATGGTACACGATCGTAGGTAACGGACGTCGCAGAGATTAGAGCATGAACGACTGTGGGCGCTATAAAGACGATGCACGATAGTGGGTGACAGGCGATCCAGAGTCGACATACAGTCGTGAGTGACAGACATCGTGCAGGCGGCATGCAGGTGACGACGGGCGTCTCGATCAGAATGTGGGTAATGATGGGTGGGTAACGGTAGGTGTCACAGAGACGGCACGCAGGTGATGGCGGGCATCACGAAGACACCTCACGGCCATAGTTGACAAACATTCAAGAGTCAGGGCATGGGCGACGGCGAGTATTGACGACAGTGCACGGTTGAGGCAAGTGCAAGCATTGGGGGAAGCCAACCCCTCAGAGGAGAAGGCTGCCAAACCCAAAAGAGGAAGGCGAGCCGATCCCTTTGAGAGGAAGGCGAGCAGATCCCTTTGAGGGGAAGGCCAGTGGACCCCTTAAGGGGAAGGCAGGCCATCCCCCAAGAGGGAGGCATGTGACCGACTGGCCGACCCCCAGGGGGAAAGCGTGTGCTCGACTGATGTCAAATTGGTCCCCATAAGCTAAGACGCACCGACGTCGTTATGCAAGCAACCAAAGGTCGTGCAAAAACAGTTTCTTAGCAACGAAGAATCGTAAAAAAAAAAAGCAAAAAATGCACGTGATTTGAACGTGCGCGTTTTGACCGCTTGAAAGCGTTGAAAAATTAATCATGGACTACGGTTATGTGTCGTGCAAAATGGGACTCATAATGCACCCATTGGTGCAATCAAAATAGGTTGGGAACATAAGTCCCCTACATGGGGTGCCCACGATAGGGCGACTCGAGCGGGGCCGCACGCATGAATACCGGTAAGCAAAAATAATGGAAGCGCAAAAAAATAATGATTACAAAAATTAGGCTGGGGTTAAAAGGACTTGTTAATTTTTTTTGTTTAGGGGGTGGGGGGACTTTGAAATTTGAATGAGTGGTCAAGATTAAATCTTGGGCCGCATATAAAAATGGGGTAATTTAGAGTCTTGCACTTGTGCACTCAGGAGTTTGAGAGAGATTAGAGAAAAACTTGAAGGTTCACAAATGCCGGTGCTTTTTTGGACTGTTGGTTCCATATTCACAATGATTGCCCTACACAGCTTTGCTCTGCCTATCTAAAATAACTGACCACACATCATCGACATCATTAGAGAATGCCCTTGCCCTAACCACAGGTCCAAAGCCTTAGTGAATCCCATAGGGATGCGTCAAGAGACACGAAAAGAACCTAACAGTGGTGGGGGACAGTCCATACGCCTGATCAGGCAGACTAGGCGCGAAGCCCTCCAAAGACAGCGAGCGTCGCAAAGACAAAGCGTGAACACGAGCGACTGACATTACGGAGCTAGCTCGAGGGTAACAGTGGGCGTCGCTAAAAATGCGTATGGGTAACGGCAGGTCGCGGATATGGCATGCAGCCGAGGTCAATAGACGTCGCGGAGTTGGCACTGGATGATGGCAAGTATCGCAGATGGTGCACAGTCGAGGCAAGTGCAAGCATTGGGAGGAAGTCAACCCCTTGGAAGGAAAGGTCGTCGACCCCTTAAGGGGAAGGTTCGACGAACCCTTTAAGGGGAAGGCACGCCGACCCCCAAAAGGGAGACGTGCAATCGACTGATGTCAAATTGGTCCCCGTAAGTTGAGACGCACCGACGTCGTTACCTTCACTACTAAGGGTCACAAAAATAATTTCTTAACAACAAAGAATCGAAAAAAGAAAAAAAAATGTGAAACATGCACATGCCTTGAACGTACGCGTTTTGACCTGTCAGAAGCGTTAAAAAATTAACCGTTGACTACGGTTATGTGTCGTGCAAAACTGGACCTACAGTGGGCCAATGGGTGCGACCAAAATAGGTTGATAACATCAAACATAGCGCTGGGGGGGGGGGGGGAACCTGATAGAGTGGGGAGGCAGAGGGTGCAGACGCAACGATGGAGCCGAGTAGTGGAGGCAGTGGTGGAGTCGGGCAATTTTGAGAATGCAGATGCAAGATTTGAAAAACGACGGGTTTTAGTTTAGGACAATGACTTTCTCTTTTTATTTCCGTAAATCATTTTCTTAAAAATTTGCCTTTTGTTTATACGAATGGTAAACATTTTTCATCAAATGTTTTTTTTTGATTTACCACTATGAATAACTTGAAAATATAGACACCATTCGATTGTCTTCATGTGGACCGTTGATGTTTTACCAAGTCAAAATCTAAAATATAAAATCTAACTAATTTGTTAGCGATAAAACACTTTTTATCGACTACGTTAACCTTTCTGTGAAAGCTGTTGAAGAAAGTACACATGACAGACCTAACTGATTTGTTAGCTTCACATTGATAAGGCCAAAGCTCAATCGATTTGACCCATTATGGAGAATCCTTAGAAGCTTGTAGAACATTTGTCGTATTACCACTTACAAGAAGAGTAGACCAACCACATGAAAACTAGACAATAATTTATCATGGCAGACATTGCCCTCAATTTGACAGTCGTATTACCACTTACAAGAAGAGTAGTAAATTTGCGTAAATTTCCACAAGGGCAAAACGTTGGCGAATATTTTCATTACTTCAAAAGCATCATACATCTTACAAAAAGCTTTATTTGCATCCCCAATATGCAATATAGCTAAACAGACAAACTAGAACAAAGCAAGGGACTTTCGCGGGTATGGATTTCGTGAAAAAGCAAGGCATTAAGTGTGGTTGAATTTTATCAATAATTATATATATTAATGACCATTAGTTACGATTAAACAAGTGTTGTAGCAGCTTAGCTGCAACCATGATTTTGGAAAAAAACAATTGATTTACCACCTGAGTCTAAGTTCTTGTGAACTTATTGTCTCTGGAACACATATATAACTTTGACTTGTTTAGCTTGTAAAACAAAATTTTCGATAGAAATATTCTGTTATACAGAATTTCTGTCATAATAATTATAGTGATGAAAGATTATCACAAATGTGTGTTTGTCACTAATATGTAATCGACAGTGTTTTTTTAATTATTTATTACATTAGAAGATCCTAATAGACTGAAACTTAATCTCCACGTTAGCCGGTTGACCTAAAGCCATATGATATGACTTCTTAGTTGCAGAATAAACCAAAGAAGTTGGTAAAATGAAAGTAAAAACAGTCTTTCTTGCATAAGTATGGTATGAGGTATGAGATATTTCATCAAGGACAAGATTAGCATGTAAAAGTGAAACTCATGCTTCGTGGTTACATCACATCACATCAAAATTCCACCGCCTGGAACAGAGCCATACATAACATTGAAGGGATACGAACCCCTCATTCCATTTCATCTTCAACCACTGAAAATAGTGGCTAATATGCATTTGTTCTCTGATGACTCCATTCTAGCGGTAGGGTGCATGCTAAGTAGCAAACTGGGTGACTTCACTTTCAGCTATTTCTCAGCTCAGCCTCAGTCTATGTGGTCCCTTTGAGCTGCCATGCCAACTCTTGATCTGGTTGTGAAATGTGCGTATCAGTTAAGGTATTGAGCCTGTATCCTTTCCCTGTTTTGTTCCCACCACAGCTTTGCAGGTACCTCCCCAAACTTTTCACGACTGTAACGGTGAAGGAATATAGTATTAGCATTCTAGAGTTCACCAAGCACCATCAAAACAGGGTCGTAACAGATGCCCAAGTTGCGCTTGTGCTTCCAAACACAAAGAGGAGGAGGAGGGGGGGGGGGGGGGGGGCGAACAAAATTTGGCATTAAGGAAATTGCTCTTGCATGGCTGTGCCTTGAGGTATAAGGTTAAAACTTATTCAGGACCCCAAGCCCGCCTCATATTTTTCCAACAGCACCCCAAGTTGATGACAATGAATAGAGAATAGAGAACTATCAAATTTGCTAACTTATGCAACCTACCCACCCTCCTCCTCATTCGTGTTGAAATTACAGCTTAAAGGGTACTCAAAATAAATAAGGAAGAGTGAGATTTCATACCTGAATCTGACCCGTCGAAGCTCCCTAGTGCCATCTGCTAATTGTCTGATGGTAATGTACACACCGGGTTCATCTTGCACTACCCACTCTGACTCGACGTCACTAGCATTGCTAATAGAAACTGAAGCTTCATCTCTAGATGAGGTCGTGGTACGTGATGCATCCATAGAGGATGCCTCGCCCCTCTGGCCCCCACTGGCATAAGCACTTGGTCTGCCGCTGTAATGATAGTTGCCGCCTTGATCTGAAGGGTCATTTGGAAAATAACCTTTAGTTCCAGAAGGCTTATAATAGTTTCTTGGAGTCCACTCTTTGTTCAGTGATGGAGTCATAGGGCTCTCCCTAGCAGATCCAAGCCTCGAGTAAGAAGAATCTCTCTGCAGTACAAGAGTGTAAATATATCTGGGTTGTGGGCATTCAGAAGCATTTCTGTGCTGATGTATGTGGGAAACAATAGCGGGGTTTTTAGTGCCCAAAAGCAAATGGAAATTGCTAAATTGTGAAGACTAATAATCATGAAGAACTGTCTTAGGAGTAACACTTGGTCCATAATATGGCTTCCTTTCAGATCAATTGGCGAACCCTTCACCACTATAAGATCTTGAGTCTCCACGATTTTGCATAAATTTTCTTGGCAATCCAAAAGCACAAGTAATTGTTGCAAAATAACTAAAAAGGGTAGCTCTATTGTCCAACCTAATTTGACCTTAGTCGGAGCAGTGAAGGATTATAGCAGGAAACGGTACACTTGTATTGCGGCAATTGCACAGGCAAAAGCACATTCGCTTAGCAAACACGAGACCTAGTTGAAATCACAGCTATGGCAGTGTTTTTTTACTCTTTATCTTTGAAAGAAGGATACCAACATTAACAAAGATCCATCAGGGAAGGAAATGAAGGTGGGATCAATTAAAGGTAGTTCTTTTTCATTCGGGAAGCTAAGATTTAAATGACTTGCAATTTTCACTTTGTGTCTCTTTTTGTCTCTTGGGGTGGGGTTGTAAGGGCACGTTTGAAAGTCTTGTGACCAGAAACTGGCAGATTCTTACACGTTTCTCTCCTTACACAATTAAATTAGTTAGCTTGGGAACAGATCGTTTCCGGTAATATTGGAGGTGGGGGGTCATGCCCATGCAAATGAAACAAGTCTAATACTCTAAGATGAACAAAGCCAGTTAAACTAGACATATATGGTAAATTTTGTCTGACTACAGAATGTCACTGTCATAAATGAGGGGATAAACTAACTTAATCGTTGACTACTCCATAATTCATTGAAAGCTATGAGTGTGACTTAGCAAGACAAGTGACATATATCACCAAGGTACAGAATTGAGTAAAAAGAGGAGGAAGTAGAAATTAAATTACCCCATCCTCGGACCTTCCGGGAGTGTCAAGAGCCTGGCGGTTGAATCTCTGTACATTGTAGAGCTCCATGATCCGGTCGTAATTCTCCCCCCACCATCTCTGAGCTTGCCATTTATCAAACATCTCTCGGCTTCAAATTTCAAATATCCAAGTAATGATAGCATGTAAGTATAGAAGCTACTTGGATTCAAAGAAATTCAAAAGATAATCCATTTGACATCCAACTGGTTCACGTGTCACGATATCGAAGTAAATTGCTGCTTGATAATGGCAGCTTCAAGGGGTGCCATTGGCCATGAGAACTTCCTCACACATTCAATCAATCCAAGTGGGGACATAGGACTTGAGTGTCTATAATGACGATCATTTACAAATTGGATTCGTTGAAAATCGGGACCATATGCATCATCTACAAGGACTCGACTAATTGCATGGTCGACCTAGTGGGTCTAGAGGAAAGGAAAAACAGTAATCTATTGATACTTGAAAGGATTAACTTGGCCAACTTGGGGCCTACAACACAGTAAACCCACCCACCCCAGCACCCCAAAACAATAGAAGGAAAAAAAAAAAAGGATATTAAGTTTGAAAACTGCTAAAACAAATCTAACCTTCGCCATCTGCAGAACTATCGTTTCGAGGGACTATTTCTGTTTATCTACACATATATTCTGTAATGAAAAAACAGAAAGAAGTATATTACTGAAGGGTACCTGAAGCGAATTCGTTTAAGATCATTCCCACCATTGGGAAGAGACACAAAAGTAATTTGAACACCAGGCTCCACTTGTGCCATCCATTCCTTAGGCTCATCCTCGTCCTCCAATACCACTTCTCCAGATTGGGCTGAGACAGACTCTAGTCCTCCAGGACCCCTCAACGCCCCACTGAACCTTGAGTTGTATCCACTGGTTGGGTGGTGACCAGGGCGAGTAAAATCCCAAGCAGGAGTAGAACTTGAACTTCCTGGTTGAATGTAAGGATATGGAACTCCTTCTGAGATGGTATCAAAGTCGGGGAAAGGCCGGTGTCCTTTCTTATAGCTAGGAGAGCTTGAACAGGGCTTGCAAGCACCCGAGAATTTCAATGCCATATCCTTGATCTGTACAAAATTGAATTTGGATGTTAAAAAGGATGATAAGAATCACGAAGTGCACTGTTCAACAAGGCAATTCTTCATGCATCTAACTTGAAGGTGGATGGGTAGACACATCAAGTAGAACAACATTCTCAAAAAAGAAGATGAAACTCGAGAGGGAAGGGTATACTCCAGGTGCTTGCAGGATGTCACCCTTCGATGCAGCAGGCATGTGGCACGACATCTTCAGAGACCATGTAAACTTGTAAGACCACTACGTATATATGTCAATGTTAAATCTCAAACCATATACACACTTTCGTTATATAGTGCTAAAGAATAGGCAAACAAATGTGCTGACACTTCTAGAAAGAACTGCCGGGGGGGGGGGGATTTTGGCTATTTTTTTCACCCTTTCACAGTACACGGTGTCAGCTTAACTATCAAAAATACAAGAAGAAAAGGATGGATATGGATCTGTTACATTAAGACACGACTTAGCTATTCTTGTAGAGAGCATAAGACAAAAAGTCTTGATACATGAGATTCCTCCACTTAGCTCCAAATTAGTAGTAACTCCTTACAAGGACTGACAAATGACAAGGCAAATCTCGTGCGATTATAATACAAAAGGTTGAAAGCTCAGGTCTTTAAAGGGTAACTGAAAAGATTGTACCATCCTTTTCATGAAATGCCCCAGAGTCCAGGGCATTGACAAATGCTATTCAGACCAGACAATAAATTAGTGCTTTCATGTTAAAATTAGGGAGTTTAGTTTCCACCTCAGAATTGAGCCTGAGGGATATCTACCCTGATCAAAATATCAAGTGCACTAGCATGCTCCCTCTTGAACTTATCCATCATGACCTAGCAATCAAGAGAAGACTGGACTAGGAACTGTTATATCTCTTTATTTTCCCTTTGAAAAGGTCATAGCAGAGAATCTGAAGAAATGCTCTTTTGCTCTTAAGGCCCATATGGTTACAGTGAATGCAGGCAATAGAATGCATAACCAGCTGAATCAAAATGATAATGTACATTCTGAACGAAACTCAGTTCATAACAAAGTTGAATGATTGACCAAAGTAAATGGCAGGAAAAGTAACTATTTGTATTTACAAGAAAAAAAATTCCGGCCAGAGGAAAATGTTTGGAGGGTAATATGTAAAAAGAAAGTGGGAAGAAATCTTGAATATGAAAAGAAGAAATATGAAAAGGAAAAAGGTACAGAGAGGCAGGGTTTTCTCTTCTTTTCTCTTTTTTTTTTTTTTGTTGACCCACTCCATCCATTGTCTCCTAGAGAGGATGATTTTTGGCTTCAATAAATTTATTCTTTTTGTTGGTAAAATGGGAATTCCAACGGAATTGGAGTACAACATTCTATTCCTGCACGTATGACCCCCAAGAAGGAGGAGGATCAGGAGTGAAGGCCTTAAACCTGACTGACTCCACCAACCATCTACTTTTGCTGCTGGAGTTTTCATTAGGCTGTCACAAATTAATTTTCACAGACCATTGGCATGCAAAGCATTCGCTTTAAGACAGTTGTGAATGGCCTTGGGGTGGACAAGAATTCAATGGTGGGTCAAGTCAAGGACACTTGGATGCATCTTTTCCAAACATGGGTCTGATCTTTTATCCAGATCTGCACTTGGGCATTGTGTTCGCGGAATAAACTGTCACTACCCCTGCCATGGAGATGCGCGCGCGCGCGCGTATATATATATATATATATATATATATATATATATATCCTGGGAAGACTTGACCAAAGCTCCCAGCTTAAACCTTGCCTAATGACCCTTTTTATCAAATGATGACTTGAGACTCCAAATCTGTGCAAAAACAGTACAATTGGTAGATAGGAACAAAACCAAACTCATTATCACTGAGAACACATTGGTTCACATGTTTCCCCTTAAATAGCAAAACACTATTATACCTGAGAGCTAACATCCTCCTTCCGTCCCACTCAAATAGATTGTTGTTTTTTTATTTTTTTGTATATAAATTAAGAATTTAGGTCCTAGTGTGTTTTCCATTCTACTCTTGAGAGAGAGTAGAAAAAGAAAGTGGGTGACGAGAGATAAATGAGTTGATGGAGTGTTACAAGTAGAGAGAGAAATAGAATATAAATGTATGGAAAAAGATAAATATGTAAAATTATCTACAAAATCTTTCTTAATTTGGTAAATGAGCATTTTTTGTGAAACGACTCAAACAGAAATACGATCAATTTATGAGGGAAGGGAGGAGTATTGTAAAGTCTACGTAAGCGAGTCTGACAAAATCAACCTAAAACAACAAACAAGCAGAAGAGCAGAAACCTAACAAGCTTCGATCATTACCACAAAACCTTTCTAGATCAAGGGGGAGGGGGATCAAGTAGGGGGGAAGGGAGAGAAATAAATCCTAGATCGGAAAAACCTTGATCTAGACTCGCCAAACCCGTACCAACCCACGGCTGCACTTCACCCAGCAACCCCGACGGCAAATAACCCCCCACCGGCAACCACCACAACAAGCCCAAGCACCGCACGTCATCCTCAAGGACTCTGACAACAATCCTGGCAGCAAAGCACCAACCAAGCATTTACGCCGAAAATCGCAAAATCATATCGGAACGATTACAACCCACATGACATCGACGGCTATCAAGTGCATCGAACCCACCGAGACCCCGAACGGAAAAGCCCTAAATCAAAAAATCATTCTTATTTTAAGAATAACTTATGACAAAGTAATGTAAGGTGCAAAATGATAGTGTCTCAAGTTTTTATAACTCAGCGTTCACACACACACACGCAATCACACAAACACATAGACACATATAGGCGAACACAGACAGAGAGAGTCACATATAGGTGGACACACACCGTGGTCCTCCTACGTGGGTACGCTGTTACATTTTGCGTGTCTTGACAAGAAAGGAAAAAAAATAAGAGTTTGCAGGCAAGAAAAACAAAGCAAAAAAATGTAGGGAAGAAGAGGATAGGGGGCGTAGGGGATTAGAACCTGCGCCGTCAGGCTTTTGACAGCCTCTTTTGTACTCGGAGTCCCACGCGCGCCTTCGTCGTCCGCTTCTTGCTTCGAGCACGTTATACATGTCAGCATCTTCCCCCCCTTCTAAGTCAATTTATTTCTCTGTTTCCTTTTCCCCCAATTCCTGTGCATCAACATGAACCGAACAAAGGGCAAATGGAAACAATAAATAACCGTCCATTTTTGGTCCGTACAACACTGATTGAGACATCTCTCGAGCATACTAGACACACGAATTCTTTGTGACAAAGCAATTTCATAGGAAAACAACTTTATCCCGCGACCATGACATAAACATGCATGTGACCAAGTTTTTCCATTAGATCATATTTAAGGACCCACAATATTTCAAATGAACAAATTTAAGTCAATTTTTTTTTGCCACAGAGACGTAACTCGCTATATTTTAAGACCGACGGTGTCTGACTCAAAATTGAGGACAAAACAGTTATCATTCCAATTATGAGGTGATAGACACCCCTCACCCAAAAACTTACAAATATTAGTGACCCCAGCATCTGTTTTTGGAAAATGTTTGATGAGTGGGAAGAATATACTTTGTTTGGTTAGTGTGAAGAAGCAAGGGGATCCGGAGAAAGGCATTTGAGTCAATAATTGAAAGCAAAAAAGAGAAAACCCAAAGTGGTCTCCAATGTGGGTTGCTTTAATGTTGTACGAAGACAGAGGAAGAGGAATAAAGAATGAGAGCTGAGATTTTGCGTGAGCCCAAGTTTCTGACGGGTTATTCCTTATTGCTTACAGCAACAAAAACCAGAGCCCAGCACAGCCCTTTTTTCCTCTTCTCTTCATGAGCACCATTCGCTTGAAGAAACGAGGAATAGTGTGTGTGTGTGTGTGTGTACTGTGCCTGTGTGTGTGCGTGAGAGAGAGAGACAGAGAGAGGGTGGAACAGAGGGTACAGTCACTTTCTTTGCTCGACGGCGTGATTGGAAATTGAATGTGGAGCTGTCGAGTAATGAAAGCTGCTTGTGGATGGCAGAGAGACAAAATAAAGCAGAGATAGAGAGGGATCACACAGCACAACGACATTATTCATCTTGAAAATGACTTACCCTTCTGCAGGCTCGACCGCTTCTTACGATTTGCTCCCCTCTCTCTTACTGTTCATTCACCAGGAAACTAATCTCCATTGTCTTCCAATCTCCAGTGCCGAAAACATGCTGAAATGAAAAAAAAAATCGAAAACAAGATTAAAAAAAAAACAAAGTGTTAGGAACCAAGAGGGAAAAATGCAAGTAAAATTCACATTGGACCATTACCAAAACAGTAAAAGCATTTCTTTTCTTGAGACTGCAGAAATAGCCAATCAATGGTACTGAAAGTTCCAACCGAGGGGCTGAGCAGACTCTATAAAGCAGCAAAAAGAAGAAAAGAAACCCACCCGGCACCCACAACCGAACCCACACACACACACAAACTGCAAGAGAAATGGGGTCTCTCACCTTATGCAGAATACGAGTACTAAGTAACACCATTTTGACTCGTAAAAGTAGGCGACTCAATAACACACACACAGAGAGTCCCTCACCTTAGCAGAACCGCCATTCCATCAAATCAATGATTTTCATTTGCAAGAGAAACGTGTTACAGCTCCGAAATATAGTACTTAAACAGGTCAGATAGCATCAATCAAAACCGCCGCCTGGCCTAAAGATCACCAAAATCCACGGAAACTTCGCCTGAGAAAACCGCCGGCGAATCTCCGGTGATATGGGTTTTTTTGAATTTGGAGGCCTCCAAAAAACGGAAAGCTCTTTTCAAAGTCTCAGCAACGGATTTCACGGTAAGTGTGTGTTTATATCTACCTATATATATATAGTGGTGACAAAATATGAGCGGACAGAGACAAGAGGATGGAACATCTCTGGTATTTATAGAAAGTGAAGTGTTATTTCTATCTCACAATATAGACAATATTCTTCCAACTGAATATTATATCATATATGTAGGCATCTATCTCTCTCCCCCCCCCCCCCCCCCCCTACCTAGCTAGACAACATGGTCTATATGCTAATGCATAAAGCCAAACATGAAAAAGCAAAGTAAAGTCGAGATTAGGCTTTGTTTTAACGTTAGGAATGTTCGTCATGAAGGCAAGTTAGATGACGGAGGAGGTAGCAAGTACTTTCTAAAGTGATTATAAAGCACATTCAACAACCATCCTTATGAAAAAGTAAGAAGATCTGATCAATTTATGCCCTGCTCAAACAAGACTCTTTCCCTCTTTCCGATGTTTGATTACTTTGATTGTATTATAGCATGCTTTTCTTTAATTTTATTTTTCCCTTTTGTTTCCACAGGGAAATATTTGAAAACAAATTGCTTGGCTTACACAAACATCAAAAGAAGAGACCAAATCAGGCATATGACTGGCTACTTTTATGCCATTTATGTGCTTCTAAAAACTCACCGGGCCTTACGTTTCGTTTGCATGCAAAGCATTTACTACAACTACGAGGGTGATGGATGGGGGGTGGGCTGGAACAAATCA
>JAVXUP010001648.1:0-206320 GCA_033070095.1 Escallonia herrerae | reverse complement strand
AACCACGTATATTACATATAAGATCGAACAATAAAAGTATTTCATCTATTAAAGATTGTGATAGTTGTATTTCTCAAATACTAACTTAGGCTAAATGGTATACACTTTAGATTCTTTTGTGTCCATTTTTAGTTAACGTAAATGTTTATATACTATTTAGTCTCGCTAACTTTTCTACTTGAGTTGTAATATACCAAAAAAAATTTCACTACATTTACTTCAAGGACTTTTGTTTGTTTTTTCATGTGTCTTATGAGTGTACTTAAATAAGTACTTCACTAACATGGACTGATTGCAACCTGTATCACTTATACAAGTATGGTTCTCCACAATTGAGTGTGTTTTATATCGATAATTTTTAAATAGCCTCTGATTTGAAAATTGACCGTTATTCTCATTTAAATTAAAAGAAGATGGTATAAAAAAAATTCAAGAGAATGCGTGATAGGACTTTCGAGTAAGAATATAATCAAAAGATAGTATGAATGATGATTACTGTATCAGATTTGTGAAACAATAATATGCTTTGCTTTTAGAAAATAGCTAAAAATAATAACGATGCCATAAAATTTTCAGAAAACATGTTTAGTTTTATAAATAAGAAGAAGTATCTGACTAGAGCCTCAAGCACGCTGCAATTCTTATTTCATTATAAATGAGTCATTGACATGTAACTTCAACGTTTTTAAATAAAAAAAATTGTGTGGTAATTTCTCAACAGCAAATGATTGAAATCATAACTTTGTAGGTTATTTTAGGCCATGCTATTTTTGCGTGGCTACAAATAGGTTTCTTTGTTTCTGTGATTCACAAAAAAGTCTCTCTTATCTAATTTATTTTTTAGCTCTTAACAATGATTTTCATTCACTTTTCAATTTGATTAAGCCTTTAAGGCATAACTTATAGAAGCAAGAAAGTGACTTCATCACATACAAGAATAAAAAATTCAAACCGTACATGTAGTCAAATAACATTTACATGTTCAGAATTTTGTAATAAATATCTTAATAAATTTGTTTTGGAGGGTTGGGTATCTCGCTCCATATTCGATAGCTCTCCGTATTTAATACATGGGATGTTTTCAAAGTTATTAACGACTCAAACACAAGTCAATCATATTGCATATTAGTCATTTAACATCGAGTAAAATGCTCCATCCTGAAAAGTAAAGGCTTGACTCTCACAATTTTATCTTTAGAACAATTTTTTTTTCTGGCAAAGAAAATAGAATCTTGGTGCTGATAATAATGTGATATGTATGGTAAAAGCTGACACCTAAAATAGGTCCTATAATTATCATGCCTCGTCCTATAAAAGTCAAAGTTTGTAAATATTAGAAGAACTTAGGGAGCTTACCTTTATAAAGTTGGAAGTTATATAAACTCTTAAATCAATACTCATTACTTACTAAAAAATGATATTAGCTTTCATTATATTAAGCAACTAAACTTAAGAATATAAAATTAAGTTACCTCTAAACAAATTTTGGATATAGAATCATTTTGCCACTTGACATAGAGGAGACGGAGAAGTTGTAATAATTAAATTATGGGAGATGTACGAAGGTGTAGAGTCATTTACATGAAAAGGAAACGTGACGACGATTTGACATAAGCCAGCAATTACCGAGGTGGGAACATTTAAAAAGCATTAATGTCATATGTAAAAGTGTATAAGGGCATTTGTGTCTACAAATAAATTATATATATCCACTATACACACACGCACACTCTCAGACGAGCGCGTGTGCACACACACGAGACATTGGGTCTTACATAAAAGCACAAGAGAGTAGAAAAGTTTAAGCATGTCCAATTTTTTGCCTTATCTTTTTCCATTGAAGTGTATTACCAAATTTCCATTGCCAACATAAAAGACAGAACCAATTATCTGTTAAGAAAAAATGAGATTGAAATTCGTCTGTAGTAAGCAAAAGCCATTATTAACTAATGGTCAGTTAAAAAAAAAATTATTGAAATTAGTATATAAGATGCTATGGTCATGTGTTTCAGATCCTATTCTACATCAAGTATCATGTTATAAATGGCATTAATATAAATTTATACCAAGCATCAAGTTGTAAAGAACATTAAAATAAATTCAATTATTAAATGAAAGTGTCATGAGCAGTGTTATTAAAAGCGCGCTTAGGCGCCAGGCGCAGCAAGGCTCACATAGAGCGCCTCGCCTAGGCCTAGGCGCAGCGCGTTCAAGGAGGCGCGCGCCTCGTGCGCCCAGGCGCCAAGGAGCTAGGCGCGCAGCGGGGGTGGAGGCGCCAAGCTAGGCGCCAGACTTTGTAGCCGTTGGATTTTGTTCACATGGGTGGTGGGCCGTCGATTTTCTTTTTCCTGTTTGTCTTTACCAAGTCAAGACCCCTTCTGATTCATGCCCAGGCTCTCTGTCTCTCTCGCGGTCTCTCACCTCGCGTCGCGACCCAAGAATCAAAGACCCAAATCAGTTCTTCGCCATCGGCCGTCGCACTCCTGTCTCTGCTTGCCGGCGCATCCATCTTTTCCTCCGGCGTCTGCGCTCCAGTCGCTGGCCTGCAGCGCTGCTCTTCAGTCGCCGACACATCTCTCCTTTCCTCCGGCGTCTGCGCTCCAGTAGCTAGCCTGCAGCGCCTGCTGCCCTGCTCTTCAGTGCCCCTTCGAAAAAGTTTGGAACTTTGGTTGCTGACTTGTTAGGTAACCAGTTGGGTTTTCAAACTTGATGTTAGCTTTGAATTTTTTTTTCATTTAGCACAAAAAGATTTTTGGCTGCCATTTGAACAACAGAATTGTTTCTTGCTGATTAATATCGATAAATACTTGATAAATGTGGTTTGTAATATGAGCAGTTATGCTTGAAAAGTAGCTTTAGGAAATGTATTTTGAGATGTGTTTGTGAAAGCAATTGATTGTACGTAACAACAATTGAGTGTCAATTGCAGCAAATTTTTTCCTCTTTTAGTTTACGAAATTGACTATGTAGACGGTTGTTTGATTCCATTTGAAGAAAGTGTTGCTGCCTTGGCTCTTAGCGATGATGAGGATGGTGGTGTTATGTTCACTTAGTGTTTGGTGATTTGTTATTTGTCAACGGATTTAAAACTTCTCTTATGTTGGAAACTTGTCAAATTATTGCGTGATGGAACTTGAAACTTTTTCTAATGTTTGGAAGTTTGTTAATTGTCTTGTTCTTATTTTTTTTTTTACATAATTTATTGTTTTAGTGTATTATTATTTATATTTAATTTAATATTGCGCTTCGCTTCGAAAAGGCGCGCGCCTGCGCCTTGCGCCTAGGCTCCGGGGACCTTTTGCGCCTTAGGTGCGCCTGCGCCTTTAATAACACTGGTCATGAGAAATAGAAGAGACGTCTATCTATTAATTGATTTTATTAAAGTGAAAAATGTAGACTTGTTTTAGGCATGTTAATTGTACGTGAAATGGCAATTGAGTGATTCAAAAATATATGAAGGGTGTTCTTGTCCAAAAAATAATTTACACACATCCACACTTTTATAAATAGTATAAACATGATTAGAATTACAAATTTTATATGACCTGCTGGTACGAGAATTTAAGCAAGCAGCTTTGAAGTTATCCGTTAAAGTCTCGGTCATTGTTTCTTAGCCTTTGGAATTGATATTTATCTACTATTGTTGTACTTTTTACGCACCTTTTCATATGTATTGGTTGCCAAAAATATGCATAATTGTACTATTCCTAAGTTTAACAACAAGTAGGCTTTTCAAGATTGTGTAAGGAGTCTCGTATGATCCAATATTACTAATAATAGTAACTTTTGAGAGCGTGCTTTTTCCCCTTCCAAGCTTTCCCCACGTATGAAATATACGAATAGATTAATCAATTTGGGCCAGTAAGTTTTGCAATTTGACTGGAATTCTGTGTGTAACTTACTCAAATTGTGTATTCAATCACATGTTCCAAATTATGTTTATAGTCAATAAAAAACAGATCACTAATTATAGTTTAGAAACAATTTTTTATAAGGCCCTAACAATTGATAAAAGGACTTTGTCTTTATACTTATTTAAATGTACAGGAGAAATATGACTAATTAGTAAATCTTCTGTAACACCCCAAAATTTTAGAAGTACTCAAATATTACTCGTTGGATTGAGGAAAAATTAATGATAATTTGAAGTGACAATTAAGATTGACATTGTCGTGCTTGTTAGGTGTCTTACACAATCGTGACACCTCGTCATGCTTGTGACGTGTTAACATAGTATTGCGACACGTCGTGCTTCAAGCCTTGTCGTGCTTTCCTTAGCCTTGTCGTGCTTGTTAGGTGGTACGTCCTTATTTTGCCATCTCGTGCTTCGAGCTTTGTCGTACTTTGATTAGCATTGTCGTACTTGTTAGGTGGCACATCATTATTTTTTCACCTCGTGCTTCGAGCTTTGTCGTCCTTTGGTTAGTATTGTCGTGCTTGCTAGGTGGCAAAGTCTTGTCTCGCCACGTCGTGTTTTTTTACACCTCATGCTTCCTAGAAATTTCTATAAATAGGCCCTTGATCTTTCAAGTTATTTTGTCTTTGACTTTTATCGATAGGTAGACAACTAAAGAGTGAGAAAAAGATGAAAAATGAATCATAGGGCCTGATTGCGAGTAATGGTATAAGTGGATTCTTCGTGATTTATGTAAGGAAAATTACATATCACTATTCTTTTATACCACATGGTTATTTCTTAACGTTCCTCGTATTTCTAAACATTATTGTTCTGAAATATTGCTGAAATGTTTTGTTTTGGAGGTTGGTAAATATCTTGTTTTTGAAATATATTTTCTAGACATGGCTTAAGTATTTTTTATCAATGACAGTGCTCCAGTGATTTGTCTATGTGCATGGTATGCTATGATACAGTTGAGCTTTGGCGGATCCCTTTGAGAATACCGGAAGTAAGATGCTGAAGTTTTATGTGCAACCTGGATATTGAATTGATTTACTAATTGTTCGGGCTATTAAGCCACGGTTGTGTTGACGGTTTGACTGTCAAATATATTGATTGATGTTGAATTGTTTAGCGTGTTTGATTCTAATCCTACGGTGGTATGATTATTCCACTTACTGGACTGCCCGGCTCACCCCCCATCATTTACCTCTCCAGTGCAGATGAATATTTTGGTGAGCATATGCTAGCGGGATGTGAGCGGGACTTGCAGTTTTGGAGTTTTAGAATTAATTGTAACTTATTTTTAGGGCTTGTGATATGATGAGATATTGTTGTAATTGTTTTGAAGATATAATATCAGTCGCTTGGGTCTTGTAACCTGATTGTGATTGCGTTGTGATTTTATTGAAAAATATGAATTGGGTGAATGACGACTAGGGTCGTCGCATCGTCGACCAGTAATAAATATTAAACCTTTGTTTTAACTACAATAGGGATCTAGAATACTGAAAAATGGGGGCATTTTGGAAGCCAGTTGGTAATACGCGATGTTGCTGCTAAAAATATGTCCCGCGTACGTTGCGGAACCCGAGCCTAGACCGATGACCTGCAAGATAGAAAACGAGTGACCGCCGGGTGGGGTTCCCGGCGGAGAACTCTCCGATGCTTAAGTCAGAGCGCAGTTACATGATAATGACTCTAAAAAAGCATGAATGTGTGTAGTTGTCCCATACCTGGGGGGTAGACCCCTTTATATAGCGGTAGGAAGAAGAGCCCTAGTAAGACTGGGCCGTAGGTTAGATGTGTTAGGATCGCATTAGGATCCTTGAGGATCACGTCATGATCTCTGATAAGATAACTATCAGTCTTCCAGTTCAACTAGGATTGCCGGTATTCCCCAATTATTTAGAGTTTTATTTGAGGTATATCATATGCCCCCCGCTTCCTTAGCCAAAATGTTTGGCTGAGGAAGTTTATACCTGGTGTCTTGAGACACACGTCAGATTTGTAAGGGATTCTCCATCCGCTTGTAGGGGTAATAATATTTCTCTACTCCATGTGCTCGGACCGAAGCTCTTGGGAGCTTAAGCCTTGAAACTTTGCCCGAGTAGGATGCTAGAACTCTAGCTCTTGAGAGCTAGGTCTTTCGAATGTGGCCTAAGTAGGCTACTCGGAATCATCTTTCGAAAGATGAATCATGGGATCTCGGGATCCATTAGAGGTTGTGCCCCACGTTAGCCTCTCTAGAGAGAGGACACATAGTTGTGCATGCAAGTTGTTGCATGTGCTAAGTGTTTGAATGTCCCCTTGAGGGGTCACCTCTCCTGTGGAGGGTGTTTGTTTTGTGCAAGTGTGTGTTCTTTAGCTTGAGCTGACCACATCATGCTTGCGTTTTACTTTGACGTGAACCCTTATCGTCGGCTAAGGGCTGGCAAAGAAGCCTCGCACTCACGCTCGGCCAGGTTTCGAATTAACAAAACAGGGTAGGGTGACGAACTCCTACTTGGTTTTGCCATTTCACGGGTTAGAACTATAGCTAAACCGTTCGGATAGAACTTGAGCTCTATCCTGTCACCCTTGAGGGTGTTCGTCTCTTGAGGGACCGCCCTAGAGGGCTAGTGGAACGTAGAGTTCAGATAAGCGCCCTTGAGGGCTAATGTAGCACATAGCTCATGTAAATACCCTCGGAGGGTTGACGAAACTTAGAATTCTCGTACGTGCCCTTGAGGGAGTATGAAGCGTGTAGCTCATGTAAATGCCCTGGGGGGCTGGACAGAACTTAGAGTTCTCACCATAGGTGCCCTTGGGGGCATATGGAGCGCAAAGTGCTCTGATTCACCAGTCGCATTGGTAGCATGCGTTGGTGTGAATGTTTGACCGTTGATAGTCGGTCACTGTATGACCGGATATATAATTCCGAGCTCGGCGGCAGGATACTGCTGCAAAAACCCTTAAGTTGCCGGGTGCTGTGAATTTGTTCCTTGCTTGTGAAGTGGTTTTTGCGTCATTGTTGATGCTTAGTAGCGCAGTTTAAGCCCTTGCAATAAGAAAAAGTACGTGACTGAAAAAATAGCCTTTGAAGCACTAAAGCATATGAAAATACAACTACGTTTTTAACACAGAAAAAAGAGCGGTGTTCAGACACCGTAGCCCTATCAGGGCTTTGTCGGTTAGCCGACAGGGTACGCTGCACTGCGTGTCGCAGGTGAGCTTGATATGTCATAGCATTCGATGCCCCGACTTATGACATGCTTGTGCTAATTGGCGCAATTACGTAATGCTAGACAAAAAATAAATAGGTCTAGGCATTGAAAGTGCACAAAATACGGCCTTTGGAAGGCTTGCTAGTGCTAAAATTCGTAGTCGCTTAATTTTTTAGAAACAAATATGCAATGAAATATACGCCGTTTTTAAAGAGTGTGCGGCATAAATGAGAACCTGTGGGTCTTAAAATTTAATAGGCCTTTTTAACGAGGTAAAAGCTTTAATGCTTTAAAAAGTACGTGGCCTAAGTTGGATAAACGAGACCCTTGGGGTCTAAAGTCCAAGTATGCGTCTTTTTTCATAGGTTAAAGCCATAATGCTTATAACAAATGTGGCTTTACCCAAATAAATGAGACTTTTGGGGTGAAAAGTTAAATGCTTTGAAAGGGAAGATGTCACCTTTGTACTCAATTTCTTTCTCACGGCTGAAGCAGGGCCCTTCATGGCACCGGTGGCCGTGACGATGCAGGCCCGAATAGAAAACGACGGCGTGGCTGTGGATTTTATTGGGCAGGAGATCGCCGGCGGAGGGAATCTGCCAAGGCTGTGGATTTTATCTCGGTGGTGCCACCCCTTTTTCGTCAACAGGGGGCGGGGTAATGGTGAGTCAGCCCAAATCTGCGGAGCCGTCTGCCGTGGGTTGCCGATTAGCACTGTTGCTTGCCAATCATTGTGATGATGCTTCGCCGGGACTTGTGGCGTTGCGTGGATTCGGACATGGCTGCCATTGATTGTGGTGGACGACGTCAACGCTCTTCTGGTGAGCGCATGGCGCAGATCGGGAGTCTGCGTTGTGGCGCCTAGCTCCGCGTCGCTTGCCGTTGATGGAGTGGATCTAGTGGGAGACGGCGATACAGATTTAAAAGCCGGTAGAGCAAGACGGCGACGTGACGGCGCCGATTAGCGCTATCTCCAGTCATGACGGTGACGTGGCTGGTGGCTGCCACTTGTCGCGGTGGTGTCGTCTCGACGGCACGGGCTAACGGTGGACCTGCTGTGACGACTCTTTCCTGCTCTTCCTTTTTTTTTTGATTTTATGTAACTGCTCTTCACGGCGGTGGATTGTAACTGTTTCTCGGCGGCCGATTGTGACGGTAACTGTGGGGCGAAGGTGAGCCGGCGGTGAGGCGGCGCCGTTATGATGAGGGAACCTGTTGATATGCGTGGCATCGTCCTCTTGCTGACGGTGGTGACGGTATACAACGCCGTTGATGGGCTTGCTAAGGTGTTGACTCAAGGGGCAGCGGTGGCCTGTTCAGATTTTGACCCTGTGCAGTGGCGGCGCTCCCTTCGGTGGTTGCGATGAGTCACGGCCGATAGCTTCCTCTTCTTCAAAGGCTGTTTATTTTTCTTTTTGGTTGTTGTTGTGGTCACAACAGCCCCATGGTGGCTGTGCTCTTCCCGTGGCTGCGTTGGCGCAGATCAGGGCTTGACGACGCTTAGGCGGGGACGACACTTCAGATGGCGGCGCTTGGGTTCTGACCCATGGCCGGCCGCGCTTCGAATGTTGTTGATTCCGGCAGCTCTGTGTCGCCGGTGACTCCGGTGGCGTGAGCGTGGCTGCACAGGCATGGGCCTGCCTACGTAGGTTCCGTTGACTTCTGTGGCGCCGCTGCTGTGTAGGGTTTTTCCCATGACGGCAGAGCGGCGTTGTGGTGACTTGTTCCATGTTTTGAATTTTTTTCCGTGAAAGGATTGCTGACTTGCGGCGACTGTGAGGCCGTCTTTGAAGTCTGTGGCGGTACCGTCGATGGTTCCCAAGCGTTGCCGTTTCTCCGTTTCTTCTACCCTTTTTTTGTGGTTGTTGTGGTGGCGCCGCCGAAGAGGCGACGGAAGAAACAGCCTTTTGGTGGCTTATTTTTATTTGTGGTTTGAACTGGAGATTTGCGACGATGATGGGTTGTTCGGCGGTTGAGTGCAAGGCATCCCTCCCTCCACCGTTTATTGACGTCGGCTTGATTGAGGCAGTAGAAGTTGCTGTCGCAGCGGTCTTCCGCGGGCTTCGAACAGCCCCATATATTTCCTCTGTTTTGCATTGATGACTGCGGGAACGTTTGACGACAATAAGGCCGTCGGTGGCTTTGCTGTCGGCGACAGTTTTTTCTATCTTGAAGGTTTTTTCCTTTTCCGTGGTTTGGTTGCGATTGCTGCTCCAGCAGCTTTGTTGCTGTGGTCGGTGGTGACTCCGGTGATGATGGTTGTGCGGGCGTGAGGCTGCCTGTGTAGGCACCGTTGCTTTCTTGAAAGGCCCGCCTGGTAGTGACGGTATTGTTTATGGTGTTGACCATGGGGCCAAAGTGATTACGTTTTCTTGAGGTCAATCGGCTAGGCTAGCGGGTCCCACGGATGGCGCCAAAATGTTGCTGCTAAAAATATGTCTCGCGTACGTTGCGGAACCCGAGCCTGAACCGATGACCTCCAAGACAAAAAATGAGTGACCGCCGGGTGGGGTTCCCGGCAGAGAACTCTCCGATGCTTAAGTCAGAGCGCAGCTACATGATAATGACTCTGAAAAAGCATGAATGTGTGTAGTTGTCCCATACCTGGGAGGTAGATCCCTTTATATAGCGGTAGGAAGAAGAGCCCTAGTAAGATTGGGCCGTAGGCTAGATGTGTTAGGATCGCATTAGGATCCTTGAAGATCACGTCATGATCTTGATAAGATAACTATCAGCATATGAAAAAGTAGCCTTTGAAGCACTAAAGCATATGAAAATACAACTACGTTTTTAACACAGAAAAAAGAGCGGTGTTCAGACTGATAGTTATCTTATCAGAGATCATGACGTGATCCTCAAGGATCCTAATGCGATCCTAACACATCTAGCCTACGGCCCAGTCTTACTAGGGCTCTTCTTCCTACCGAAGGGTCTACCCCCAGGTATGGGACAACTACACACATTCATGCTTTTTCAGAGTCATTATCATGTAACTGCGCTCTGACTTAAGCATCGGAGAGTTCTCCGGGAACCCCACCCGGCGGTCACTCGTTTTCTGTCTTGTAGGTCATCGGTCCAGGTTCGGGTTCCGCAACGTACGCGGGACATATTTTTAGCAGCAACACGCGACATCAGTGGAAAAATGTCGGTAAATGCATATAAGCAATAAAATTATAATTGTAACTTTTAAAAATAGCGACTAGATATTTTAATTACAAATTTCTGTCACTTTTTCAATCACGTTTTTTATCAGAAGAGGATCTTCTGTCGTACAACATCTCAGTTGTTAACTCGGTTCTAATAACAAAAAATAATAATAATAAAAAATATGCTGTTATTAAATTATTTTTAACGATACTTTTTATCGTTAAATATATTTAGCGATATTTTTCTATCAGTTGTGTTCTAGTCGGTAAGCAGCGAGTCGCCATCAGCGCGGCGTGGAGGTAAAGCAAACCTTGGAGACGAAGTGGCAGACAAAAAAGTATATATAAAATATAAAAACAAAAGAAAAGTGGATAAGAGCGTCGCCCGGAACAGTAGTAGTACTGCTGCTGCACGAGTGCTGGTCCTAGTCCTTTTCCTTTTCGAACAATATAACGCCTCCTCCGTGTGACACCGCCTCCGCGTCCACCTGTCCCTCGGTAGCAATACCCTCCCCATCCCGTCCTTCCTTGTTCTTCGAGCCCCCTCTTTTCTGGAGAGAGGGAGAAGGGGGACAGAACTGCGTGCTCTTTTTCTGTAGAATTCTAGCGAGAGATAAAGACCTAGGATTTCGTGGAATGATCGGGAGGTTTTGATCGGTAAATTTCTGTTTTTGTTCCTTTGAGGATTTTTTTAGGGTTTTTTGTGTTGGAGGAGGGAGGAGGAGGATGTACGTGGGGTCAATGAGGAAGTCCTTCAAGGATTCTCTCAAAGTCCTTGAAGCCGATATTCAGCACGCCAATACACTGTCAGTCCCCTATTCTCTCTTTCTCTCTCTCTGTGTAAATTTTTGTGTGTGTATGTTTTTGGGGGGGTGGGGGTTGTGCTATACTAACGTTAGTTTTGCGTTGATCTCTGTGTGTGTTTGTGTGGATTAATGTTAATTTTTGGTCAATCTCGGAGTGAGCTGTTTTTCTCTGTAGATATTTGGTGTGTGTTTGTATATGTGTGCGCCTACACTAACGTTAATTTTCGTTAATTCATGCGCGTGTCTGTGTGTTAAAGTACTGTCAATTTGGGAGTCAACTGAATATCCGTCATTTTTGCATATATTTTGTTGCGTCTATATTAACGTTAAATTTCGCTAATTCTCTCTGTGGGTTAATTTTGTGGTCAATTTGGGAATGAACTGTTTTCTCTTCATTCCCCTGCGTACTATATATATATATATTGTGTGTGTGTGTGTGTTTTTGTATCTCTAACTTGATGTTTAGTTAAATTTACTGTGCGTGTGTTTGTGTGTCTATATTAACGTTAATTTTTGTTAGTTTGTGTCTATATCAATATTAATTACTGTTGGTTTTTTGTGTGTATTAATATGAAGTTTTGGTCCATTTGGAAGTCAACAGTTCTTTTTTCCTCTCTGTGTATATTGTGCGTGTGTTTTTGTGTGTCAAGATGAATTTCAGTTTCCGTGCATGTGTTTATTAGTGTTAATATTTGGTCAATTTTGGATTCAACTACTTCTCTCGTCATATCTCTCTGTACATATTGTGTGCGTCTATATTTTCGCTAATGTCCTTAATTTCTTTGTGTGTGTTATTTTTATGAGTGCTAGTGTTAATATTAGTTGGGAGTCAACTGTTTTTCTCTTCATTTTTTCTACATTTTTTGTGTGTGTGTAGAGAAAATGTGCATATTTATTAACAAGATCACAACTATTAAAGCGTGAGCATTTCCTTATTTCTTATAGCTAAGAGGGTTTTCTTTATTTTTTTCTAGAGTAGTTGATGCTACGTGAGATTCTATAATTGGCTTTGTCTTTACATATATGTCTCTTCTATATATGCACAGCCAACTAGTTTTCTTGCTGATTTTGGTTTCCCCCATGTAGGAATGATGTTGATGATATTAGTGTTTAGGTTTACTTTAGTTATTACTTCATTTGTGGTCAAGGTATCACCTTTAGCTTTATGTCTCTTACATATATATATATATATATATATATTTATATATCTTAAGCTTTATGTCAATACACCTGCTGATTCTTCCTCCTAGTACTTGAAGTAATATGTGATTAAGGTATCCTCTTGTTTTCTTTGAACATTCTTTTGTAATTGTTTGGTTCTAAAGCGCAAAAGGTCCCTATTTTATGGTGGCCGCTTCTCATTATAGGACTAATACATGTGAGTTTGAGCTACCACAAGCTCTTCCATTTTATAGCAGTCACTTGACATTGCAGTATTAACATACTTGTTGGTTTGTATACGAGTTAGCTGTACGTCTTCCCCTGTGAGGTAGAAAGGGGGAAAGATGGGTGATTTTTTTGTTGTTGGGGTGGGGTGCATGTGGCTAATGATAGAATTTTTTTGACGTGAACTACTCCATTTTTCAATTTCTGCATTCTTGTCATTATGACTTTCAGTTTGCCTCCCACGGCAGGGGTTGGGTCTGGGCTGAGTGGGCCATCTCAGTTCAGTAATTGGGATCAGTCCATTTATCTTATGTTCAGTTTAGTGATTACATTTACACAGCGGTTTAGGGAATTCTTTGTTCTCTGCCATGACATCATGCAATTTTGCTGAGTGTTTAATCTTGGTTAGAGTTTTAGTGGCCACCAGGTGGTGATATAATGACTAGGATGGACTATGGTCTTCCTTACCGTGTTTATATGTAGGACCTTTTGATATGATGGAGATGAACTTCACATCTTTGTAGTTCATATTAATATTGTTATGGTTCTTTCATGTGATTTGAACACGCTCTCTTACCTAATATACTCTCTCTCTCTCTCCCTCTCTCCCCCTCCCCCCTTTCAATTCTTTTTCCTTCTTATTTTTGCATGGTGCAGTGCGTCTGATTTTCAAAGAGACTATGATGGTGCCTGCCTTCAAATGAGAATGTCTTACAGTCCAGCGGCGCACCTTTTCCTTTTCCTAGTTCAATGGACGGACTGCCACCTAGCTGGTGCTCTTGGTCTCCTGAGAGTCCTGATTTACAAGGTTGAAATATGATTCTATCGATGTTTTTTAATCTTTTTGGAATTATTGTTAATCTTGCATATTGTTACCCTTCGTGCCTGGTGCTATAGGTTTATGTGGATGGCACCACAACCATGTCTGTCCATGAGAGGAAAGCAAGTATTAGAGAATTCTATGGTAAGCTTACGTGTCATTAGTAGTTGCAGTTTGTTACTAATAAACTTGTAGACTGCGTACTTTGGAACATATTGTTTTGGTTGCTGATATCTGAACTTGTTCTGTGACAAGGTATCATCTACCCTTCCCTAATGCAACTTCAAGGGGGTGTTACTGATATGGAAGATAGAAGGCAGAAGGCAGTATGCGTGGAAAGGTACAGGAGAAGAGACGACGGTGCACATACACAGTGTTCAGAGGTAGATATTGAAAGGGAAGAAGAATGTGGAATTTGCATGGAAATGAATGGGAGGATCGTCTTGCCCAATTGCAACCATTCGATGTGCTTCAAATGCTATCGTGATTGGTACTATTTCTGTCCCTTGTTTTTTAGTCCCTCGAATGCTAAAATATTGTCCTTTGGATACTAAATGTCCACAGCTGGTTGCAACCGTCGACTTAATACTATAGACCTGGGTTTATATAGGTTTGGCCCATGATTTCTGGATACAATATTAAGTAATCCAGATTATGAACTCTCTACTGCTGATATGGTTGTTATTTTGGGTAAATATACCAGTGAAATCATGCTGATGTGTTTGCCTTTTGGTGTCGCATATATTGAAAGCTGAAAGATCATAATTCTAACCACATGTGCACGTAAGTTAGTGAAGGGAAGAAAGGATGTATCCGTGGTATATTTGTATTGGGACTCGAGCAAAAACTCCCATTGATTTTAATGGGTGAAAATCCTCTAATGAACAACGTCGCGCATTGTGTTAAAATTTTAAAATAGTTGAGTGGGTTCCTTTCTTCATAGTTCCTTGTGTCTCCTTAGCACTCGTGTGCAGCCTTAGTTTGTTAGCACCGCCCCTTTGATTGGGATGGGGGCATTTCTACGTTCTTAAATAGGAGTTTTAGGAAAAAATATATTAGGTAGTTGTCTATATATCGTCGTAGGTTCTATTGCTCCTTCTAGTTGTTTCGTCTATCTGTGATAAAATGCATTTGACACCACTGCCTGTATTGTGTATGTAAGTAAGTGTACCCTTTCACGTCTCTATACCAGTTGATTTTTTTTCCTTCTTTCATAGTTGTTACTGATTGGAGGTACTTTAGAAAAGTAACTTCATGTAAGGTAGATTAGGAAGTTCTATGGCAGTGCTGGATGAGATGATGTGACGATGCTGGCAAATTTTTCTGGATAGTGCGTAACAGATGTACCATTGGGGCTTGGTACTCAACTGCTCTTTGAGTAGGAATTCCTTATCTACATTTTCCTCGGGGAAAGAAGGGGCGCTGGTGGGCGTCGTAGTGAGATGAACTGATTCTCGAAAATGTCACTAATAGTGGGTTTTTTGCTTATGGATCTCGAAAATGTCTCAGAAGGCCAGGCAACTTGTGACTGTGGAAGTATCTTTGTGGAAATACTTCACAGGGAAATTTAGTAAGCTCATTCTTTTCCAGTCTTACAAGTGTACAACCAAAGTTTCCTGCAATAGTTTCCGATCTTTTGTGCAAAAACAAGACACTAGGGAATGTATTCTTCTCTTATTGATAGGTTATATCAAGTCGGGGTTTTACTTTAAGTGGAAGCGCTGATTATTTGGTAGCTTGTTTTGCATGATGCTTTGGAAATATTAGCCATTGGTGGGATTCCCTTAAAAGGAAGGGCTCAAGCCTCTAGGTTTAGGTCAGCTACAAAGGTAAACTACATACCAGAAATTTCCTAGCACCAAAGACTGGTACTCTAGGATAATATACATAGAATTACTTTGACGTACGGTAACAGTAGCTATTGGTTCTACTTATTTTGAACTGCAATTGCTAGCTGTTTGTAGAACACTAGAGCAGATCACTTGTGGTTAATAGTTCCCGTTTCTCTGTTCAGGTAATTTCAGTTCTCTGTTTACAGTATGTAATTATATACATGTATGTTTTTTTATTTATATATCTGCACATAAGAAGGGACAAAGTGATGCGGCAGACTTAAGGAGAGAAACAGCAAATTGAAGAAGTTGATTGGAACAAAATTACAAAAGAAGTCCTCTTTCTGTTCCAATTACAAAAGAAGTCCTCTTTCTTCTTAATTACAAGAAAAATTGTGCGAGAAAGGAAACAGTTGGTAAGACAGGGAAAAAAAAAAGTTAGAAACAGAAGCGGAAGTCCCTAGGTACATCTGGCTAGAATCTTGCGTCAATCCTCTGTGAGAGACTCCGTCTCCTTTGTCTTCACCTCTCTCTGTTAGGTAGCAATGCAGCAGCTCGTGTATTTACAAAGGAAGGATATACGGTCCGGTGGTATATTGGGATTCCTAAAGAGAGTCCCAAGTTTCCCTACTATTATACCCTGACCCCTGAAGTAAGTTTAGAATATTACATTTCAACCCTATATGTGTCCAACAATTCTTCAAGGAGTGTCCAATACGGTGTCGATAATTAAATGGACACCACCAAGAGGTGTCCTACACTTGCCTGGAGGAGGTGTCAGTAAAGTCTCCAGCTGTCGGAAAGTGCCGAACACGATACTTCAAACCATAAGAGCTGTCCGTGCTTCATAATTCCGCCATTCTTGTCATCGGGTTTTCTCAATAGGAAGATGTTGACCTTTGTAGCCATCCATTTCTGACCTCTTTTCCTGTTTCAAAACTATCTTGTCAAAATCTGCCTAAATTGGTTTTTGTTGAAGTGGCGGGATGTGGCACTGCTATGTGGTGGACTGTTCTTCTCTTGGAACTTGAAGAAGAGAACTTCTGTTTGTTGAAAAATGAGCTGTCCAGAGTGCATGCCTATAAAAATGATGCCAATTGTTGAAAGATGAGCTGTTCAGAGTGCATGCTTATAAAAATGATGCCAATTCCTGTAAGTTGTGCTATATTTGATTGGGCTCATTTATATCTCAAATCAGGATGGTGTTTGGTGAGGTCAACCCCTTCTTCAAAGCTGACCTGATGATTGTCATCTGGGATAGCTTAATTTAGGTTGCTTGTTCAGCTTTTTGCTTAGGAGGTACTGTCATTGGTCCAAACCATTAGTCCAGCTTTCTTGAGGTCTATTCCTTGTATGCAAGTTGCTACAAGAATCTTGTTTTGTTTTTTGTTTGTTTGGGTGGGTTTTATTTTTTTTTTTTTTTTGGGGGGGGGTTAAAATATTTTTGGGGGAATTTTGTTGGTGAAAAACACATATAAACCTTCTTGAAAGTTCCTTTGGGAAGAAAGTGAGGTTGGCTACTTCCACGCCAAAGTAAGTTTTGTTTCCTTCCGGGAGAGGTTGGCTGCTTCCAGTTTCAGGTAAGAGGACAATTGCTGTGAAATTAAGTTTTGTACTCAGCACACTTCCAATGTTTACCTAGCACCCTTTGTTTTTGTAAAAGTTCTCACCTTTCTTTCTTCCTCCTTTTCTCACTTAACATCCATACTCCCCTTCTCTCCAAGACCACTAATTTCAGGAACGACAGTTGTCTAGAAACTCTCTAACTCACTCTTATATCGACGAATGCTGTGACGGCCAAGAGTGCCATTTTTGCACTCAATAACGATAATTTTTTGGTGGTACTCGGGAGAAATGAGTTGCTAGGGTTATAATGTGAATTTATGTTGCGTTGTTCAGATGTGGAAGATGGGATAAAACAGTAGCTTTTTATCAACAAATTGTGTGAAAGAGGGCGCAATCCCAAAACAAAGGCTACAGGCTAAAAAAATCTACTTTGATTAGGTGCTTCCGAGCTCGGCTGGTTTCAGCGGGTTTAAAGCTCGATCCGGCTTGTTTCTCAAGTTAAAGAGTCAAGCTTGAACGTGACCAAGCGGTGGTTTAACTGAAGGGCTGAGCTCAGCTATGCTATACTATATATGAACTCAAGTCGAGCTCGAAAATTCAGTCATTTACCTTCAAAGTTCGGCTTGACTTGTTTAGAGCTCATTTATTGTTTGTTAAATGAGCTAAGCTTGATGCCAACCTAAGAAGCACGGACTCCACTAGGAGGCCAAGGTACGATGTCCAACAACTACTGGGACACCAACATGCTTTCGATACTGCTGGAAACGTGGTAGATACGGCTTTCCGGTGTCGAAATATAATTAATGAAAATTTGATTTCCGACACCTATGGACTCTGCCGGACACGCCGAAGAGGCCAAGAAGAAGAAGAAGAAGAAGCTGATTTTGATCTTCAATCTGGAATAGAAAACATGTTTCTGATCTTCAATCTGCAGCAAATTCGTCTGTTTTATGTCCCAGATCTGGGTAGATTTCGATTTGAGCCTTGTTCATGTCTTTGAAGGCAACTACTGCTCTTCTTCTCTTTGTCTCAAGAATTGATCTTCGGATAGGGGATAGTTATCGTGCTGACAAGTATTGCGATCGTATAAATCAACAAAGACTTCAAGATTACAATTTGGCCCGGCCCATCAGATATATTTTGATCCTGACCCCAAAATTTTTACATATTTCTATTAAACTCCATAGTTTTGCCTTTGAATTAAAAAAAAAACCCTCGAGGAACCGATTTTTTTGTTTTAGAAGTCCACTATTTACTCAAACATATGCCGATTCAACTGTAGTGCTAAATTGGATTAAATGGTGTTGCATATGACATTTGTTCTTGGCATATATATGTAAAAAATGATAGTAGAAAATCAATGGGGTCCTGCGGTGTCCAAAATCTGAATTTTTGGAAAATGCGGTGTCAGTGTCGGTGTCGGACACGGTGTCCGTGTCCGTGCTACTTAGATGCCAACTTGAAGCTGTTTAGGCAAGCTTGACTCCGGCTCTCTTTCCTTTTCTTTTTTGATTGTGACTAATAAAGGTCCAAAACAAAAGATTATTCACGCTTGGGAAGTGATTTTTTTTATAGTTGTTGACTCGTTTGTAGCCCTAGAATTTGCATGCAAGGTTTGGAGGAGACAAAGTTACTTCAAGAGTTCCTTTGATGATAAGGTTAAAGGAGGGAGTATGGATTTTCGTGTTATTTTTGAGGGGCTTTTAAATGACACGTGGTATGTGGTTTTAGGAAAATGGAATTGAGAGAAGTGGAATGTTCCGTGTTGATATGATACCAAGCATAGAATTAAATTGCATATCAGTTTGATTAGTATTTATTTTGAGTTAGGATCTGTAGTAGTTTCCCTTGGTCACCTGTGGTAATTTTTTCTTTTGGTTCTCTTTTCCACTTCATTTTTTTTTCTAGTTTGTCTTTTTTTTTTTCCTGAGTCGTGATCATGGTATAATTATGATACATCGCAGGCGTGTGAGATCACAATCATGCCCCTTCTGCCGTGACAGTCTGAAGAGAGTGAACTCCGCTGAGTTATGGGTCTTTGTGGACAGCAGGGACGTTCTCGACATGGCGACTCTAACAAGGGAAAATCTCAGACGGCTGTTCATGTACATCGATAAATTGCCTCTGATTGTTCCCAACAATCTTTTTGACGCTATTGATACTCATGTGAGGTAGCAGCTGGTGTTGTGTCAATTTACCATCTCCTTTCCTCCTGATTGTAAGGATGTAAATTTATTCGGTCAATTTAGGTTTAGGATGCAGTGCTCTCTGCCCGCATCAAATCACAAGATCCCGGCCCGAGTTATTGTGGGCAGGGGGTTGAAGCTACAACAGCTTAACTAAAATGGGTTCAATAGTTGTATTTAGTAAATATGTACATTCTTGTATAGCTTGGGAGTGCTGCTTTAACAAAGCTTTAGGAGTTCTCTTCTCCTTCAGCGTCGCCTAAGCTATGATGTGACGTCCCCGAACATCTGTTGCCGTATATGGAAAGCTTTTTCTTTTGATGTCTCTTGAGCTAACCAGCATGTTTAACCTTATATACAGTTCATCCAAAATAAGAAGCTTGTTTTTTTCATGGTTGCTTCGTTTTGGATTATGGCATTCTAGACGAGACATTTGAGATCCATATCTTCTGTTGAACCAGAGGATACTTGCCGGTTATGTTCAATTAGCTTTTCCCCTTGCTTTGTGTTGATTGTCTGAGCAGTCCATCTGAGCTTGCCATTATATTGACGAGCAAGTGAAGTAGCTTTTGATGGGATTGAGCTCCCAAATTGAGGCGTAACCGTGTGGTGTCCAGTTGTGTTAGACCCCAAAGGCATTGTCAGGCAAATGGGATTTATTTAGAATACAAATTGTAAGCAAAGCAACCTATCAGAGGATAAAGCAATTGAGCCAATCAAGTAAGTGTCATTTGCCGCAGCTGGTTAGATGAAATGTTAGTAGCCCTCTACAGGCGCACAACGTTGAAGATCAGATGGAACTATACAGCCCACCCGAGGGGATTGCTTATATGGTTATTGAAGGAGCACTGGTATGGCTCTCAGAAACGTAGTGTACGTCTTTGATGTGGAGTCTGTTAAAATCTACTTCTAGAGGGAGGGACAACTGTTTGGGCAACGAGTGTATAGCAAAGGTGTACACGCGAGCCGTTGACATCCATATTTTCATGAAAGATGTTTTAACCGAGGGATTCTTGTTAGTGTTGGTGGTAGATTGTTATGTAATGTGTTTGTATTGATCGAGAAATTCAAGACCTAAAAGGTTTTGTTCTTTGTCCTACATTTGAGAGAAAATGAACTTTCTCTCTCCTTATAACCAAGCACATGGTACATATCATTTGAATTTTTTGAGATGTTTTGGAGGGAAGATTAGGAATGCTATTGTGTGGCGCGCGTGGCGCATTGTGTGCGCTTTAGTGGGCACATTTAGCACTTCGCACTTTGCACTTTGCCTCGAGCGCGTTGATTTATATATGATCTAACGGCTCATAATTTTACTAATTTTTGGAATTGTTTCTTTCAATTATTTATTTTAATGACTTTGAAAGTAATTCCGAAAAGGCACCAGAAATAATAGTTATTTCTGTTATTTTTTGAATGGTTATGTCTCTTCATGAAGGGGTGGCTGTTGAACTCATATATAAGATTCTGAAATTCAGAATAAAAATTACTTGGCATTTTTCAAATTTCGTATCTCAAAATTTTCAGTTATAGACACAATTTTGAGGAGCAATTCTGAAACGAATCTTCAGAATTGTTATCTGCAGATTGTTGGTTTGAGTAATCCTTGAGGTGATTTGTCATTAACCCGGTAGCAAACTCGAATTCAGTGAGGGCAAATATCGCCTTAAAGACAGTGTCTTTAGACGCGGCTCAAGCCATTGAATTTTTCGTTTTCTTCTTCCTTTTTGCAATTTCTCTCCAACAATTCCCAGTTCATCAAAATCAATTCTTCCTCCCCTTCCTCTCCCTCTAAAACACGAGCCATTTTAGTTGTCTCTACCGGTTTCCTCTGGCAGTAGTGGGCTGGTGACTTGGTGGTGATGGGTTGTAACTATGGTCGAGGGTTGTGGCTGGTGCTTAAAGTGGTGGTGCTAGCAGTTTTCGACAAGATGGTTGCATGCGTGGAAGGGATGCATGTTTTTTGAATCGGGGTTGATGCCTCTGGTTGTCGGGTTAAAGTTACGCGAAGTGGGTTAAGATGGATTGCGTGGGCTCATCATTACCGGGTTCAACTCTGTGGACCTTGTTAGGTGTTTCTTTGAGCCTTGTTGGCTTACTCCCATGGAGTAGAGGTGTCAAATGGGCCGGGCTTGGGCCGGCCCAGCCCAAGCCCAAGCCCATCAGGCCTCCAGCAAAACGGGCTGGGGCTGCCAAACGGGCCGAGCCGACCCAGATTCTGGAGATATCTGGGCCCAGTCCAAGCCCAGGCCCTAGGCCCAACATTTAGGGCTGCGCTTGGGCCGGGCCTGGGCCCAAAATTTTTTTTGTATAATTTTCTTTCTTTTATTGGCTATAATTATCCTTCTTTACTCATAATGTTGTTTTATTAGAGATACCACTTCCTCGTGAATTTATCTTGAATTGTGAAAAAAGAATTGGTTACTACATGGATATTTCCTTTTAAATATGTCTAGTAATTTTTATTTTGTAACTCTAAAGCAATTCTTAAAAGAACGTATGCAAAACGATTATAATGCTAAAATAATTGTTAAAAGAATGTATGCAAAATCTTGATCTCAAAATATGTCTCTAGATTACGTTTCTTTGTCCGAAAGTCTACAGAAAAATGATTACTAATTATCCGAAGTGCGAAGCAAAAATATTCTTATAGAGACGTTTTTCAATAATATCACCATGACTCTCAAAGTTTGGGGTGTTTTTATAAATACGTAAAGTTTAGGGACATTTGTGTAATTTTATAAAAAAAAAATTTAAAAACCATGTTTTATTGTCTTGCCACCTCCTCCTTGTTACAATGACTAAACTAGTTAAATGTTAAAATATGGGATATGTGGATAATGGATGTCTTGGGTGGAAGATAATGAAGGAAAAAAAAGGAAAAAGAAGAACCAAGAGGTCCAAAAAGAAAACAAGAAACAGAGAAGAGAAATGAAAAGCCAAACAAGTTTGGCTCAAACAGGGGGCCAAATTTGGGCCAGAAAAGGGCCAATTTCGGGCTTTTTCGGGCCGGACCGGGCCATTTTTGGTGAAACCTTGGCCTGGTCCAAACCCAGATCCAAGGCCCTTTATATGCGGGCCTGCACTGTTCATTACAGGGTCGGGCTAGCCCGCGGGCCGCCCGACCCATTTGACATCTCTACCATGGAGTCAGGGATGTTGGCCGTTTGTTTTGGTTTGCTGGCGTTTTCAGGTTCTTGCTGGTTTATGCCTGATGATGTCAGTTTGTTGGCCTTTTATATTTTGTTCTGTACGTTATAGAAATTTTCTTATGTAGGCTAATTATTAATTACCCTATCTGGCCATTGGGCCTTGAATTAGGATCGAGGGGTGTCTATGGTTTTCATATTTTCTTCTGTTGGGTGCTCATCAGATGGAAATGTCGTCTTATATGTGCGCGCCTTTTCTTGCCCTCTATGGACTTTTCTAACTAAATGGTTTTTTGTAGTCTCTTCCATGCATGTTTATTTTTACAATTCATGCAAAAAAGGCAGCAATAAATGTGACGTCATCAAAGGTTCACCACATTGAAATTTGAGCTACTTATTGATTGTCATCCGAATTATGTTGAACGAGTCACGTGGCACACATAATGCGTGTGCGAAAAAGAAATTGATAGTACAAATTATATATATATATATATATATATATATATATATATATATATATATATATATATATATATATAATTCAAACATTACGTATATGTGTTTATTATCATATTCAGTAAAATGAAATTTAAATAATAGAAAAATAAGTTAGCCATAAGTGTTTAAAAATAAGTTAACAAAATATTATTATTGTATCAAACATGGCCTTTAATTTTTTTAACTATATTTTTGATGAATTTTAACTTGTGAAAACTAAACATATATTTGTACGTAATTACTTATCAATTAAGATTTTTATTTTGTGTCACTTTTTTAAAAAAATTTTAGAATGTCACTTGTCATTATTGTAGGTAGGTAACTGTGTAATACTAAAAAGATGTTTTACGATTTTATCCTCATTTTAGACACGTGTCGTTACCAGAATCATTTTCAGTGTAACACCAAAAGTATGTTACACCAAAAAAATGAGAAAGGTGTTATCATTGCGAGCTACGCGAAGGGTGTGCGATAGTGTCATTATTTAACTGATCATTTTTTATGCGCTATTTATGCATCATATGTGACGTAAAATGCGTAAATATTTGTGTAACTCAAAAAAAAAAAGTGAGCACTCATTCTCTTTCAGTCCCATGTTCATGGTAAACTCGTAATTCATTGCATATTATCTTATTATTTTTATCATTCAGATTAACATATATTTTTTAGAACTGCACATGCATCATGTGTGCTGATTATGTGATATGTTTTTAAAAAAAAAAATAGATTTCAATCATACGTGAACTAAAATATCAATATCAGTGATCATGTGATAGTATATGTTATAAACATTAAGTAAAAATTCGTATCTAAAACTGAGAAAATAATATTTATAACGTTGGATATTAATTTTTACCGGTAATAATTAAAAGTAACTTGTTCAAGCTATTACATAACTTTGAATCTATTTCTTCTTTTGTCTCATACTCTAAGCAGTATAACTATATTTCTCAATATCTATCCCTTCTCTCATTTATGACAAGCAAAATCACAATTATATGGATAATGTATTTTACGATGATAAATAAAAAAGATAAATAAATAGATATGTGAATTAAGAATCACAATGTAACAATAAATTCATAAATATCCTGAAATTTGATTATTTTTTAAATTTCATTGTTATGTTGCCCATCTTCCCACCATCTTCATCTTCATCATCACACCCACACCCATTACACACATGTAGAGTCAAATATATAGGCGCCAAGTTCTACCAGACTACCACCATGCGATTAACCCTAAACAGTTGTTATGAAGGCATTTAGTTCCTTTCTTTCTCCTGTCGGTGCAAGACTTCTCAATTAAGGTGCCTCCATGGCCCGGGAAAGTCTGGGCAGAGTTCACCAGAGTCATACCTTTCATAGCCATCAATGCAGGTCGCCAAACTTTATCTTCTGGGGAGATACGACGGCAGTTCCGAGAAGATCGGTGTTGACAGTGGCGTCACAGGCGTAGATGGTGACATATGGGTCGTTGGTGATGATCTTATCGTGGCACCAGGCCCGGGAGTCCCTGCCTCCGGCGCAAGGCCGTCAGCGGGTAGCGAAGAAGTGGCAGAAGAGCTGCTAGATCAAGTGGCATCGAGCGGTGAGCATAGGCATGTAAATGCATATTAAAGAGATGAAGGAGAATAGAGTATAAAAAATTGGTAGTACAAATTACCTCGAGTTCAATGAAAAAAGGGGGAAAATATAGAGAATTCGAGGCAAGCTTACCTTGAGTTGGAATTTATGGAAGAATTGATGGTTGTCTCTGGTAGATTGGATTTTGAGGGAGAAGGGAAAATGTAGAAGAAAATGGGTAGTTACGTAAAGTGCAAAGAGTGGATGTTTGTAACTGATGGATTGTGGGTGGGTCTTTGTAACGGATGGTTTGTGGAGAGTAAACAATAGTATTTTACAATTTTGTCATCGTAATGGACACGTGTAAACCCAGAATCACTCTCATGTAACACCAAAAAGTATTATACCAAAAGAGAATTTCTCATTATAAGTAGTATAGATAGATAAATAGTACAGATATAGATTACATGGGTAGTTACAAGATTGAAATTCATTAAAATGCCCTAGTCACTCAATGTTCGGTAATTGTCGCTGTGTGGTACATTGTCTGTTGCACGTAGCATTGTTGGTGGACAAATACGTAGGCTCCACATAAGTCACGAACATGAAAATGAGAACTCGAAACGAAATTATTAGTGGCGAAACGAAATTATTAGTGGCGAGTAAATGCTCATATCAAAATTGTGTGTGTGTGTGTGTGTGTGAGAGAGAGAGAGAGAGAGAGACTCAGAAAGATGCCTTGGAAACATTTAGTGACAATATGACTAGCAAATGATGCAGGCGCTATGGCCCTAGTAGGACCCTTCTCTGTTGCAAATGATATATGAACAGAACGCGAGCCAAATATGTGGGGCGAGTTCTTTGGGTCACGTGTCAGTTGCGAATCTCACAAAATTATTGAGAGGGAACAACAATGTCAAAAAAGGAAAAATAATTCTTAAAAGGAAAAACAATTCTTAAGCATTCGAAAACAATTTTCTTATAGATTTAGGTACATTGTCGAAAGGTAACTACTTATGCTAGAGATTTGGTAACCGCTGCTTTGATATTCACATTAGATGTGAGAGACTTTGTGAACGGTCTTATCATAGCTAACCAAGTAAATTATAAGTATTCACTTTTGAGACTATTCCGTTTGAAGGTTGTGGACCGGGTCGTTATAGATCGTTTCAGAGTAAACAATCTAAAATTTGAGTTGGCCTGTCTAGTAGGGGTATTGGAAGTTAGAATACAAAGACATACTCCGATAGGCTGATTGGGTTGTTGGGTTGCTGGGGTTATTCCTTTTTTCTTTGAATCCATAGTACTCACGTTATTGAACTGTGGCCAAATAGGAATTCAATGTATGAGACTTGATTCATAGTACCTATTCTTAGACCGTGGATAGAGTCGTTACAGCTTCGCAGTTTAACACAACACTCCACATTTTAATACTTAAATTGACCTTCTGTTATCAAAGAGCTTTACTAGAACTTCTTTTTAATTGTCTTTTGTGATACTTAAAATTAGAGTTTGTGATGAAAGCAAAGTATAAGTCGTAATATATAATGTCATTATCGATTCTACATTGTCCTTGATTGTCATTGCACGAGCATCTAGGGTTATTTTTATTGGTCAAAAGAGGGCCTCCTGAACATGGTTATGCATCGCTGAAGTCTCCTAACTTTACATCAAAAGAACGCCTCTTTGTGTTACTTTTAGCAATTTTGGTATACTAATACATTGTAGAATCTTGAGTAGTTCGAGATACATTAAGAAAACAAGAGAGCTGGCTAAAAAAAAAAAAAAAACCAAAGAATGAAGATGATTGCTATTTTCCTTGTAAAGGCAGCCAAACATCTTTAGTTGAACTGTGTCTGATTTGGTGAACTGATACAAGCTTAATAATAGTTGATTGAGAGACTTGTAACTTTGATATGTTTGCAATAGTTAGTTTTTATTTAAGTCGGTAGATGTGAGCATTTAAACCTTTGAAATGAATCCAACCGGTCAAAACGAACCGAACAAATTGGTTGATCACGAGCTAATTTAAGAAAACAATTGTTAATTTTTTTGGTTTTCTAAACCAAATATTCAGTTTAGTGGTTTTTTTTTAAACTGTTCTAAACTGAACTGATTTGGACCTATTTATATGCACTTAAAAATGTTGTAGTTTAATCTAATCGTAATTATTATCTAGCTTTACCATACTTCTGATTTAACTTCAACATGTATAAGTTAATTATACCCTAACTCCAATATGTAGACTCCATAACTTATGATCATGTATATTACAAAGGTCCAATAGTTAATGGATATGCCAAAATAAGTTAAAAAAATGACTACAAGCTCAAACCTGATCAATTTATCTAAACCAATCCGTTAGTTCCATCCAAATTGTTGATAAGGTACCGTGTTCAAGGACGATTCGTTTTTCTTATCTTTTCGATTTTGTACCCAATTAACAACATCATACTCGCTTCTACAAGTTGGTCTTCTTGAAAACTAGTCTGACTGCTCGTAATCAGAAGATATAATTGTGTTATTAATATTAATTTTTTCCGTTCACTAAACAAAATTCTCTTTGCCGGCACCCCCCCCCCCCCCCCCCCCGGGAAAAAAAAAAGAAAAAAAGAAAACTAGAACCTTTCACCCTTTTGTTCAGGAGTTCAATTTTTAACTCAAAAAAAATAATTCGTCCAATTGTAGAATTGACATCACGTGCAAGTCATGTGCTTGCCAAAACTATATCTGATCTCATGTGGAAGAGTCCAAAAGTCCAGACTGGACGGACATAGAGAGACATTTGAGGTAGACCATCCATGAACATGCTCCATGTCCCCTCAACCGTTAATTTTACAAAAGGACACATCACAGTGTGTGGCAAATTCGCTTATGAATTCAAATTTTCTCGCTCTAAGAAATTTTTGCGATATTTATTGACGAAATAAGTTAAATTCATTTGGGATGACAAAAATTAAATTAAGGAATTCAAATTTAAAGTGGATTTTATTTTGCGATTCCAAACGCACTACCCACAAATTCAATTGAAGTTCAACCAGGAGAAGAATATACCAAACAAAAAGAGAGACTGTCATATTGAAACAGGGAGAGAGAGTGAGGAGAGAGAAAGCAAAGATGGGAGCAGGAGGAGGGGGAGAGAGTGACATGGCGACGGACTTCTTCTGGTCGTACACCAACGAGCCACACGCCTCTCGCCGCCGAGAAATCCTCTCTCGGTACCCTCAGATCAGAGAGCTCTTTGGCCCTGATCCCTTTGCTTTCCTCAAGGTACATTGTACATTATTCCTGCACGATTTGTTGTTGGTAATGTGCTTTCTTTTAATGGGTCTGTCTAGATCCGTTGAATGTGGTATCTGAATCGACAACCATAATAAATGTGTTGGAATTTGATCTTTGATGGGTGTTGTTTTGGCTTGGAATTAGCTGCATTGTCGTTTCCTAAACCTATTTTGTTGATAAGATTTCTGGGTTTTGGGTTTTGTGCTAACTTGTTTTTGGGTATTGTAATGTCTCTGTTTTGGTTTGATGGGTTTCGTTTTCTCCTAATTCTTTTGATGTTGAAGTTGCGGTTTTGAGCGATTCAAAGTTCGTTTTGATTGATTTGTTGATTGTTCGTAGTGTTGTATTTTGATAAAGCTTTCTGTAATGGGGGTTGTTTCTTCCTTGAAAACATCCTTTTGGTATAAAGTTCTAGTTTTGAGCAGCTAAAAGTTTGCTTTGACGTAAGTTATTCTTTCCGAGTCTGGACGCTGGCCTTTCATACTTTCCTCAAAGTTATGTTCTTTTGAAATGTTTGCTCATCTAAGAAGCATTTGAATTGTTTGCTCTTATGGAGCTCATCTAAGAAGCACAAGCTCGGGCACGGGTATCAGACACCCTCTAACTTTTCCCTCCCTCCTTTTTGTTTGTTGTTAACGAATGCGTCGCAAGCTGTGAGTGATTCTCTGATTGGCTTCTGATGCAAATCCACCGCATGAGCCAGACCTTACACGGCCTACCTGAGACACTTCCATGGCCCTTAGATCCTGCAGCTCTTACAACATGGCTTGCTATGCTTGTTGACAGACCTTTCAGTCCAAGTCATTGCTGTCTCTCCCCTGGGGAGCTCTTTTTGGGACAATTTTTCTAATGACAAAGTTCTGTGCTCGGCTGAAGATTTTGACGATTTAGGGTTCCCAAAATTGTAGGTTTGTGTTGTTTTTTATAGTTCGTTAGTTATGTTGACATTGATTCCAGTCATAGATGTACTATGTACATAATATGCATCTTAGTAGGTAGATGCGCACTAGAACACTGATGATCTAAAATTGATCTTCCGAAACTTTGTGAACATGATGGATGATATCTTTTCGTAGGAGTTAGTTTTTTTTTTCTTTTTAGTAAGTTAATGCTGTTACTGGATTTTTTTGAGTGAAAGGTGCTGGGGTGTACTCGATATCAGTTGTTCGCAAGTCTATTTACACTTTATATGTGATCTCAAACATGATGGACAAAAGACTATATAGCTCAGAGTTGTACATATTCTTGGTTAACATCATTAAATTTGTTCTTGCAGATTGCTGTGGTGGTGTTGCTTCAGCTGTCGACAGCTGCTTTCCTCCACGATGCAGGTTGGCTGAAGATATTGATGATTGCTTACTTTTTTGGCTCTTTTCTCAACCACAATCTTTTCTTAGCCATTCATGAGCTTAGTCACAACCTTGCCTTCTCCACTCCAGTCTACAACCGCTGGCTTGGGATCTTTGCTAACCTCCCTATCGGGGTACCCATGTCTGTCACCTTCCAAAAATACCACCTTGAGCACCATCGCTTCCAAGGAGTGGATGGCATTGATATGGACATCCCAACCCTCACTGAAGCCCATCTTGTTACAAATGTTGTTGCCAAATCCATATGGGTCATCCTCCAACTGTTCTTCTACGCTCTCCGACCTCTATTTATCAAACCAAAACCTCCGGGTGTGTGGGAGTTCATTAATTTGATTATCCAGCTATCCCTTGATGCAGCCATGGTATATTTTTATGGCTGGAAGTCTTTTGCTTATTTGATCCTTTCCACTTTTGTTGGGGGCGGAATGCATCCAATGGCCGGTCACTTCATTTCAGAACATTACGTCTTCAAGAGCGACCAAGAGACGTATTCTTACTACGGCCCCTTGAATCTCATGACATGGAGCGTGGGTTACCACAACGAACACCATGACTTTCCAAGAATTCCAGGGAGTAAGCTTTACAAGGTGAAGGAGATTGCACCAGAATACTATGAGAATTTAGAATCATATAAATCTTGGAGCCAGGTCATTTACATGTACATTATGGACTGTACAGTTGGGCCCTATAGCCGTATGAAGAGAAAATTGTCAACGAAGACCACCAAAAAATCCGAGTAGGTGTCTCAATGTAAGATACTGCGACATTTTTTTTCCCTTTTTTCATTTTGTTGTTCATCAAAGTTTGAAGGTTCGATCTTACCTGATGTAGTTTTAGATTGAGGGGGAGACAATTATTCATTGAATTTCATTGAGAAATGAGATATCTTGTCCTATTATGCATGATGTTAAGAAAGCTGCGAAAGAATTTGCTTTCTATTGATTATTTATTCATGGTTTCAGTTTCTATTTGTGCCCGGCTTGTTTCCTTTACATTATAATGCTCGACCTACCATGATACTTCAAAGTGGGCCTCTCTAAAATGTGCTTCCTTGAATACTGTAGTTAGGGCTGTATACGAACCGAGTTTGAGCCGAACATGAGTGTGTTCGAACTTGGTTCGTCTAAGTTTTGATGTGTTCAAACTCGACTCGAGTTCGTTAAGAGCCAAACCATCAATGTTCGAACTCGGCTCGAGGTCGTGACTCTGCAAGTCAGGCTCGACTCGTTCAACTCGTTTAACTATATGAGCCGAACTTGAGTTCGAAAACTCGAACCGTATTCATGTTCAGATCCAACCAAATCCCTGTAAAGGGTCCGTACCATTACCCTATTCATTTTTGTTTTTATGTTCTGTTTTCATTTTCATGATTTTCGTATTAAGTTAGAAAATACACTCCAATACTTTTATTATTTTCACCAAAAAAATTTAGCTACTTTTTCTTATATTGGGTTAAGTTTGGGTGAATAATTTTTTGTTACTGTTTGAATAGTTTACCCAAAACGAAAACAGAAAATGGTAAAAGTACACAAAAAAATAATTTTTTTATCATCATTGCAAAAACAGAAAACAAATATGGTAGACGTACGGGCCTAAATTTTCTCAGATTCTTCGATCTTTGATGCAATCAAGCTATGGACTTTGATGAATAAAAAATGATCAATAGAACATACGAGGAAGAGGGGGATGCAGAATGGCAAAAATACAACAAGAGATCGGTCGGCAATGAAGTCATCGATAATGGTGCGATGCAGCTTCGGCGACAGGGGCGTCAACAAAGGGGCGAAGGAGGCTTCGATAATGGAGCGACGAAGGCATTGGTGATGAATCTTCTGGACCTTCTCCGGGAAGACTCTAACTTGTTTTGACTTGCGATGTCTGCGATGGAATATACAGAGAAGATCCTCCGTGTTTGGATGTGATGATATTATGTTACAGAGAAGATCCTCTGTGTTTGGATGTGATGATATTATGTTTAGCTTTAACTTAGATAACTAAATGTCTTTGAAAATAATCTTATTTATACTCTCACAAAATTAGATATAATAATAAAAATATTTTATATTTATATAAAATACACGAGCTCTAGTGTTTGCGAATATTAATGAACAAACAATAAAATGTTCACGCTTGACTCATTTAATAAACGAACCCTAAAATGATGTTCATGTTCTGTTCATTTGTGAAGTGAAAGAACATGAACGAGATTTGTACAAACCGACCGATGAGCAGTTCGTAAATAACTCTATTCATTTACAGCCCTGTAGCTTGTTGTTGCACTGGTTCCCTTGGATTAAGAATCTCTTTTATCATCCCATGTACTATTGTAAGACTAGTGCTGCTAAAGTAAAGCCCAGTCAAGCACCATGACCAAACCTTCCATGCTTATTGCAGGCAAGGAGACTATGACTACCAGCCTGACTGCATTCTCACCGAATCACCATTCGCCTGGACGATCTTAGTCTGAGTTCTAATGAACTTTGTGAAGTGTTTTCGTTTAAAAAGCGATCATATATCGATATTTCACTCCAAGACTTGGAATAACAGCCACTGCCTTGTCCATATATAAAGTACTTGATCAACTTGCATTAGTTTCGTTCCAATATCACACACACACACACACACACACGTACAAACACATAGCTAGAGTCCGAGCTGAGCTACACCGAGGTCATACTATTCTTGCTATCAAGATTGCGCGCAAACTTTAAGCTCATCCAGCACAAATGAAGCTTGAGTGGGCGCTTTCAGGCTTGCCTATCTTACTTGACATACTCCCAGTCCTTGTTTGCCGGGTACATCTCTGGATCACAGTAAGCAAATGGCCGGACTGGAGGGTACAACAATGGGGGGTACTCGCCATGCATTACGTTGTCGGTTCCCTGATCTGTCCCAAGAGTTCTTAAAACTGTTGCAAATAAGATTGATGCTCCCTGCAGAATGAAAAATGTTGAATTTTTCGCTCAAATCTGTCTGTTTCAGAACTAGAACAAGAAAATGTATAGAGTTGTGGTAAAGTCTACACCGATGGTAAACAAAACCGGATCTGGTAGGGCGGGCACAAAGCACGATGATACCTGTGCAGTGATAATTAACAAGCAGATCCATTGGCAGACGTCTTGATTTGACTTCACATAGTCCTTAAAATCGTCGAATCTTCCTGATGGATCCTTGGGGAAGTCCTAAAGTAGCCAAAGAAGATTTCGTGAAAAAGAACGTGTATCAAAATTGGCAAGAAGACTTTGTTTAGATGTCAATCAGAAGTACTATGTACCTTCTCCCAGTCAGAATTCAAGAATACATCAGCTAGGATCCCAGTCTCCAAAAGGAGCAGCAGAAAAATTAGAACCATGTACTGTGCTTAATTAAGCTGGACAAAAGCATTTGATTATGTACGCACACCTACGAATAAAGGAACTCGGATTCGTGGTGCCCTAGATATTCATGAAATTTACTCATGTTATGCACAATGTACATCAGTATATATATTTGATCCCTGATTTGATACTTCACCTATTATCTACTTCCTTGGACAGTTGGACTCTTTGGTTTTGCCAATTTAAAAATCCAGACACATGTTATACCTTATGCATAACATGTGAAGAAAGAGTAGCTGCTATGCTATATAAATCCAGTATGGCACTGCTCAAAAACTGGGCTGAGACCAGGTCACCTACGGAAAGAGGAGGGGAAGAACAGGTGAAGTTCATCAGGATGAAGGATACAAAAGCGAGGCAATGAGGATTTGCAGTGTCAGCAGCAACATGGCCAAGACATGCAATGGCACACAGAGCTATCCCAATAGAGAGAAAGGCATGTATAAACCTGCAGGAAAGTGAAGTTAAAAAAAAAATGGTACTATTTAGGCTGCAGTTTCCACCAAAAGAGGAAGATTAATTACCATGGAAAAGCAGAAGGATGATCATCAAATGAAGAAGCCTCCGCGTCTCTCTGCCAAACTCTGATCATCCAAAGACTGTATAGGATTATAGCAATTCCAGCAACCCCTAGAGCTGAATTGACAAGCTTCAAACTCTTTCGCAGGCAAGGTTTTGCGAATGTCCTCATCTTAGCTGAACTAGGCCAAGTGAGAAACACTTTGATAGTTCAGTCCATGGCCGGAGTTCTGGTGGGTGAATACTTACAAACTTGAGAAAATGGAATGATTAGGTTTGATAAGACAGTGATGAAGAAAATAATTGTGAAAACATGTTACGGGGGAAGTGTCTGACGAATGAAGGAAAGGTAGGAAATTTCCAGGAAACATCTCTCTATGGATGCATTAGGATTACTAGAAATTAACTCGCTAGGGAATGCGTGCAGATGCACGGGTTGAGACGTGCTTGGTCGGGTTGAGATGCAAATTTGATTTTCTCGTCAGTCATATTTATATTATAGTCAATTATATTTTACTTTAGAAAAAATATCAAATAGAGTGACTCTTATTAAGATAATGCATGTATACGTGATAAAACATAATAATCGATATAACTCATGCATAAATATCATAAATAAATTAATCCACTACTTAAGACGATTGAAATCATATTGACGACAACTACGTAAAGTACTGAAACCGTATTTCATTTTGGTGCATGACTATGCTCATACATAATATCAACATAACTAGAACTACTGTCAAGATAATAATATCTATTTTTCACCTAACACGATAATTTTCTAGTTCTTTATATCTTCTTTTAATTGTTATTTAGAATATAATAAATATTGTTTGTACAACCATGTCAGGATCGCCTAATACGTTGTTGGTGAGGCTATTCACGCCCAAACGGAGAAAACAAAATTAACATGTATTTTAAAATACTATATTACTATGTGATTTGATCAAAAGAAATGTCAAAAAAGGAAATTTTTTTTGTTCATGCCTAGCTTATCATACTTACACGTGTACAAAAACCTAAAAAAAATAACCTTATATTTTATTTCTTATTAATTTTAGTGGTTTTAAGTTAAGACTTGTGAAATATGATTCGCCACATAAGTAGAAATTTATAGTTAATCACATTTGCATATAATTTTGTAATAGTTTAATATCCCTTTTGTACTCAAAATTATTACCAACATTAATGTTAAAAGTAGAGAATAAAGTATTCAAAAAATAAAGCATGCAATAAATAATAAATTGCTCCCCATCAAATGGAAAAATACTTTTCGTTTATGTCAGAGTATGTTAGCACCAACTTTTATTTTTCTACAAAAAAGTGAGCTTAAGAAGTTAAAATTCAAAAAATAAAAAACAACTACTAAATATTTATTTATTTATTTACTTACTAACAATTGAATGAACTTTCTACCAATACTCCATTTGAATGACTATAGACATCTTCTTCTTTTTATTCAATTTATTAATTTTAAATTAGATACAAATTACAGTCCTCTGTATTGAAAATCATATAAGAACGTAAAAAAAGGCGCAACCATCAAATTAAGTATATTATTATGTAGACTTAAATAACCTACTAATACTTGCTGCAAAAATAGAGTTTGAAATTAAAATGGAAGTACGTGGAACTATTTTACTTACTTTCAAATACACAACCTTTTAAAATATAAAACTAAACTTTAGAAAGAGATAATATCGCGTTATTAGTGGCAATGTGTTTAATTGTTTTCCTTCAAGGTCATGTTTGACGCTTTCTCGACCATCCGTTTTGATGTATTTTTGAAGATTTTCTAAGACAATTAATTTAGAATTATGCATCCATTGTAATGCTAATGATTATTTTAATGTATTATAGAAATGCGGCGTATCCTACAAAAGCTTTGTACATGATTGAGGTTAAACGGTTATAAAGTGATAATTATTCTTACTCAATGTAACATTGTGAAATATTGAGGTTACAATTTAAAAATAAAATAAAATCTTTTAGTTTGTGAAGTATTTATCTTAAATTTCACATATGACGATTTTTATAATTTATCTTGGTGATATTTTATTTTGTTGATTAAAATGCTTTTGAGATGTTAATAGTCAAATTTAAGACCTAATATGCACATTTACAGTTAATTGTTAATTAAATTTATGATAAAAGTGTACAAACTATGCAAAAGATTAAGATAAATAAGTAGATAATGATGATTATTCTTATCCTCAAATAAACTGTAGATTGTCGATTGAGTTTATGTTGTACAATATGATCCCACAGATACCACAAAAAAATTTAAATAATAATTAGATATAAGGACATGTTTGGTGTTAAGGTTTAAAATTTATTAAGAAATGTAAATTTTAAAGGCCAAGCTGATAGTATAAAAATATCATATTGCTAATTGTATTTTTACACATGCATTGCGCGTGCCTTGGTAACTTGACATTTGATATAATAAGAAAGTTGTTAAAAAATAACATAAGACGACATGTTTAGTATTCACAATTTAAAATTTTATTTTCTGAATATAACAATAAACACTCATACGTGATACTTGATTTTTTCTAATCAAATTTATACTATTAACTTTATTCCCAGACGCGTATTGCGTATTACGATTACTAGTACATATAAAGCAAAACGTACTTTCTTTTAACGGGCAAAAGGACTATTTTTCTATTAACCTCCAAACAATTAGGTACTAATTATTTTACAAGCCAACTATCATATATCTGAGGTGAATTAGACTAGACGAGCCTCACCCTTGTTCATAAACCTCCTTTCAATCCCTAGTGAAGGTCACTTGAATAGTTTTAAATGTTTTGAAGTAGGGAATCAGCAAAGTGTTGCTGTGGTGTAGTGGTTATCACGTTAGTCTTACACACTAAAGGTCCCCAGTTCGATCCTGGGCAGTAGCATTACTTTTTTTTCTTCACTTTACATATACAAAATAAAGATTCCAGAAACATAATCGCCATTTCTTATATCATAATTTTGCTTTTTTATTTTTATTTTATAGTTTTTGGATAATATTCGAACATAAGAATGTCTCGGTGAATTCAAATTAAAGGAGACAAATAATCAAGAGATGAAAGAATTACAAGCAAAAGTTAACATATTAAATATGCTAGATCTGATGTGAGAAATATGATGCCCATTGTGCCCAACTTTATCATTGACTATGCATGCAAGCATTCTTATTAATTTCTCCCGAGCTTTAATTGTGAATTAATCATTATCATCTAATTCATTTTAATTTTACTTTCAAAATATTGGCAAGAGCCGTAGCGATTACAAGTTTCTTTGATAGTGATCATGAATAGTAACTTGATACACCTAGCATTCAAAACTTAACGGTACTAGAGAAGTGCGGTTAAGATTTGTCAGCGAAAGTTAAAAGACGGTGGATGAGGGTGGCGAGGTTGGGATGGGAGCAAAAGTTTATCCGGAGACGAAAATGCCGAAAGGTCCTTGAAAATATGTAATTAAGCTACCAAAATTTCTACCAAAATTTCCTAAGCTAACTTAGAAAATGAAGCAAAGCATAAGTGAATTGCAGCCTTACTTCATTCCACCTAAAAGTGCTGTTTTAACAAACATCACCAAAAAAAGCAAACATCACCAAAGCTCTTGGGAGCCCTGCTAGTTTTTTACAAACAACATATCAGGAGCCTGTGTATTGCATTTCTCGTCTTCATCAGTGTTCGCAAGGAACCGACTACTGCCTTTGACTACGAAGAAACTCTTTCACGTGGGTGAAAATGTCACCCTTGACAACGAGACGCATCTTTTCTGAATCCTCCCACAACCAGCCTTCGTATTCTCGTGCAAAGTCACAAGCGGCCTCAAAGACCTCCTGCAAGAAAAGGAAACAGAATCACGAAAAAATTGGAGTTGATACACGAAAAGGCAACAGCAAGCTTCCCTTGGTCGATTGATTCTTACCTTTGAAGGGAATTCATCGATTAGATGAGCAGCTATCATGTCCACCCTATTCAGGTCTGATTCCCACAACCTTATCTGTCACAAAAAGTGACATTTCGTATGTTGGTTTGTACTTTTCTATACACTTTCAACTAGTTCCGTTGAAAGGGAGCAAAGAAGAGTTCAATGTGCATGAAGGCAGACAATGCTCAAAATCGGGAAATATTTGAATCGGGAAAATGCAAACCTGGTCGGTGACATTTTCCGGAACAGTTGGTAATTTCTCTGCAACTCGAGGATGTGCATTCTGTTGAAGAAAGGAAATTATCTGCAAAGTAACATCTAGAGATAAGGAACAGAAACCAAGAAAAATATTATTCTTCGCATTCATCAAGTACAAGTAAAATCTGAGGAGGGTGACAAAAAGAGGTGTATATCAAAGTGAAACTGTCCATAAAATTGTCCATCAAAACTCGACCAATACTCTTCCAACCACAAAGTAGGAGATGACTCGATATCGCATGCAGAAATGTCCTCATTGTAAAACGCTCATCAGCTTCTATCAAACCAAACTATCCACAATAAAAATGAGCTGTTTCTCAAAGCAGGTTCGATAGACTCAGTAGCAAACCCTTCACCCTATCAAGATAGCAGACAACCTGTCTCACACTAAGAAGGCAACTTACTTTGGGACCTTAAATTCGAAATGGCTTTCCAGGGCAAGCAATGAGAATTATGATCATCTGACGTTTGATAGTAATAGCAGAAGAAATACCATATAAATCCCACTCAAATCTCAAGGCATACAGTATCTGAAATAACGGATCAACAGAATCAAGCTCCCAATTCTGCAAAATCCTTATGAAAGCAAAGTTCCAGACTGCCCCGTCCCCATATCCGGACGCAAGTGACTCGACCAATTGCTCTTTACAGAGGCAAGCCCAAACGGTTAGGAAATTACAACTCTGATCCCCACACCACTCATCCAGCCAAAGCCTCACCCTAAACCGTCCAACTCAAGCCTCCTGTGGTCCTTGAAAACCTCCCACTCTTTCTAGTCCCAAAGATAGACTGATCTACACATGGCAAAATAGCCCAACCTCCCTCCCCTTTTATGAATTACAGACTACAACCCTTCTCCAAAAGTACTTCCTCTTTTTACTCCCGATCCATTTCCCCACAGAACACTATTACCTTAGTTTAGGCTCCCTGTTTTAGCTAGATCACTTACATGTTCCAGTTCACTAGATGACTACTTCAAAAAGTTTGTTGCCTCTTCCAACCAGCAATTACTACCTGAATGCAATTATCCAAGAGAATCATAGGAACTTGCAAGACGAATTTTCAATGCATGAACCTGCTACAGAGATATCATTTTTCCAACTAAGATTGGAGAAGTTGATTCCTTTTGACAGAAGGTACATACGTGACCATATTGCATCAGAGCAAAGAAACTCATGATGAATTGTTAACATAAAAGTCAACTTGTATAGCAACAAGTTTCCAACATGACAAGCAAGGGAAACGGTTAACCTGTGCCACTTCAAAGGCAGGAATAAATTCAGTTACTTATGAAGAAAGACATGAATGTAGGATATGCATAGTTCCAAAAAATTTTGCTAATGTAGGCCAATATTATGGTGGAAATGTGAAAGGTGTCATAGTCAGAAGAATATATTTGTTAACTGATTCTTATCTAGCTAAAATAGTATAATGACTTGAATGTTTACACTCCATGATAGATAAGAATAAAGGCTAGACGAGTAGAAACATATACTTGCCTGATCTGATGTAATGCCATTTTGAAAAGCCTTATAAAGGTTTTCTTTTGTAATTGACCCAACAATGAGGTTTGGGAGTTGATATTCTATCCTGCATTTTCAGGTATACATATAATAATCAACTCATAAGTATCATGTTCATGAAGACACAAAAAAGAGGGCATGCCAATCAATTGAAAAAACCAAATGGTCTCTTTCACAAGTGAGTTCAGGGTAGTTTTAACAATGATATTGTATTTGTAACTACAACCGGATAATGTGCACACTATTCTAACTGGTCCAAGTGATCCTAACACTGAACTGAACAAGCTCTACATTAGCAACAATTAAACTAGGGTAGATGACTATATCTTGTCAGATGCATGCTGAAGATAGCTATATCTCGTCAGATGCCTTGCATCGCAATTACTTCAAGTTGACAATAACCACTATAGTTAGGTGTAGATGGCTAAATTTTGTCAGACATGCTGTAGATACTCATCCGAAAGTACTCCCTGACAGGATCAATCTGCTTAATAATTTAGAAAGTTCAACAATACAACTGTTATGGCAATTCATAGCCCACTTAGAAAGGTTAATGGAGAAGACATACAAATTCTCCTCAATAACCAAAACAGTGCACGTAAATCATACTGATTCCCGGTGCAAAAAAATTTCTAGTCGACCACATGAAAATTGACTAAACCACGGCGTACCTTGCAAAGAGGCGTAAAATCTCACAATGCAATTGTGATGTTGAGTATGCGTACATCCTAAAATTTGTTTCCACAACAACATATCCCTGGAGGAAAAACAAAATTAGCACACTTGAGTGTTAAGCTGTTATCACGCACTATTGCCAACAATAGGAGATTTTCAATAGAATGAGGAAAAAATTGCCTTCTTTAGGCACGGAAACACCACTTATATATCCCGAGCAGTGGAACCGCTCAACAGCACTCATTTTCATTTTGTAAACACAAAAAAGGACTCCAAATGAAAGAAAAGACAACACTAATGAAACTTCTTTGTATCTCTCATTTTGATTTCACAAGCAATTTAATGAATTCATCTAACAAAATTTAGGTATAAGATGACTCGAGAGGAACCACAGAGTATAACATTATGCAAAAGATAATGGTTTTATCCAGTCTACCACTCCAAACACTCTGCATTAGTGCATGTAGGCCTTTTTCCTTCACAGAAAATCAATGGTACGTCAAAGTCACCCAGGGTAAGAAACATTACATTGCCTCCTACTAGGAACTCCATACATTTTTAAGCTCCGTTAACTACAAGAAGATTGCATGTGTTTCCTCACTAGCCTAAAGATGATCTAGTTTTACTTGTCACTACCACTACCAAATCCAAAGCTCTTGTAGGAGCTGCGACTAGTGGTCATCAAAGACGACTCCTCCATGAATGCCTGGTTGTTATGTATCCAGGCAGTGACCAAAAACTTCAACACTATCAGCGTCTTTGTTAGAGAATTAGCTTGCAGCTAAGAAGCACGGACACGGGTGTGGGTACGGATACGACACGGGTGGGGATACGCGGATACGGCATTTTTAAAAATTTTAGGATACAGGTGCGGTGGGGATACGGCATATTTTATAAATATTTTTTAATTATTTATACTTGGTAATTAAATTTTAAACAATTTGAATCTTAATAATCATAATATATGTGTGATATATGTGAAAAGATATTAATATTCCAACCAAAGTAGTGAGGTTTTAAGTTTAATGGGTTCTTTTGTAAATTTTAAAGCTTTCAACCAAATTAGTAAGAATTTGTTAAGTTTAATGGGTTGTTTTATAAATACTAAAATTGTAGAACTGAACATAATAAAGTTTTTATGTGGTATCACTTCTATTTCTTTGAAATCCTGGGGTTGGTTTATGTATAACTTAACAATTGGGGTCCTTAACTAATATAACAAAACTAATGTCAAAAAGTCAAAAGTAAGAAGATAAGAACATCAACACATCTCATAGAACATCGACTTCTTCTCCTCCTTCTCTGGAAGCAGGCGCACACCGCAGTAGGTCGCCGGTAAGTCCCGTTCTCCTTCTCCTTCTTCTTCCTTCTTCTTCTCCTTCTTCTACTTCTCTCCAGTGTCTTCTCTCAGATTTCCGCCGGAGTTCCCGATGGTCGCCGGTGGTGACAAATCTAAGCCAATCCGCACCCGGGATTTAAGAAATTAAAAAAAAAAATGGTGGACACGCACCTGACACGCACCGGTGCAGCACACGAGGCGCACCCGCACCCGACGCGTATCCGGTGCTAGTGCTTCACCCTAAGTGCCGCACCGGTGCTTCATAGGCTTGCAGGCAGTTGGAAGCTAGCAAGAATATAGAGGTCCAAGCATGGACCGAGAAGTGAAACCTTTCCTATCTTGATCAGGCATCAGCACCAATATTGTCAATGCAATAGTACGTTGCATGAGACTTTGCAGTCAGATTGATCAAGCTCAGGGTAAATTGTGATGCAATCATGAAATTCAACTACCTAAGTGGCTAAGTCCCAAAATAAGTTTAACATTATGAGAGCAATCAATGTCGTAAGATCTCATATACATGAAGTTACTTCCAACTTCCAAGCAAGATAGGGAATCAGTGAACAAGTTTACCAAGGACCAAACAACCATCAATCTGCAACCACAACTAGGATGTGTTGAATAGCAAAGAGGTACCTGCTTCCTGGATGATGCATCTGATAGGCTAATTGAGAGGTTGGTAGCTAATTTGGTAGGGATGAACCAACTCTCCTTCCTACCCTGACAAACGTAAATATAAGACATTATGAGGAAAGTAACATACTTTTGCATGCAAACAAAGAAAATACAGGAAATAGCATCAACCTGCTGAAGCTTGACCAACCCCAAGTCGGCAAGGTCCTTTACTGTATTCATCTGAATGTCAGTCAATGTGTTCATATTATACGCCTACAGATTACAAATCCAGACAAGGGTTAATCGCATAATCATTCTCATGACCTCCCCCCCAATACTATTTCTGGAGCCTCGAAAGAGTCGAAGAAGGTGGTGCCAGGTGAAAGATGTAATACCTCGCCGGTAACATGAAAACTCAGCTCCAGCAGAAAAGAGATAAGATCTGCTGAATCCACACCTCGCTCCTTCACCAAATTAGATATATAAGGGATGCCAAATATTAGACACAAAAATCACAAAAACCTACAAGGTTTCCGAGAGCAGCATCAAAAATAGGTGAACTTAGAATCCTACTATAGCATTTGACAAGTTTCTTTTCGTTCCTAAACTTGCCAATGCCTCTGCCATAACATTTTCTGTCAAAAGATTGTATGGAAATGCAAAAAATTGGCATTTTATGCATGATGGCAAAAAGGGGAGTGATCTCTTTAGCGCAAGTCTAAGTAATTCAGATCAGATTGATGTCATCCGAAACGGAGTTGCCTCCAAAAGCAGTTCAACAGAAGTCCATACCTCAGAATTAGTGATATATTCCCTGATGATATACCAAAGTTGGGCATTTGTATCCATCAACTGTTACATGGACAGATTAACAAATCTTCACATAGGTCACTTGCAACATTAAAAGATAGCCGAAGTATATTCCATACCAAAAACTGAAAACCACTCTCAGTCAACATTGGAGCTTCTTTGTCTCTGTGGAAAAGGCAAGCATTCACCTCAAATGTGAGGCAAGATCGGCAAACAAATTAAAGAAGAGCTTCTACCAATATGCACACAATGTCATATTAAGAATAGTGAGAGGAGAAAGGACCTTTGACTTAGAAGACCTCGCTGAAAAATTTTCATCATAGAAGAGCTGATGTTTTTTGTTTTTTCAGCTTCGCTGGAGCTTATAAGGTGCAGCAAAAAACTCTGATTGCCACAATTGGAAGTCTTAGTAAGAATGGTAAAAGCTATACTGGAAGTCAGCAGTGAGAGAAACAAGTTCTTTGTTTCCAATGAAGAAAAAGAACCAACTAGCGTACCCAGGACACTCGATGAACAAATGACACAGACAATAAATGTGAATGGATGAAGTTCAAACCTCCCATTGTTTATGAGCGTAGGTGTCTAGATCCTCCAAGCTTGGGAGCCTCGCAGTGACACCTGAAGGCATTGGTTCTCTCGGTAAAACTCCACTACGATACCAATGTAAAAAGTCATACTTCTCTTCTATGTATAAAAGGATCTCATATAGGGCTAAACATCTTGAACACTAGTACAAGTCAAACATTTTTACGAGGCCGGATCATAATTTCAGATTCAATCATCTTAAAAGTTCAATCTTAACCAAATAAGTTCACACAGACTTTAACATGCCAGATGATAGAGCTTGCCAACATGTAGTGAAGGACAAATCACCAAAAGAAAAACTTTGCCCACAATTTACAAGCCACGTTATTCACACTATGTAAATAATGAACTGAAGGAAACTGAGATATTTACTACAATGAAGGTGTGGTGTGTCAAAAGCGGCAGGATCTTGAAGATATTTTAGCTGGGCATATAGAACTAGATGACAAACTGCCCAAATAAGTGATTCTGAACTAAATTAACAAAAAACCAATCCCACCAACACCTAAAAAAAGAGGCAGAGAGAGAGAGAGAGAGAGCGAGCGAGCAGAATACAAATTCATTTGTACAACTGGGGCAAAAAGTACATCCTCTGAACCAAAAAGTACATATTTATGGATGTAAATCTTACCCATAAACTATATGCTTCTGGAGGTTAATCTGAAATGTTGGATGTAAACGGTACGTAGTTTCCTTTTTCCTGCAAATATGGAACAGAAAAAATAGGCAAAAAGTACTAGATTAAGTTCCAAAGACATCTTCCATAATTTGAATAAATTATGGGAAAAAGTTTGATAAATGGTTTTCTACACATCCATACATCGGCACATTTTCAATCACGATTTCTACACTGAATCCAAATCCCAGCTTTGCATTGAATATCGATTTGTATTGCATGTGGGGAAGGTTCGACTTTTTAGTCAACGGTACATATTATCTAACATTTTGAAATCATTATTAATTACCCACCACACCACATAACATAAGTGCCGTCAAATAAATATTCCACTCTGAGAAACAAAGATAAAAAAAAAACCAAAATAAGTGATAAGTACGTTAAGTAACAAGTAACGAACAATATCTGGCCATGCGAAGGGAAGGGGGAAACAAAATATTCTTCATGGGAGCATCGCATGGAGACCTAGTGCACGAGGCTTCCATCATTGCAGTGTGTTGGGAGCAATTTCGCATTGGAGCATTGCTGATATAAAACTGAAGCAGTGCTGAAGGGAGAGGGTCATAGCTAATCGCACGGAGATTTCACTTTACCAGAGCAACATTGCTTTATTCCAAAAGCTATGATTATGTTGGCTAATGGGTGGAGGGAGGGGGAAGAAGATATAGTAGGAGGTGCACTTCAAGCGATCTGGTAAACAAGTCACCACAATCATCAACATATACCGAGACAAAAAATGCTTTTGCATATCGCTCCATCTTAATAACCACATATTATCTAGTAAATAAGGATACAAAATGAGAGGTGCACAAGAGTTTCTTGTATCCAAATATTCATGAGATTTTCCAGTAATTGAAGGATGTATAAGTTCTCAGTTCTGCACACCGACCAACGAGAAGACCTAGAGGACAACAAATGGCACAGTGGATCATCGATGTTTAGGCCTTCTGCTAGTCAAAGAGTGGTTTATATGAAAACATAATTTGCCATTAGAGAATATAAGGAGGTCTCAACAGTGTCTCAAGGCTCAGCAGCAGCTGCAACTAAAGTCCTAAACGGGGTTGCAGATCACAGATTCCAATATCAATGGTTGTCGTTGCTCGTATAAACCAATACCATTGCTGGCAAACATGATTAAGAGACATCTCAGTTCAGAAAGCATGTAATTACCACTGAAAGGCCTACAAGCATTAAAAAACCTATAGATACACAAAATTCCATTTCCATTTGAAAATATTTAACAAAGATTTTTCCGATCCTTGCCCTATTCTGTTTGTCTTAGAAAGCACCCATAGAGTCAGTGTCATTAACAGCAAAAGCAATGAATTATCATTGCTTGTTTAACGGCAAGCACGGGACATCCATCCAACAGTAATGAAAATGACTATACATCAACAACAAATTGAGGACATATACCTGTCAGCGGTTTCAGTAAATACTCTCAATTGAATTAATCTATCAATGGCCACTCTATGCTTTGAAAGTCCATCTACAAGCACCCATTCTTCCATCGACTTGGCTGTCACCGGTACCTCGATGTACAACATTTGCAACACATACTTCTTTGCTAAGGGTGGCAATGACCTTCACACCAAAACCAACAACATCACTACCAATACTAATTTCAAGGAAAAAAAAATATACTTACTAGCTAATCATTAAACTCTAAAGTATCATTCTAGAATTGGCATGGAACTTGTGTTCCTAAGTTCTACTAACACAACAAAATGTGAGCAAATTACAACGTAGGGAACATCAAATCTATATGCCTTGGAATTCAAAATTAGGCAGTCTCGATTGAATCATTAACGATAGTTTTGTCCTAAGTCACTAGTTCGCAAAGCCAAAGCGGAAGCAAGGCAAGAGCGGCAAAGTTGACACGAGTATGGTAGTGAGAGCGTGCTAGAGCAAAGCAGGAGCGTTGGCCACTTTAGAAGCATACTTGATGAGTTAGGTTCTGTCATTTCAGCTCCGTTTGACCATTCCGTTACAGATTTGGATAGCGATTGATTCCTAATCCTCTTGCAACTACACGCTGGCTAACTTTGGGCAGCATATCTTTCGATTCCCCCAAATTGATGCACTTAAATTGAACGCAGCGAATTACTGCGATTGTGTGTGTGTGTGTAAATGAGGAAAGTGAAATGACCGAGGTGAAAGGGGACCTGAGAATGGCTTCACAGATAAAAGCGCTGTCGTAGAGTCTGTCGAGCTTGATGGCAGGCAGTGAGGCCACCATGTCCATGAAGTTCTTCGCAATTATCTTCACTTGCGGCATTGTTGTTGCTGATGAAGAATCCAAAACTCGTAGAAGATTGTGAGCACAAATTTGGGGGAAATATACGAACTGCCTTTACATTTATACGGGGCTCAATTTCCTCGAAATTGAGTATTCGCTCCCAACATAAAATAAGGTGCTAGAAGGGAAAATTGGTCGCTCTAGCATAACTAATTGTGTTTCAAGAATCATTATATTATCGCTTTAACGATACTTGTGAAACGATCAAATGTCATGATCGTCTATGTCACTTTCCTAAAATGCAGTCGCTATTAAGTAGAAATGAAAAAAAAATCTCCAACACTTTTAACAATTTTAAAAATTTTCACTAGAAAAAGTGTTTCGCTACTGTTGTTAATATATGTTGTTCTAAGATGTAGTTAGATATATTTTTAGGTCACAGCTGAGGATCCTAGTAACTAGTGAGCATTGATAAATTAAAACAGTTACCAAATGTGATCTCCTATATTAACACCTCAATTGCAAATTTGTTAACAACAGTTTAAATAATGTGTCACCCGTGAGTGGTGATCGCTAGTATGCTTTATAAGAATAATAATTAGCTATTTAGAAAAAAAATTATTGCCGAAATTAAAATCGTAATGATATGCTTAAGATTCCTCCAGCAAAAAAGTAATAATAATTCGGTTGATACATGACGAAACAAAAGTTTTTTTAAAAATTATTAAATTTTATCGTTTCTAGTTTCAGAAACTATTCAATTCTTTTTGTTTTGACTAAAAGTAGTCAAAAAAAATTCTTCAATCTTTTGTTGTTTTTCTATCCTAGATGTAGATTAACTCATTAAATAAACAAAAACTCAAAAAAGGAAAATTGTACCAAAGTGAAAAAAAGAAAAGAAAAGAAAAAAGGAGTAAGATGAAAAAGATTAAAAACTATTTTTTTCCTGGGTACAAAGAAATCAAAAAAATTGAAGATGGAAATGAAAAATGAAAAAGATTACAATATATACTTTGGAAATTTGCCAGGCATATATATATATATATATATATATATATATTCGCGTGTATTTTGAAAACCAAAAAAGTGAAGTAAAGAGTTTGTTCTTGGGTAATACGCAAATTAAGTTTGGTGATTTAGGACAAACGTGTGCAATCAGACGATGGCAAATGTTTCGTCAAACCCAAGGTGGTAAAGGCGATTTAACAAATAGTTACGAAAAAATATTGGGTGATCTGAGATTAATGGTTCTGACCATTTAAGACTTTTAATACTGAATATATAATAACATAACATCCCGCCTCACTTGACTGCTTCTCGCGCTCCTCCTCACATCACATCAGTCATCCAGAAAGCCTTAAATGGTCACGACCTTTACTCGGCAGACACCTGGGCACCCTTTTCAATGGGTTTCCGAAACATACTTGGCAGTGCTACAATAATCAAGAATGATGTTTACCGGAACAAGGCGAACAGTAGCAAGAGAAAAATCTGTTACAACAGTGCCTCGGCCAAGAAATTTTCATTTGAATCACATAGTCCCTGTATAATTCAGTCACTTGTACAAAAGTTAAAACCATGTTGCACAACACTTGCACAGTTTTACAAGGATGCAACCATCAAGGAAGCAAAAAAGATAGACCTAGGAAGTTAGATATTAGGCCATCTCAACCATAAAAAAAGAAGCCAAGGTGACAATGGACATGGATGTTCGAACAATAAGAGTTCTCCCTAAGATGGACAAAATTTGATATGGCCCTCATGTATTGTATATCTTAGTTCCCTTCTCACTCACTATGCAGAAGTGCAGGGTACATCGTCAGTGCTTAAACTGGACTTTGGGGTCGGTATAGCTTCAACAGTAGCCGGGTGAGCTTCCTGTATGGTTGGTGGCTTCGCCGGCCTGTTTGGATGAATTTGATCAACTTTGTCTGGAGGAACATCAAACTGAAATCAACAACAGAAATTGTTACTTAAATGCCACAAGATGCGTCTTGATGGCCGACAGCTTCAATGTATGGAGTCAACAAAGTTGCATAGCAGATAATCGACAGAAATGTATACCCTGGTCCCATTCTACTTCCTATGGGTTGCCTCACTTTCTTGTGATTTTGTTGAGTGTAAAGGTGGCGAAAGGGAGAAAACTTGCAGTTCCTCAGGGTGCTTCAACCAAGAATCGTCAGCACTATCAAATCATTTACCAGAAACCCCAAGAATGACAGCCAAACTATGGAAATTGCTAGACCATATTAAAAAAAAAAAATTATACCAAATATTGCGACAAAAAAGAAGTTGATGGTATCTTTTTAAAGGGACAGGCAATAAATTATGTCAAATCATTCTGGTGAAATTTGTTAAGATGTGATCTGTTATGCTGCACAACTTCTATATAATTATCAGATCAACATACTTTGTCGTGCAGATGTTTGCTAGTCTAGTAGCGATCTTTCAGATGTTTTCTCCTCCTTTTATCTACTCATAACTTCATAAGGAAGAGGCAATAACCAGAAGATAATAGCAATGAACAACAACGGACCTTGTAACCACAGCCAGCAACACAAGCATGAAAGCACTCCTGCATGCAAATAAGGAGCAAAGATTATACAAGTACTTCTTAAATACTTCGTATCCTCTTCGACGTGCACTCTCAATAAAAAGATGAATCAAAATGTTTTACTTTTCCTCAAATTCTAGAGCCCAAGATACTGTTGTGCTTTTTGAACTAGCTACTGTCTTCTCTAAGAACTCGGGACCCTACTAGTGTCAAAAAGCATACTCGAATGAACTGTGATAAGCATAAAATCTGATGCATACAATTTCATCTTCAATAATTTCCAAGCCTGTGTTAATTTTTTTAGTAACCATAACAGTTTCCAAGTAGGTCAAAAGCCAGCAGCACAATCGGCCAGCTCAAAAACATAAGCCCACGGTAAAAGTTGCATCTCCATGCTGGGGATATGTTATTTACAATAAAGAGGCCAACTCAGGGTTTAAGGGACGGGGAGGGCTACCACCATTTGTAGCCCAGGGCCAAGGGGCCAAAATCAGTAATTGCATGGCATAACCTCCAATGAGTAGTACAAAATGATTTACCCAAACTCTTGCGCCTGCTCATACATCGTGTTCTGCATGACATCAGAAAAGGTGGGTACAGATAATCGCATACGTACTTTGTTTATTTACAACAACTGTTCTGAAAATATTGAACATTTTTCGGGCTCCAATTACTTCCTTGAAAATTCATGAACCAATAATTCCAGTCAAAATGGTAAGAGCAGTGCCACTATACAAGCAGTGGCTGTTGAATAATTTAAATGTTATACCATTAGGATCGAATGCACTATTCAAAATTCAAGCCAATGAAGATGAAACGCCAAAGCATAATTCTCCATTCTAACACAAGCAGGTAACTGGGAAATTTTGGTATGAGAAACAAGTCGCTAAATATTTACAATTAGAGGTATAAAACCTCTGAGTAGCTGGCTGCTCCAGGAGAACGATCAATGTAAGCACTCCACTGCTGGTCCTTTAAAACTGGGTCCTTGTAACATATCTCATTGCACTCTCCCAAGCCTGAATACCCCAAGTTACAAATGTATTGAGCTAAAAAACATAAAACCGTACTCAACTTTTATCAGTTTATCAATTAGTATAGAGGCCATTAAGAAAATTTCTTAAGGATTAGTTGTCTGCTGGGATCTAATTAGAGCTTAAGCAACTTAGAAACAAAATAGGAAAATAGTGAATTTTATTTGGAGACAATAGATTTGTTTCCGTTCCAGGAAAAAAAAAGGAAGTATGAACTCAGGCCACCCAAACAATGGCTGGCAAGATTGTGCATTTTTGAATCATTACAACGAAAACAAATACCTCTTACTGGAAAACGAAGATATGTTGATGAAATTCCATGTGGGTTTGCGTCAAAGGTAAAAAACTAGGTGGTGTTATTATATTAATAAGATCAAGATGATCTGGTGCCTATTCAGAAAAATTAACGGCTCCCCACAAAGGTAGAGGTCAACCAAGCTCGGATCACTGGAACTGCTACAGCTAGTCTGAAACTATAAAAGCAATCTCTTGGAGAAAAATTTGCCAAGTATGTTCAGGGTGTGCTTAAATGATGTGCATTACATATGCCTAATAGAAGATTGAGGCGAAGAGGCATCGTCCAACGGCACTGCTGCATTACTTGTCTTCTCACCTACTCGAGATTTTAATCCAAGCAACCAGATCCAGTAATTACTTATTCTATTAAGGTTCAGAGACAGTGATGCAAAGCCATTTACTTTCCATAGTTTCAATGTTGGTAGAACCAATGAGGCCCAGCAAGTTAGATGTTGTATGCTCAATTGCTCATTCGGTCCTAAGATACAATCCAAAAAATATTCCCCTTCCAAACATCAGGAGACTCGAGTGTTCATAGCAAAAGTTAGGAGCATGATGTTGTACTTACATTCCTCCCATGTCTCACCATCAGCGTCGCATCCTTTTTTACAAAATACTCTCCCTACAAGAACCCAGACATATGTATCATCAGATTCATTCACTCGAAGATAAGATAAAAAATGCCCGAAATGGAATGCAACGTGAAGTTCAATATCGAATTAAGTAACAATTGTTTGTCTTCTGGTAATTGTTAGTCAGGCTAACAAGTAGTAATTCCACAAGCTAATAGAGATGTGATCAAGCATGCAACTTTCATTCTATTCGATAAATTACATCTTTGACACAAATTGTCAAAACCAAAAATCCTGATCCCGTAGATCTTCTCGCTCTAGACAGCCTTCCTTTTTAAGACAGACTGCCCCGCAAACAAGAGAATAGTTCTAATATATCTGTTAATTTAATTAGCTTTCCCTTCTCAGCTAGACTGCCAAGTTCTAATTAAAAAAAAAACTCTTAGGACGATTCTTTCAAACAGGGTTGCCTCTGTTCCAATACGAACTAGAAGCGACGTACGTTCTCCGCTATTAGAGTTGTTAACCATCTCCCAAAAACAAGAGTAAGAAGCTCAGCCATGCTTCAAAGAACCATAAGAAGATAAGAGTATGGTGACAAGAATGTGGTTTTAGTTCCAAGAAGAAGCCATGAATGAGCAACTGATAACGCTTAGTAGAAGCTGGTAAAGCAAGAGAGTACTCAAATAACTCGTGTTTTACTCAAAACTTTTTCACCAACTTTTCATGATTAGTAACAAGAAGTGAAAAGGGACTAAACTTAAGTATAATAGACTATTTCTGGCATGTTTACACCATAACATAGAAACACGCTGGTAGGGTGAAAATTTCTGGACATTCTTATATGGGAAGGAACCACCGCTCTGGCATGCAGTGGGACCCAAAGCCTGCACCGCCCACCACCATGATGCCTTCCAGATTCCATCGTTTACATAAGAATGCAGCAAAATCCGCTAAAACCTGAGCAGAATGACACTCATAAAACTCTAGAGTTCACTCCTCATCTATCTTAATCTCTTTGTAGATTTTCTATCGAATCTAAACAGATTTCCTACAAAATATCTCATCTTCACGATTCAGTAAAAACACAATTATTATGTCACAACAGTTCCAATCCTCAAGCCTCAACAAACTTCATGACAGACTTTCGGCTGCCAATCTGGCACGGAAAGTTAGTTTAGCATATCATTGTCAAAAGCTCGGCAAAACTGACGATTAATAGGGGCTCTTTAACACATTTAATACATAATTCGACAAATATTTCCCTAACAGCTTTGAGGCAAACGTATTATTGTAGCGTGGCCGGAATTTTCAAACTGATGGCTTGATAAACGCTCACAGACTTCACCTACTTCTGCTTTATCTTATGGGTACTCCCTCCGTTCCGTTGGCTTTTATCCATTGACTCTTTGCCAATTCCCAGATTACTAAATCCAATCTAGGAATCCACAATAAATCAATTAGGAAACATTCAACTGAACAGAGGCAGTGAAACAAAATTAGCTAGAATCTACGGGGAAATAGCAAAAGTCGTACACTAAATGCATGTGTGGGATTGGAGAGGAAAAGGAAGAGCGTTACAGGGAATCTGCATAAGAGAAGCGAATTTGTGGGTACATTGGTTTCCACACGGAGGCGTCCACTGCTCCGGTATCACCGTTTTCATGGCCCAAATGCGCTTATTTCTGCGTGTGCGTCTCTGTCTGTGTGTGTCCTAACTCCTAATGGGGAGAGAAGGGCAAGAGGAATTTCAGGGATGAGGGCGTTATGGTCATTCTCAAAATTCTAGGAACATTTATTGTTTTTGACTTTGGACAATAATACATGGTACTTCTTGTACTACTATACATACTTAATGTTGTACAATGTACAGGTATGTGAAAACAGTATAGTTGGTGTTGTTGACAACTGGGGAAGCTAAAATATAGATGAAAGTCAAAGAAAGTGTACTTTAAATAAACAAAAATAAGTACATATTCATTTTTTCCATTTTAATTTCATTATTTGATTTGTTGTATCTTCACTCGGTTGTAATCAAAAGTTCCTTTTTTTTTCTTAACCTAATGGCTTGTTCCATGATTGGTAATTATTGAGCAACCCCTTATTAGAACTTCATTGATGTTCTATGCTACGATTATTTTGAGAGGGTCGGGTGCAGCCAGAGAAGAATTTTGAATGTCGTCGTGCCTATACCGTCTCTGAGGTTATGGTAAAATTATGGTCAATGATAGTACGTTTCTGAGGTTGTGGTGTATGGCAGTCAAGTAGTGATGGTGGTTATGGGTGATTGTGTTGGGGTTGACGGTTTTCAATGGTGTGATTAAGCTAAGTTTGGCATTGGTCAATGGTGATGGTTATGGGTTTGAATTTGAGGTGGGTCATTAGTGTTGATTATAGTGGGCTTGATGACTGTTGTAGGTCTAGTGGTGGGTGGATTTGGACGATGGAGGAAGAGGGAGAAGGACGACGGTGGAGGTGACACAGGCAATGACATTGGTTCTTGGATACTTTGGGATGCGGTGGCGGGGGATGTAGGGTGCAGTCGTGGTGGGGAATATGGGGTGTTGTTACGGTGATATGGTGGCTGTTGTGATGTGAAGTGGTAGAGGGATTTGACGGTAGGTGGCTGGCCTTTGATGTGGAGGTAGTGGTTGGTCTGCGATGTGGAGGCGACGGGCAGTTTCTCTGCTTGGTGGGCTGGTGGCCTGTGATGTGGAGGTACTATTGTTAGATGTTGTTAGATGGCAGTGCCGGTGGTGGCCGGTTCTCGTAGAAAAATAGGAGACTCAAAGGGAATTTCAATAGTTACCTTCAAAATTATAGGCAATATAGTCATTTTTGTCAAAGTCGTAATGTATTTAATGATTGCTATTTGTCTAAACTAATGAACACACATGTAATATCATCTTTATCTAAAGGACATGAGTATAATTAATCCTTCTTCCTAAATAAGGTCTGAGACCTCTAAATAAGGACTAATTAGCATGCGCAACATATTAAATGTAGCTATTGCTTGGAACACCTAGTTGTAGTGCGTTAAAGCAATAACCCGGACGTGTCATTTTAAAGCTCCAGATAGTCCCACCATACGAAACCCACCCTAGCCTGACTGTAAAAGTTGCATATCAGCATAGCCTTTATTACATCCTTTTTGTCTAGTGCCCTAGTAATGTCCTGCTTAACCCTAAGAGTGGTGTTAGTGAACTTGGCGCAAGCCTTTGTGTTTGTCAAACCGTCATATCGGGCTGGGTTAGAAGCTCTTTCAGGACCCGCTCTAGTCCTAAGGTCACCTGTGGGGTCATCACCCCTAAGGTTTTGGAGTGTCTATACAAGGGCCTTACAACTAGGCGCCGATGGCATCACGCAGACACCTTTGGTTTGACAATCTTCTGCGACTGCTAGGCACAACCACCCTTATAAAAGAAAGCCTAGGCATATGTGTGCACCCTAGCAAGGCGTGCTGAATCCTGGTTTGAACATCTAGGATGGGACGTTGGACGTTTGAAGCACGATGACGATGCCCATGCATCATCTCATCCTAGATATTGAGACGACACTTTCATTCTCAATGGATTCACATCGGATCCATATGAGATGTCTAGTTGCCATGTTGGGAGCCCATAGTCTCATTTGACTCATTTCGGTTCATTAACATGGCGAGGAGGCCGCCTTTAAGTTACCGTGTGTCCTAGCCGGAACTTTATAGCAATATGCATACTTATGTAGCAAGGTCGGTATAGTTATGTAGGGAAAATTTGAACAATAGCTAATTCGGTCAATTTAATTAAATAAATTCAAAGAATCATAAGAAGATTTGATAAGGTTGTTTGACACTATGTCATTTATGGCCAGACCAAATTCGATCAAACAATCACGGATGTTATGATAAAAGGCCTAGCTCATCTGATGGGATCCAAAGAGGCAAAACCCTCAATTTCACCTTTTCTTCGACATGGTGGAAGAATAAATAATGCAAAAAAGGAAGTGAACGAGATAAAGAGGAGAAAAAAAAAGTGAGAGGAAAACAAATTATATATTGCATCTTTTGTTGCATCTCAGATCCCACTTTAATAGCGATATAATTTGGTAACCCTTATAAGACCGTTTAAGGATTGGAAGAATATCTATTTGATTACTCTGAACTATCCAACACCACGTTGTGGCGCTCTTCTTAGGATATTTATTTATCTGTTAGTCTTTAAGTAAAAGTATTATAATCGACTCTTGAAAGATTTAGTCTAATGATCAAATTAGGTTGCCGATGTTAAAGGAGTGCGAAAAGTCTATACCACCTCAAAAGCATGGTTGGAAAGTTAGTGTGAAGATAAAAAGATCTCATAACAAGCAATTGTTGGGCTTTTTGTGAACATCTTGAGATTAATACTCTGCAAGGATTTCACAACAAAATTAAAAGAGTTAAGATCCCACTCATGAGCCCATGCTAAGGATCTCTGTTACTCAGCTAGTCTTTTCAAGTAATGCAGAGCCATCCCACTCATATACATTAATCTAAACAACACGGGATCTAGTATATTCAATCTAATTACGGCTTCCAAAAATCCAAGCATTTAATGTATAATGTAGTCTGAGTTGGATCTAAAGCTTCTTCTAACGTACCAAATCTGAACTAACTAGACGTGATAGAGCCCACCGAGGACCCATGAGTAGACTTGGCCCGCGACCGGTATGGACATTCATTTTCTCTACCCGTAAATTTTGCATGTATTTTTAACCCTTACTAACACGGTAGTAAGAGCGGGACGGGTAGTAAGAGCGGGACGGGCATGAGCATACTTACGGATTAAACACTTACCACGACAAAAACAATTGTTTCAAAAAATTTGAGTTCTCCACGGATGGTATGATGAAAAAGATAGAACAAGGGCAAGTCATGTAACTTTGAAACACATTTCATAAAGCCCGCAAATTTGAAATATATTCCATAAAGCATTTTTGTGCAACCCTTAATATTGAGAAAGAATTCTGAATTTTGCTTTGTGAAATTGAATTGTTTAAAGTTAATCTCAGTTTTTAAGTTTAAATTTTCCACCAAAAAAATATGCTACTTTTATATTTTTTATTTGTGTCTCCATTTCATGGGTTGAGACTATGGGTTACAATAATTTTGCTCTATTTTTGTGAAGTTGTTTTAATACTTTTTATAATTCTTGTTGTCAAAATTTTCATCGAGTTGAAAGCATCATGTTTGAAGTTTAGGGCTCAATAAAAGTTCAAAACCAATGAATGTAAAAGTCATGATCTGTTTTGTGTGCTACAACTAGAAAATAAAAAGAAAAAAGGGGGAAAAAAACTTTGGCTTACCGGGGGGGGGGGGGTAGGGCACGGTTTCAAAAAACTGTTGCCTGTAAAATTTTTGGTAAATCTTACCCATGCTTGTTAGACTCGTAAAATTCTTAGTAATTTTTTTTTCTTTCTAAAAGATGGATTTTCAACAAAGATCAAACTTTACAATTTGATCATTTTTGCTTCGTGGGTGGTCTTATTTAGGAACAAATTTATGATATATGTTGTCAAACTTATTAAAATGCATATCTATGTCGATGTCTATACTTTATATACTTGGATTCAATTGATATGATCTTTATCTTCCAAAAAACTTATTAAAATGCATATCTATGTCTATGTCTATACTTTATATATTTGGATTCAATTTATATGGTCGTTATCTTCCAAACCTCTAATCCCTTTTTTCTAGATATTTTTAATTTCCTAAAATACAACTAAATATGGGGTTAAACTGTAATTGGTTAGAAAGTAATCTCTATCCCGTGACCTCTAACCGTCTCATGTCACGACCTCCCTACCTGCGTTTCATAATTAACTACCTTCCTTCCTGTGCATAGCGCAAATTTTAGCTGATTCGATTGGTATCTTATTTGCCTTCTATTTTTTTTAAATAGAATTTAATTTTTTTAAATAGAATTTAAATTTTTTATATATATAATTGGTCAAAAATTTACTTTCTTTGTATTATAAATATAATAAATAGATGTTAGAATATAATAGGTCAAAAAGTATAATCATTCAATTCCATTATTTCTAATCTCCATTCTTCCACTTTTTACAGCTACTGCTTAATAAATACCTATGTCCCTATTGTCTAATGTAATGGCTAAAGAGGAAAGGACAGATAATCTTTAAGATAAAGATGAAAATATTCAAAGGAGGGAACTAAAGAGAAACTTTCATACACGCGCCCTTAGAGAAAGTGAGTTCAAACAGAGTCCACTTAGTTTGCCTTTTGCTTTGAAGGAGGAAGTGTGATCCACTCTGCATAACTGCGAGTGGTGATCTCGAGCGAATTACCAAAGATGAATATCGCCACATCAGCAGATTCGGTTGTGACTCGTGCGTCGATTTTTCTAATTAGAGGAATCAGAATATTGTGTCGCCCCGTAATGCACCCAAGAGACTCACAGCCAATTGGAAAATGAGAAATTAAAAAAATAATTTTAGCTGCAACTCGAGTATCAAAAATAGTTTACATGTGTCGTGTTGACCATCAATGGCAAAGCAGATTATTAAATGATGTTTGAGATCGATTCTAAAATAGTCAAATTCAGATTAAATCAGGTTTGAAATGTTTGGTAAAAAAATATAAACTGATTAAATCTGCTCCCATGTGTTCAAAACTGATTAAATTCATAATCCTCATTTTCTTGGATTAAGATTTAATCAGTTTTGAAGAATCAGGTTTGACCAAAAGAATTACCAAAATATCTTTACATAAATAGACATTAAATGCTCATTTCAACTTGATAACACCACATGATAATTTTGTCTCATTAAACCAAATCTAATTATTTTTATCTAAACACCTTCAACAACTTTTAATTTATGTACTTAAAATAGATTAAAGTTAATTTATAAGCAGAATCATTTTATAAACTGAGTCTGATTTAATTAAAATCTATTTTTAAGAATCAATTCAAACAGCCTCTTAGTACATTTTTGCCAATAACTTTAGAAACAATCCTTAACAATATTTTTTTAGTGTCATACCTCTTGAGATGATAACTACTCGAATAATTTTACCCCTTTCATCATGCATCTCTCGCACGATGCAAGATGAACCCAAAAGCTCGCTCGATGATCCTTAAACATCTCAACACGTTGTGATGCTTGCAAGTAGACCTGGCAAACGGGTAACCCAGCCGGGTACGGGTAAAATCCGGCCGGGTGCGGGTAAATTCGGGTCGGGTAAATTTTACCCGATTTTTCCCGGGTAGCCTTTTTAGGAATCCGTACCCTACCCAAACGGGTAGGGTATTACCCGCGGGTAAATGACCTATTTTTTAATTAATTTTTATTTTTTTTATAAACAGATTTTCATTACCTAATTTTGCTAATTAATTATTACCGTTAGCCATTTTCTTTTTCCTTTTGTTTCTTTTCCCTTTTTTTGCCTTTTTGGTCAATTGCAATTTGCAAGCATCAACTCCCAGTCCCCAAACCCTAACCACAATCCAAAATAATACAATCAAACGTAAACACATACATAATCACAAGCATAAAGTTCTCCATCGGCAAACCCAAACCCTACTCACAATCCAAAATAAGACAATTAAAAATTAACAAAAATACATGATCACATTCACATGCATGAACTAAAAGATTGACGGCCGTCTGTAATCGATCTGAGATTGAGAGAAGACATCAAAGTGGCGGCAACAGCGCAGGAAGGTCGCGCCGGTAGCAGAGTAGGAAGGTCGGGGTGGGCGATCGGCGGTCGTGTTGAAGAGTGAGGGGTCCGAGAAGGTTGATGCCTAGGCTTTCGGAGGTAGATCTCGGTGAGGGGGCTCACAGTCGGCGGTCGATCTCGATCTCAACTATGAATATGTGATTACTGATTGACTGAGGGAAGAGGGTAGAGAGAAAGGGGCGGTTGCGGCGGAGAAGGATGGGGTGGTGGTGCAGAGATGGGGCTGGGGCGGCGACAGAGAAGAATGGGGAAACTATGAAGAGACCAGATGAGAAATGAGAGAGGTTAGGTGATTAGGGCATAAAGAGGATATATATAGTATGAAAAGACGGGTAAACCCGGGTAACCTGTACCCAACCTGGACCGATCCGTAAAATATGGTTCGGTTCGGGTACGGGTCTGATTTTCACGGGTAACACATATGTGTACCCATACCCGGGATTTTTGACCGGGTACGGGTCTACCCGCGGGTACGGACATAATTTTGCCAGGTCTACTTGCAAGGCCCATGGGACAATGCTTGACCCTTGGGAACCTTATCCAGGCAGTGAGAGGTCTCTTCGCCTTTGTTTGCCCAAATGACAGTTGTGCCCCGTTTAGACATGCCGATTCACTCGGCTAGGATCATGCGGCGCCGACATCGAAGATGAATGCTACCTAGACTAGTTCGTCCTGCCAGTAGTCATATTCATGTCTCATAGATTAAGCCATGCACGTTTAAGCATGAACTAATACAAGTTGAGAGTTACTTAACGATCGTCATTTGCTGCTATATAGGATTATAGTCTTTTCTTACGTTTTGTTACGATCAAGATACTGTTTATTACAAATTTGTACATTATTTCTTGTTTTTATATTAGAAGTTTTGCAACTCTCAAATTTTGGAAGGTAGACAATGTATAATGATGTGAATGCGTGTGAAAAAGTTCAAGGTTTCACAATTACATCTTTAGCGACCGTCTCGGCTAGTTTAGATATTAGGGTGAGCAAATCTTCAAGGTCATATGTAAATGACTTATTTTGTTATGCTTAAAAACTGTTCAAACTCAACGCGTGCAAGTAGCATGTAATTCCACAAAACTGTGGCCTTCGAGAAAAAGAAAAGAGCCAGAGCGATTAACTTTGAAGCATTCTTCTTAAGGAGATACCAAGTTCAATCTCTTTTGCCGCTAAGAAAGATATTAGCGACACTTTTTTGCAAGCGTAATCAAACAATGTGTTGGTGGTGATGTTCGCTGCTTGACCCGCGGGTGTGCAGTCAAGTATGAGAGCTTTCCTTAAACCAAACTGATGAACCAATCAGCTTCACTCTCTGGTCCGCCCACTGGCTTTTAGGCCTCTAATCTGACAGAGCGCACCGAAGGAGCAGAATTAAAGCAGACATGGAACCTCTGCGATGGAGGCTTATGGCTCTGCTGCCATTGGTTGCTTCGTTTATTCTCTTCTACTTCAACTATTACTTCAAGGTACAAAGTTCTCGTATACTCTTTTTTCCCCCTTCCTTGTGGCTTGGTATTATCGGCTTTGCAGATTGTTTTTGAATTCTCAGAGATTTTCAGTCACCAAAATTCAGTTCACTATTACCACCACCTAGAAGAGATTGAAAGTATTGCTTATGGGTTCTATTTCTTTCACGCGGAATATCACATACAGATAGGTATACACAAGTTGTACACTTACAAGCACACAAACTTGTACAGGAAAAGTGAATCTGTGGTTGACTTGATGAAGTAGTGTGGCGGCGCAGTGGCGTGTTCTAGACTTTTGGTGTGTGTATATATGCGGTTGATAAGAAAAGTGTCGGAAAAGATGACATGTGTGTCACTAAATATCAACACGGAGTCGCACCAAATCATTAGCGATGAATGTAGAGTGTAAGGGGAGAAAAGTGAAGTGCGGTTGTAGATACCCTGTTTGTCGCTGAATCAGCTTGGACGAAAAAAATTGGTCCAGTAATTGTTGCTTCAATTTGAAGAAAGTCAACAATTTGTTGCTGAAAATCATTTATGACTACACCACTGCTTCTGTAACAGCAAGGGACCCGGATTGGCAAGTGAATGTGGTTACCTACAGAGAAATTTGTGTATGTTGTACACTGGAGTATGTGCTGCAGACTAATGTTTCTATATACACGTGTCTTTGTCTTTCATGATCCGTTGAGGGCAAGTTGTTATAGTGGTTTAGCTGACAATTCTATGTGAAAACAAGATTTAATCTGCTTTTACATCTGGAATCATGATTTTAGGCAGGCAAACTTTACAAAGGTAAAGGAGGAAACAAACTTGTAACTATTGCCTTTAAATTTCATTTTAGCAAAAACAATTCATGTAAAATGACCCTTGTCCAAATTTGATCATGGCTTGTTGTGGAAAAAACAACATTGTGGAATCAAAACTGCCTGTCCTATTAGATACGTGTATGGCCATCGATTGCTCAGTCTTCTCTTTATCATTATTATCCAAGTATTGCAAAACGAAAGAAAGTTAATGGCACACACGTCTCTGGAAATCATGGAGTTCGACGATCTATCATTTGCAACCAATTATTTGAGTGAGTTAAACTTATATGAAGAGGAATTTTTTACGTTATTGGGGTGCAAAGTGGTGAATTCCGGGAGTAAGTTTTGTCTTCAATCGAAATTTCTGCCATCCTCTGTCCAGCATCTTTAAATCTTTAATCACTAGCTTTTATGACTAGTGAGTAAATGGGCTACTAAGGGTGAGAATTGATAACATATTGGACCGGATAGGATCCTGATTCAACGTCTAGAGACAGAACAATCTAAGAGAAGTAAGGAACGCGTCCAAAGGGTGCTGAGAGAGGCGATGACTATGCTCTTACATGCGTGGCACAGTTAACTTTAATGTGAGTAAGCGGAAGGCAAGGCAGATAAGAGGAGGTGAACTAGGGAGTCAAGGTGAGGAAGTCCAGGGGTAAGGATGAATTAAGAATCTAGGCAGTAATTCCTAGAATACTAGGTGCAGGCCAAGATTATCAACAAGCCTTAAGATGGTAGACATTAAGGTATGGCCTCGCCCACTTATTGTAGGCCCAATCATATTTCCCTCTGGATGTGTAGCTAGTTAAGTCTATACAATTTTGTGCTTTGCTTGTAAAGTTTTTGATTGTTTAGTTCATGCCCACACGAGGCTGATCATGAATAAATAGTCTTTAACTGTTTTATTGTCATTTACAATGGCTTTGGTGCGTTGTCCATTCAAAATGCAAACCATTTGAATGCATTGCTCTAACAATGTTTAGAAACTTTATGCCACAGTCATCTGCAAGCGAGTGCAGCCTTCTTCCTCATAACCACTATTGGATAGTCAGCAAGCGTATTGTAACCCCAAAAGGGATCATTTCTGGTGCAGGTTTGTTTAAGTGGGCTTTCGTTTAAGCTATATTTTTTGAGCTCCTTAAGAAGATATTTCAAATGATTGGAAGAAAAAAGAATGATTATCATCTTGGTAGCTTTTTACTACATCCAGAGACATGAAAGTAGATCTACTAGCAAAGAAGCATCACTATCTGACTGCCTTGATGAGATTATTGATATATAGCTTCAGCTATTCTACTGATATAGGTTTGGCTGTATATTGTACTTATAAAAGATTACATGCTTTGGAACTTGGGATTCCATTTCATTAATTCAGTATGCTTTTTCATTCTATGCTAAGCAGTTCCCTCATGCAGCTTCTTTCCAGTACTGATGGTAAATTATTTTGATCAATTGTGGAATGGAGCAGTTGAGGTAAATGGAGGAAACATCATATCTGTAGTTAAAGAAGACGATTGGCGAGGAAATGCCAGGAGCAAGTCAGTCCTTGATTATGGGGAGGCTGTCGTCATGCCTGGTTTGATTGATGTGTAAGATGACGAAACTGTCACAGTTTTTACCTTTTTCCTTATTTTTTTCTGGTCTATTTTAGATTGATGTCTAAAAGGGTTGAGAAACAAAAGGCAAACTGGGCATTAGGCTACAGAGGTTTTGATGAATGCAGAACATAAAAAATTTAAGAGAGAGATGATCCTCGTGGCGGAATGACCAGAAACTGCAAAAGCAAATATCGAGAATTTTTTGCAGTGGAAGACAAAATCAAGCCACTCCATATTGCCTTACATATTCATCTGGTTCATTGTGTGCCTTGAAACAAAATTGATGGTCTAGTGACCAATTTGATAGTTATGTGCTTATTTTTTTCTTTCTTTGGAACAAGTTTAAAGGATTTCTAGAGGCAGACAGGCACAAGGGTGTGGGGTTTATTGTTGCTCTCAGTTGTAAATATTTTGTTTTATTTTTTTGTACTTTTCCACGTAAACAAAAACACATTGTGCGTGCAGACATGCACATCTCGATGATCCTGGCAGAACAGAGTGGGAAGGATTTCCTTCAGGAACTAGAGCTGCTGCTGCTGGTGTGTAATTTGGCTTCTTTTCTTTACTTGTCTCAAAAAGGCACAGTGAGATGAACAGAAGAACTTATAATCCTTCTTTAATCTTCTTTAGGCTAATAGCACATAGATTACTTAGGAAGCAAATATAAGGCAGGCAGTGGAGAACATGAGTAACCTTGTTCAGATTTAACTTTATAGGTTTATTCCCGGTTGTTAGGGTTCTTTCCTTCTTTCTAGAGATTGCTATATGTCATTTTGTTCAGATGCCTTACGTGTTTAAATGTCATTTACAACGAATTGAGTTGGGAGAATTGTGTATGAATGGCTTAACTCAATCTACTCTCCTCGTACAGGTGGGATAACAACATTGATTGACATGCCTCTCAATAGTTTTCCATCTACAGTTTCAGAAGAAACTTTTAAACTTAAGGTACGGAAGGCTAACTACATGTATTTTTCACCATACAGGCAAAGGCTGTCTGGTTCTTGCTCTGGGTTTCTTAGTCTTTAATAGCCTCTGTCTTCCTCAAAAGATAGCATAGAACATGGTATGCAACTCCATCAAGTTTGGGGTAAAGGCTCCTACGCCATTGAGCTTTGCATGTAATCATACTTATTACGAGGTGATTTTGGAAAGTTTCTTCTCAGAAAGGACAAATTGGCGACCAAATAATTGGTTGGATCTCTCAAAATCAGATATAGACAGAGTGGACTTATGAACCCGAATTTATTTCTCATTTCGACTTTCAGCTTTTAGAACACTTACAGAAACAAATGTGTACATATATTGTATGAATTACTCTTTACAACTAGTGCAGACAAGATCGGCAGAGTATTCTAATCTCTAAAATCTTGTTCACATCTGTTTGACAGTTGAATGCTGCAGAAGGGAGGATATATATTAATGTTGGTATGCTCTTAAAACTGTCCCTGGTATATACTGATGTTTTAGTGCTTCTACTCAATCCTTCTGGGTACAGGTTTCTGGGGAGGTCTTGTTCCTGAAAATGCATTTAATGCAAGTGCTTTGGAGGGTCTCCTAAGGGCCGGTGTTCTTGGTTTGAAGGTATGTAAGGGATGAGATCAATGTCTTCAGAAACACCTGCTCAGAAATTTGGCTTTCAGAAATAGATGATGTCTTTCCATAGATTTGCAAAAATGTACATTATTCTATTTGTTGCTTAGCGTGTCCTGAACCAATTAATATTGTGCGACCTTTTTCTAAAGCTTATTTTATTCTCGGTGTTACCTGCTCTTAAACTCAGTTCTCTTAAGAATCGAGTGTACCTGCATTGTTTTCCTGTTCTCCTTGTTAAAGCATCTTAGACAAACCATCTGACAATGGGTAAAAAGGCCTACAAGGCTCATATTGTATTACTTTTTGCATACTTTTCTTGTGTTGTGTTCGTCCTCATCTGATGCTTCCTATTCTCTTGTGTAGTCTTTTTTGTGTCCTTCGGGGATCAATGACTTTCCAATGACAAATGCCAGCCATATTAAGGTACTCAGATGTTAATCTGATCTTCCTTATGATGTGATGCAATTCCAGTCGCTAATCCCTTGATATATAACATTCACAATCCCCACCAATTGACATCGAGTTCATGAAACGGATTCTTCTAGGTTAATTTCTCAATATTTATCATTCACAAACCCCACACCCTCACCAATTGACATTGAGTTCATGAAATGGATTCATGTAGGTTAGTGATCAAACACTACATATCATGCTTAATTCTTTCGTCACACACAGAGTTTAAGTTGAGTTATATGATGCTTTTTCAGTGGACTGAAACTCATTTTTGCAAGCTGACTTGTTTAATGTATCATTTAGGAGGGCCTCTCCTCGCTGGCAAAGTACAAGAGACCTTTGCTTGTGCATGCAGAGATTCCACAAGAGCCTGAAGATTACGTAAAAGGGGAAGATGGGGCCGATGACGTTCGTTCATATTCTACGTATCTTAAGACTAGGCCTGCTTCATGGTAAGCTATAGTTTGTTTCCTTCAACACCTCATAACCCGAGCAGACGTGGTGCTAAAATAATTGGCATCTGCAGTTATTCATATTGTACTTCGTTGTTGGGTTTGATTGTTTGTCATCTTTCATTTGCATATACATGAGAGTCAAATGCACGTGCACAAGTGGGCTCGTACGTCTTACAGTGTATAAAACCCAAAAGATATACCTTGTGAAACTTGAAGGTCACTGCATTTTCTCCCTTTATCAATATAAGTTGCCGAAAACTGCCTCCATGAGAGTTGTCAATAATCTAAAAGTTCTTATCATTTGATATACAACTTTGCTAAATGGTATCTCCTCACCAGTGGCTTATTGATCTTGTGCTGACTATTTTGTGTGTGAATTTTTAAACTGATATAAGCTTTCTTAGCACCAAATTTCTTCTTTATCCAGGGAAGAGGCAGCTATTAGAGAGCTCTTAGCTGTAACAATAGATACAAGGAGTGGTGGCTCTGCTGAAGGAGCTCATCTTCATGTTGTTCATCTATCGGATGCAAGGTCTTCCTTAAATCTTATAAAGGTACTTTCTCATTTCCCTTTTTCATGCATATTGGTGCAACATGGATGCGTTGGAGTTCGGGGAAGAATGTTTTCTGTAATTAATTGCTTACATGATTTTCGAGTGCTAGTATATTTGAACCTACAGCATCTAGACATAATTTAGACCATAACATTGTCTCGACTCGTGATAATATGGAGTAAATGGACAGGGCTTAAAAATATGAAGTGGTCAATGAAAGAAAAGAAACTGTGGTTGATATCGATCATCTGTAGAATCAAAGTCCCTGAATTCTTCCGATAGCTATCAGGAACTTTTAAGACTCTGTTAGATGAAGTTCTCTTGCTATAAAGCTTTGACTAATACTCCTGTCTATACAATGAATTTCTGATTGGCCCCTATTTGTTTTGTGCAGGAGGCAAAAAAAAGAGGCGATAGCATTACTGTTGAAACTTGTCCCCATTATTTGGCCTTTTCAGCAGAAGAAATTCAAAATGGAGACACTCGTTTTAAGTGTTCACCACCTATCCGTGATGCAGCAAATAAAGAACAACTTTGGGAGGCTTTATTGGTATGTTGCTGCTTCAGAATGCACCTTCTATTTAGCAATTTATCTTTCTTCCATCCTTTGATTTACTTGGTTACATGTACATTTTTAGGATGGACACATTGACATGTTAAGCTCTGATCATTCGCCAAGTGTTCCAGAACTCAAACTCTTTGATGATGGTGACTTTTTAAGGGCCTGGGGTGGCATATCATCTTTGCAGGTAAGTGTAGGCCCGTATGTCTCTTCGGTTTCCAGAGTACCTTAAGTTCTTCTTTAATTGCTTAGATCCATAACCAGTCAAAACAGTTGCTAATAACTTATACAAGGTTTACCACCTAATATACCAATTGCATACCTTTTGGCAACTTTGGCATTTAACTAGATAAATACTCATATAGCTCTGGATCGTTGGGTTGGTCATCATTCTACTGAAGAACTGAAGACTTTTTAACAATGTTTTCATGTCTGTGCAATTTTCTATGGATATTGGCCATACCCGCTGGGGTAGGTCGGTCATACTAGTATCCTCGTTAAAGCCTGGTGTGGGTGATCAGATCCTACAAGGTATTCTGGAAGGTAAAGATGCTGATTTCATCCAAAAACCGAAACTCATCCTCTTATTATAGATTCAAACCTCACATTTCTCTCTGTCCAGAAATTCTTGCAACAATTTCAATCAGTTTCAAAGGGAAGTAGCTTAAAATTTAGCTAATTCAAGCCCATACATATCCTTGTAACTATAATGACTTCAAAATCATCCTCGGAGGCGTTATACCTGAAATGAAAGGTTTACTCCAGTTTTCGAGGGGAAGGGGTGTAGGGGTGCTTATATTAGTAGATTCTACCCCTTCTTCTTCCAAACATTATGCTTATCGTAACATCTCTTATTGGAAAGTGAAGGAGCACATTCTAGTAGCTCTGTGCATCATCATTAGCATTTAGCACTACTTAGCATAATAATAAATTAGGGGCCGCACTTCCGCAGGGGCTTGGTGAGGCCATGGACCCCCTTACTTTTTTAATATCCTAGCCAAGTACATTTTTGACCTTTCCGTTTATGTACTTTGCATTGGCCCCTCCCACATATAATTTTGGCTTGGTTCCTATGAGAAAACTCTCCTAGGTCTGCCTCTGCGCACAGCGCTGGCCAAATCTTTTTTTACCAAAGTAGTTTGAGGCTATATATTTCAGAGCTTACTTGCTTCATTGCGACCCCTGTTGCTAGATAAGGGGGTAGTTCTTGAAATGAAATCAAAATTTAGATTGCAGACATCAATTAATGAATTGAAAAAGACGGGACATTTTTTGGCCACAAGTATACTTAGCTTGTATACAATTCCATGTACCTTGATTTCGGTGGTTTTTCTCTTCCTATAGCATCACCATGAATCATTACTTGAGTCACTATAATTAATTGATCCTCTTTGTAAATTCCAAACGATCTATCTGTTTCTTGATGGGTTCTTCATGAGCCAGTCCATATGACCCAGCCTACTGGTGCAGTCCATCCATACATCCTCATCACGTATGTCTTCTCCACAAGTTCTTGGATGGGCTATAAGAAGTGGCAACTGTGTGGTTTACTTGGCTGTTTTCAGTATGAGCAGTGGGCTATTGCCCCCAAGGCATATACTTCCATGTTCATTTGTTTGTTTATATTTTTTCCTCAAGTATTGTGTGGTCATTCTATATTCTACCCTTGTCAGCACATTAGGGTCCAATAAATCTTCATTGGTCTATCGGCCTACGAATGTTGTCAAAATGAATTTTTCTTGCGTGTCCTGCGCTATATATTGATAAAGCATGGCTGGTTTTATAGGTTTGTTTAACTTCATGGGGAGGAAGAATATACCTCTACATACCTTTAATTTGGGTTCTCATGGACTCTTATTTGTCTGGACATCTCTACAATTTAACTAAATAGAAGTTTTTCAAAATCTTCAAGTTGGTGGACTTGCTTCTGATTGGAGCAAAAAATGTCTCCAGAACGCAGCCTCTAGAACCATTTGTTCTAAATACTAAATTGGTCTTCTTTGAGATTACTGCAGTTTGTTCTTCCTGTGACATGGTCATTTGGGCGTAATTTTGGAGTTACACTCGAACAGTTAGTTTCATGGTGGAGTGAGAAGCCTGCCAAACTTGCTGGCCAAGATTTGAAGGTAAACCTTGGTTTGTATGCATTTATATCAACGCTAATGTTTTCGGTTCAAGTTTAATGAAATAATTATAAGCACTCTCATTACATGTTAATATAATCCAAATGGAATCAAGGAAAACTCCTGTATATCACTATATTCATTCTGGTCTGTAGTCAACTTGATTGCATTACCAACTGAAGTTACTGCCTTAAAGTTGGCACTAATGCTAATTTGTACTTTGCGAATGCGTGTGCAGTTATACAAACAACATGTAAGTACTGAAGATATGCAATTAGTAGTTCGAGTACATAATTGATTTGAAAAATGATCATGCTATTACAAGAAGTGGACTTAGCAGAGAAGATTAGTTGATTATACTAGGATTACTATATCTCGCTCCTGAATCTTCGTTTTGTTATTTTATATGATTAATAAAGCTCTAATCAACATATGCAGGGGGCCATTGCACCTGGATACCATGCAGATATTGTTGTGTGGGAACCCGAAGTGGAGTTTGATCTCAATGATAACCATCCTATTTACCTCAAGCATCCAGTACGTTTTCTTAATATCTCTAGTACCTGTTACTCGGCTATAGACTAGTTGTGTTGAGTGCTCATTTTCACTTGGGGTGAGATAATCCTGGCGTTGGTCAGGTAAAGCTGAGTTTGGGTAATGCTGGATTCAAGTAAGCAGCCCATGTTTTCCAGAACTTAGCCGTTTTGTTTTCCAAAAAGCAAACAGCAATATGGCAAGGGCAAAATGAGTGAAAGAGCAACTGATTTTGGAAAGAAAGGGAGTTACCATATCTGAAAAGTACTGGAGGAGTTACCACTTCCTCCTAATATCGACTTATGGTTTGGTTTTCCAAATTTCTCAAACAAAAGAGTATCTAATCAACATCGACTTCCTTGCAATGAGGATGCTCGTCTTTTTCAAAGCTTGTAGCATGCCCTTGAAAGGCCGTTTCACCGATTTCTGATTGTTGTTCTTGATCACTTGATACAGAGCATCTCAGCCTACATGGGATCGAGGCTCTCTGGAAAAGTTTTGGCAACTTTCGTGACTGGGAACCTTGTCTATGAAGAGGGGAAGCATGCTCCTGCTGCCTGTGGTGTCCCTATCCTCGCAAGATAAATGGATAAACTTGCTGGTAACTTACATTGTCTTTTAAAATTTTAATTTCCTTTTCAGTTGTTTCTTTTTCCTGACCATTTCTTGTAACCTTACTACATAATGCAGATCCAACCGTCCTTTGCTTTGAGCAGTGCTGCATTTCTTGAGGCTTTCTGGCTGTCACCGACTCGTCCCGCTTCTGTGCCGGGGGAGCATCTCTTGGTTGGGAAGTAGGCGAAGTTTTGCAGTTTGCAGATTCTGGAAACTCTAAAAGCGAAACAGATGTATATAGTCTTCCATAGTTCCAGATTGTATAGAAAGCTGGTTAAGTTTCTAACTGAAACCTCTGCAATGCAGACGAAAGTTGGTTACATCTCTTGTGCAGTCTTCTTGGTAGTTGGCAAATCCAATAATAATTTGATAACAGAGAATGTCTATTTCCATACCACTTGAACTTGCGCGGCGTTTATTCGTATCAGATACGCTTTTTTGCACATTCATTCCTCGCTAAAGATTTTCGCTTTGTCGTTAATGGACTTGTAAGCAACAAAATAATGGTACTCAGAACTGTTGGATTTGATGTTATTTTGATTAACTTAGCCATGTATAGAAGAGAAGGAGAATAAATGAGGAGTATCCGCAGAGTAACGCAACTCAAACTTTCACGGTCATAATCATTAAAAGAATAGTGCATTTCAATTAGTTATAAAATAATTTGTCTATACTCCTAAATTTATGAAATTTATTTGGACAAATTACACCTATGTCCATGAGGTTAGGGTATAATTACATGTAAGGACAATAGTTTTGACAAATTACACTTATGTCCGTTGACCAAATAGAATACAAAAATAAGTAACGGTTTTGACGAAAAGACTGAATTGCCCCTAAATAAAATAATATTTCCATTTTCTTCATCTTTTTTCTCTCTTTCCTCTCTTTCTCCATCTCCCGTCTCTTCATTTCACGGTGGGCGTCGAAGACGGTGCAGCAGCGGCGGAGGTGCTCGGTGACGACGACCATGTCCATGTTCTTGATCTGACCATGGCGGAGGTGCTCGGTGACCGACCATGGCGGCAACCATGTCCATGTTCAGATCAAGGTCGTCTCTTTATTTTAGATCTAGGTGGGCGGAGGGAAGGGGATGTCGCCGTGGGGCGAGGGAAGGGGCTGTTGCGGGAGAGCGAGGTGCGGGGAGAGAGAATAAATGGAAGGGGAAGGGCAACGTCTCCGGTGATGGAGGCGACGCCGGCAAGAGATTGGTCGCCGGCAATGGGAGAGAGAACATATCAAAATTTGCAAATTAAGTTTTCAAGAAAACCTTAATTCGCAAATTAGGGTTTCAACAAAATCTTAACTGTGACTTTAAATTAAGGCTTGAAATTTTAATTTAAAAATTTTAAAAAATATTCAGTATATACAGTACAAGGGTAGTATCGTCATTTTAAAAATATATATTGATGACATCACACAAAAAGTATAACTTTTGGACGGACCTGACTGATGGACACGACTGATACATTTTAAAAGTATTTGGTTTGATATGTTATATTTTAAAACTTAATATCTTTAATTATAATTATATCTTAACTTCATAAATATAAGTGTAATTTGTCCAATTCATTTTTGCAGCCCAAATGGATTGTCACATCTTCCCTCCAATTTAACTGGATGAGGTATAAAAACACCCAAACTACCACTTTCAAAACCTCCCACCTCCTCCAAATGGAGCTGTGCAACACCTTCGGTTTCACCACCGTCAAACCGCCTCCACCACCCATACTCTGCCGTCGGTTCAAATCCCATCACCACCGCCCCACCGCCTTCTCCTTCTCCTCCTCCACCACCACACCCACCCCCTCCGGTCGCCTCGCTCTCGCCGAATCCCTCCAGAACGAGACTCTACAAACCCTGGAATGGTCCTCCGTGTGCGACCAGCTCGCCGCCTTCACTTCCACCGCCACGGGCTCCACCTTGGCCCGGACCGGCCTCGTTCCGCTGGGCCGGAGCCCGGACGAGAGCCGGAAGCTACTGGCCCAGACCGCCGCTGCCGTGGCGCTACCCCGGCCGTTGGATTTCTCCGGGATCGAAGATGTAACGGGGATCGTTGATGCGTCTGTCGCTGGTGAGTCGGTGTCGATCAGAGAGTTGTGTGCGGTGAAGCGAACTTTGGAGTCAGCTAGGGCATTGTGGGAACAATTGGAGGAAGTATCTTCAGATACTAAAAGGTACTTATAACACGACACTCTTGCCGTTTGATTGAATTTTACTCCTTTGACTTTTTACAAATTCCGAGACGAATGTAGATTAATTTATGTAAAGATATTGACTCTACACATTGTTTTTACCGTAAATTCACTTGCCAGACGATACTTATTTAATCTATATGATTGGTACTTCAGTTCAATCAAGGTTTACTTGAGAGGGTTTCGCTAAAACTCAAACACGGAAACCCAATGAAACGGAAATAACATGTATTTAGTTTCTTACTTACAGTTTGAGAATTCAGTATTCAAAGATGCAAATTACTTTTTTACGAAGTAGCAAAAAAGTCAAAGAGGCCCAAAATTTGGAACAGTGGATCAAACTTTTTGGCCTGAGATTTAGATGAGTAATGTTTCATTAAGTAACGATTCGACGTTTAACATCTTAGTTGTAATTTCTTTATGCCTATTGTCTCCTTGATTACTTATAACTATAGGACGGTAAATGAGCGAAGCTTGAACATGTACTCAGCTCAAGTCAATAAGCTGTACAAAAATCAAGCTCCTCGAGCTTGGGCTTATTCTGAGTTTTGCCCGAGCGATAACAAGCCAAGCTTGATCACGTTTTTAAGTCTTGATATGTTTTTAGCTTGGTCGTTCACACCCTTATTACACATCTTTCAGATAATTAGGATTATCGGGGGTCATTTCCATCAAAACTGTATACAATTAATTGCTAACTACAACTCCCTGACTTGTTGTTTCTGCCAAGTTCCCTTTTTGTTACTTTGGAGTTGAGTGATATTGGGCTCTGTGCATGTCTCTTATAAGTTATAACACGAGTACCTTTATGGTGTTGTGATAAAATATCCTTGCTCAGACTAAATGCCATAATGCTTAGGATGATTACTGACAATAAGTGGTTAGAGGATGCGCGAGCGCCCAGATTTTGTATTTAAGGAATATAAACTTGTTCAAGTTTAGGATAATGATAGAGTCTCAGGCTTCACGCCTGACTTCAATTTGGATCTATATGCGGGTGTTGTTTATGTGATACATCACTAAACAGGTCTTCCTTTTTGATTCACAGTTGACAGTATTTGGGGGAAGCATAAATCCGTTGATAACGATGGATTCTCATGATGTCTGAGCAAGGATATACAAAGAAAAATTGTTTTTGAAGGAAATGTTACATTTGGAGAACAATGCTTGCTTTTCAAATTATTCTGCGCCACAGAACATCAAGCTGATGCATGAACACCATTCTAGTAGTAATGCACAGATTCATTGGATTCCGTCTATCTTATTGCATTCAAACAGGTACTCTCCTCTGCTGGAAATTCTTCAAAATTGCAATTTTCTGATGGAATTGGAGCAAAAAATTGGGTTTTGCATAGATTGTACTTTTTCGATGATACTTGATAGAGCCAGTGAAGATTTGGAGATCATTCGATCAGAAAGGAAGTGGAACATGGAAAATCTGGAGTCGCTGTTGAAGCAAGTATCAGCTCGGATTTTTCAGGCTGGAGGCATGGAGCGACCATTGGTAACTAAGCGTCGGTCCAGGATGTGTGTTGGTGTTAGGTCTTCCCGTAGGTCTTTGGTTCCAGGTGGTGTGGTTCTAAATGTTAGCAGCTCTGGAGCAACATACTTTATGGAACCCAAAGAGGCGGTGGACTTGAACAACATGGAAGTCAGGCTTTCAAACTCTGAGAAGATTGAGGAGCAAGCCATCTTGAGCTTGCTTACTTCTGAAATTGCAGAATTCAAAACCGAGATCAAATATTTATTAGATAAAATTCTGGAGGTTGATTTTGCATCTGCAAGAGCTGCTCATGCTCGATGGATGAATGGGGTGTGTCCAGTTTTAAGTTCTAAAGTTTCTAAGGGTGTTGCGTCCGATGGTTCTGATGCTTTATCAATAGATATCGATGGTATTCAACATCCTTTGCTTCTTGAGACCTCTCTGAGAAGATTGCCAGATCTTATTGCCTCCAGATCCAGAAGTTCAGTTCCTTTAGATGAGGGAAATGACACAATAAATTCTGAAAATTTTCTGAGTACATCTGATTTTCCTGTGCCTATTGACATTAAGATTAAACGTGGTACACGGGTGGTGGTGATCTCAGGACCTAACACGGGAGGTAAAACGGCTTCAATGAAGACCTTAGGTCTGTCATCTGTTATGCTGAAGGCTGGCATGTTTTTACCTGCTAGAAACAACCCAAGGCTTCCATGGTTCGATCTTATATTAGCAGATATTGGAGATCAGCAGGTAGTAGTTTATTCCCTCTTATCTCTTTTTCTTTAAGTTTATATTTGTAGATGCTTTCCTTTCAGAATTTGTTTCTTTTTGTATAAATTGTTGTATGTTACATATGATTCTGAAATCCTATGTTCAATTGAAGTCCTTGGAACAAAACCTCTCGACTTTTAGTGGGCACCTTTCACGACTCTGTAAAATCCTGGAAGTTGCCTCTGACAAATCACTGATCCTTATTGATGAAATTGGGAGTGGAACTGATCCTTCAGAAGGCGTGGCTCTTTCTGCCAGCATCTTGCAGTATCTCAAGGGCAGAGTGAACTTGGCTGTCGTAACTACCCATTATGCGGATCTATCTTGCCTGAAAGAAAAGGATAAGCGTTTTGAGAATGCAGCGATGGAATTTTCCTTGGAGACTCTCCAACCCACCTATCGGATACTTTGGGGAAGCACGGGTGAATCAAATGCCTTGAGTATTGCTAAATCAATTGGTTTTGATGAAAAAGTAATTGAACGTGCACAAACATGGGTAGGGAGGTTGATGCCAGAAAAGGATCAGAAGCGGAAAGGTTTGCTCTACCTGTCATTAGTTGAAGAAAGAAGCAGATTAGAAACGCAGGCAAGGAGAGCTGCATCTCTTCATGCAGATATCACGAACCTTTATAATGAGGTATGCTCAAAAAGTTTGTCTAAGGTCCACAGTTACTTGTAATGTTTCTTTAGAGTTGGTTTTAAACAATGGGCCGCAGCTTAGCTTAAGTTGTGGGGGTAATATTTTTTCAGTATGAACGTGGACTTGAGTAATTCTCAACTGGGTTGCAAAGGGTTATGCAAGTAGTTTGGTCCTTTCCAAGTTTCTTGTACTCTCTTTGAACTTTTCTTATGAAGAACCTCACTATTCTACCTTTGATGAAGGGAGTGAAGCTTCGAAAGCAACCATTATGTATGGTCGGGCATAAGTCATGTTGATTTTACCTGCAGCCTGGATTTAGACCATGAACATGGGTTTTGGAGATTGCTAATTAAAATATAGAGGAGAGCATTTACGCCTTTACAATGACATAACTACACATGCTTGAAGGCCAGGAAAAATGAATTTTCTTGTTAGTTGCTGATTGCACTGTATACTCCACTATTACTTCTAGCATTCTTGTCTTAGTTAGCACCTTTTTATTGTTGAATGAAGATCCAAGATGAGGCAGAAGATATTGACAGCCGCGAGGCGGCTCTAAAGGCAAAGGAAACCCAGCAGATCCAGGGTGAACTAAACGCTGCTAAGTCTCAGATAGAAACTGTTGTTAAGCAGTTTGAGAACCTGCTTCAAACTGCAGGTCTTGATCAGTTCAATTCACTACTCAAGACATCCGAGTCTGAAATTGCATCAATTGTTGAAGCTCACCGTCCTACCGATTTTCTTGTCAAAGAAATAGATGGCCCTTCTTTTACACCACAAGTAGGAGAGCAAGTCCTTCTTAAGGAATTAGGAAATAAGTTGGCTACCGTAGTTGAAGCACCTGGGGATGATGACACCGTCCTTGTTCAATATGGAAAACTGAGAGTACGTGCAAGTGTAAGTAGTATGAGAGCTCTTCCAGGCAATGATACCAACACTTCAACTAGTGCTGTCACACGCTTGAAAAAGCAGGTAAATATCATATCTTTATATGGTCTCTTGATTTTTCTATCATTTCTAGTTTTGCTTTAACTTACACGAGCACAACAGGTTACTAAGCATGAACTGCAGAAAATTCTGTCCAAGATATGTAGAACCCATCCCAAGGAGGATTACAAATTAAAAAACCTATCTCTGCACACACTTTGACTAATCTTTTGTTTCTGGAGTCTCGAATTTTACATAATTTCTACGTACCTTCATAAATAGCATTGTTAATGACAATAGGTACTTCAAAGATGCCCTAAACTGGTCTTATAAGTTCTTTTCAGATACCTGGAAACATGTAACATATGGAATCGCTTCACACCTTTTCAGTCGCATAGCATGAAAGGCGGCCTTACCTGTCTCACTATCCGCAATCTTCTCCCCTTCCATGTAGCATGTAATTAACATTTGAATTAAGTAAAAAAAACTGCTTGATTGATCAGACCTTTGTGTACCTTTCATTGTAGGGTCAGAGGAATAGAAATTTCAGGAAAACTTTACAGGACATGCGTGCAGACGTTTCTTATGGACCTGTGGTGCAGACATCCAAGAACACCGTGGATTTACGTGGTATGCGAGTGGAGGAAGCGTCTCACCACCTCAACATGGCTATTGTTGGAAAAGGGTCTAATTCAGTTCTCTTTGTTATCCATGGCATGGGCACTGGAATTCTCAAGGAATGTACATATGAAATACTGAGAAAGCACCCCCGTGTTTCGAAGTTTGAGCAGGAAAGTCCAATGAATTATGGTTGTACAGTTGCTTATATCAAGTGAATGTAAATTGTCTTTTTCCTGTATAGTAATAAATGCTGCACCGATGATTCGTTGAGGAACATCACTCTGCTAGAGAGAGAGAGAGAGGGGTTAACTATTGGCAAAAATGGGTAATTTCACCATTTATCTGGGTTGATCTAATGATGTCAATATTTTGGAACAGCTCTAAATGGCTGGTAGTCTGTTACAAAGACACTCATAGACTAGCCAAGGTATTCTTGGCTGTATACTTAAGGAATGCCTAATCCCATGTGAATCTAACATCACACGTATACCCCAAACTAGTATAGAGCTGCCACTTGCAGAATCACCATAGTTCATGCCACATCACTCAGCAGCCTTCATTTGTTTTCACTTGCAACGAACATGCGGATAAACATACAGCAAGCTTCAACACTATCAAGTTGCATATAAACCAGCTTTAGTCCGACCAGTGGCCGGGACTCTTTGCCGTAAAATGTTGGCGGTTTTCGAGAGCGCGATCGGGAGACCACCAAAGGAGCTGGGTCTTGGGTCAGGGGCAAGGCCGAGTCTGAACACCAGGGAAAATATTTCAGAGGTTTTCCGGTCATGGTGGCCAAACTCAAGCTTGTAGCACCTTCCAAATGATAACTTCTTGGCTGTGTCCCATGAGGATGAAAGCCTAACACAAGCAAGGTACAGGGATGAAACTTTTCCGTTCAAAGCTCATGAATTCGGTGTTCAGATTTTAGTCTTCATAGACACCGAGAATATTTGTGACACCATTGTAACACCCTTTCATTTGATTTGGTTTGTATGCATAAGGTCACTTGTTGTCATGGACGAAATATTTTGCATCTTTACTGGGATCCTAAACAATACTTGTGACCTACGGCGGCATTACGGCCTTTCAAGACAAGCGACAGAAGCCATGGTAGTTGTTGAAGCGTATCGGGTACTAAGAGATCGAGCACCATATCCTCCTGATCAAGTCATCAGAGACCTCGACGGGAAATTCGCTTTCATTTTGTTTGATGCTAAAGCTAGTAACCTTTTCCTCGCCAGGGTATGTTTGATCCATTAACTGTTCAATACTATCGTGATCATGTTAGTCCTTCGAGAAGGAGTTTCAAGTATGTGTGACTAATGACTACTGTCTAAGCCAACGTTATTGCTAATTGTGATAGGACCGCGGAGGAAGCGTGCAACTTCACTGGGGAATGGCCGGTGATGGTTCCTTGGTCTGTTCTGATGACCCAAAAATCATCGCCGAGGCATGTGGAAAGTGCTATACACCTTTTCCTCCAGGTATGTTCTGTTCGGAGTCAACTTGTCTGCAGCATATCAGATCTCAGCATGTTCTATATGTTAAGGGTCGAGACACGTTATTTAACTCTGTTAGCGAGGGTGAAAGAGGTGCTGAAAAAGTGTTTTTCCAATCTTCGTAGGTTGTATTTTCTTGAGTGGAAATGGGTTGATTAGCTTTGATCATCCACTTCACAAAGTAAAGGCGATTTTGCGCGAGGATGATCAAGGAGAAGTAAGTGCTGTAATTTTTCAAGTGGATTTGTACACTAAACTCCGTAGCATCCCGCGTACTGGTAGTGCAGCGAATTGGGCCAATGTCGCTGTTGTGGAAGGAGAATAAAGGATGAGAGCTCACTTGCTGGTTTATAAATGCATTTTTTCGTAATCCGATGTAGCAATTGCAAAGAAAATGTTGGTTACAAGAACTTCTTTTTGAACGTTTGTATAAACTTCATGGCTATGTGTTTAAAGAACCATCTCTCTCTCTCTCTCTCTCTCTCTCTCACACACACACACAAACACACACACACACACACCCCACCTCCGCCCCCACCCCATGAGCGCGCCCGTGTTAGCATTAAGACTGCCATTATTAAATTTGAAGGTCTTATTGAAGAAGTTAGAACATAGCAACTGAGGCTTGCATGTCTGCTTTAATCCTAGAGACACAAAATAGACTTCAGAGCCTTGTGTCGTGAGGAATGTGCATTAGCAATGTGCGCTAAACCTAACAAGAGGCCATGGCATCCATTATTTTGGTTTCTGACTGACCATTGTCACCAATGGCCGGGGCTCCAACTGGATTCCAACCGACCCTTGTCATCACTGGCCGTGGCTCCATGCCTGAGGTGTGCATTTGCTTTGGGCTGCGGTTGATTCTCACCAGTGGCTAGGACTTCCTTGTCACCGGAGGCCATGGCTCCAGAGTTGAGTTGACTATTCGTCTCGTCTGCAGCAATGCCATTACCGATCCTGTCATATTTGTCATTGGGCCAGTAACCGTCACATTTGGCCAGATTGAGATCAAACCCCTTTGCAAGACCTTGATTCCTCTTGCCATCATTTTCTTTCGAGTCTTTACCAACTTTCTCGACCCTTGTAGTGGAAGAGGGAGGGGGAAGGCGGGGTGAAACGGAGGGGGAAGGGGGAGGAGTAGGCGGTGAAAGGGCTGCTTCTAACTCAGTAATTGGAAAGAGAGGGATGGGGATTCTTGAAGCAGAGCACAGTGCTAGCAAGCTTAGTAGAGCCAAAATGGGAACGGAAGTCATTGTTGGTGTTGCCATTAATTGCTTGCTGCTAGTGTTTGAGTGAAACTTGACCCCAAAGGCCTTACTTATACTGGAAATATTTGTAAATTTAGTTTGTGTTTGCAAGGTGCTGTGCAAACATTGAGAAGTGTACTAAATTCATGGAAGTAGTTCTTGAAATATGGCATACATGCTGGTTATGTGAGAATTGCAGGATAGAAGGCAGATGAGGTAGGTCCGAGACGAAAGGAAGAAGGAAAGAGGCCATTTAACTCCACAAAGTTAGGAAGTAGTCACTACAAGATGTGGGTTTTATGTCACCAAATCCTTCCAAGCTCTCTCACGTTATCCTCGCTCTTGCTTTCACTTTGTGCTCTTGCCCACTTAGTCCGCTCTTGTTCTCGCTCAAGAAAATGGAGACTTAGATCATAACAACTTGAGATTGTAGAATTTGCAAGATGATTAGCCTTTTTTCCTTAGTTTCTACTTTCTAATGACTGCCACATCCATTTTGGCATTAAGTAGCTTGTATCAGAATGGTTCTAATATATCTGGCTAGGATTTGGTCAATATCACCACGAGATTTTTAACCCCCCACCACCCTCAGGCCTAAGCAACGCAATAGAAAGTTTTAATGTGTTTATTTGAAAGCAACAAGTCACTATATAGCGACGTGTTTGTACTGTCCTTTGTCGCTAAAACAGTTTTAGGGACAAACACATTCCCACTTAATTGAATAAAAGTGAGATTCATTTTATTTGTACTTATGCGACCAACGTAACGGGATGTATATTTTCGCACCGTTTAATGTTTGTTCAAACCTTGTGGATGATCAATATGCTTCATGTGCCATGCAAAAGCTACACATGAACTGTAAAGAGGTTGCCCCCAATTCGTGCTATTGAGTGGTAATATATGAAGCTCTTTTGGTGTTCCAAATGCATAACCATCACACTTCGAGCAAACTTTACCATTGTGCCAAATCCCACTCTTACTCCGTTAATTATCTTTTGATGTCGTAACAAGTGCTCTTTGATATATTTTCAGTTATTTTGTCTACAAAATTGAAATAAAAAAAGGTTATTTTTTATTGTATAGTTCAGACTCAAGTGACTTTTAATGAACTTAAAAATGAAGAAAAGTTCACCACTGTTTTTTATTCTGATTAGCTCAACCCAGTAAGACCCACCTACCGCACCATCGCACAACCACGCACCGTAGCCGGCACCACCACTTGACCAACCACCCAAACTCAACACATGGAAGTCGCTTCATCAAACCATGTCACCGTACGAGATGACAAAATCTGACCGTAGCGCCTAATAAACCTAGGCCTCCACCCCACCAAGACCACAAACCACCAATGCAACTGAACCAAATATTTTGGGCAAGAAGCTAAGGGGAAGGGGGATAACAAAATCCTAGCTTGAAACTACACCACTCTAGAAGGCCTTACTAAAACCCAAACAACCCTCAACTGTGCTGCCGTTTGCCGCCACTTTGTTGCAGCTGTCGCCACCTTCTGCGTTGTTGCCGCCATTGATGCTACTGACACCGCCGAGGTCTTCACGGTTGCTGCCGACCACGCCTAACCACCACCATTGGAAGCACCACCAGGTTAAAAAAAAAGTGACCCCCAACCCGCTAATGGACCCTGCCACCACGCCAGCCAACCAACTCGAACCACAAACCCACCTCAGTCGCTAATGGCGATGGCGCAAGGGGTGTGGTCGCTAAGTGTTGTACGAAAGCACATGACTCGGCGGAAGCACATACATGGGCACAACGACCGAGGGAAGGAATACTGCGGGCACGTACAGAAGGAGGCGGTGCTCAAGCTAGAGTTGTCAATGGGCCGGGCTTGGGCCGGCCCGGCCCAGGCCCAGCGGGCCTCCAATGAAATCGGGCCAGGGTCGGGCCTCACAAATGAAAAATCGGCCGGGCCTAAAACCTGGGATATATGGGCCCAGTCCAAGCCCAGGCCCTAGGCCCAATATTTAGGGCCGGGCCCGAGCCCAATCCAAATTTTTTTTTTCCCTTTCTTCCCAACTTTTTATTATAAAGACTTCTTCTTTAACAAAGGGCAAAGTTTTTGTAAACGGCCACTGAGTATACAATCACTTTTTCACGAATTAACCCCCTTTCGAAAAGACAAATTGATGTTGATTGACCATTAACCACGGATTAAGTACAAAAACTAGTTGTTCTAGCCCATACATACTAATTTTAAGTGCAAAATTCAATCTCTTTCGTAATTGGTGTAAAACCTGTAAATGTCAAAGAAAAATAGAGTAGATCAAACAAAAACAATAACGAGATCGATGAAGATAAAATAACATCTTTTCTTGTTACATTCAAATTCTTTGGTCATTTAAAGAAACATGAGATTATTCTTCAAGGCTCTTTAACACGTTACCCACTTCATGAAATTAAATTTAGAATTCAATTCACCTCTTTTGGTTTGAAACAAAAAGAATACATAATTTTTATTTATGTTTAGAATACATGATAATTGTTTTTATAATTATTCCCTTAGCTTGTGATGTAGAACACAAAGCAAATTCTGTAAAATACATTATCAAAAACACGTCACAGTCACCACACACCCATACTTCTCTGCGTATGTTAAAGAAAATACTGATCATATGAATTCAATAACATCTCAAAAACTATTAATTTAACTAAAAAGATCCAAAATATCAAAAAAAAAAATAATGTAATAAAATAGACTTAAAAAAATAGAAAAGAAAAAAAATTAGGGGGGGGGGCTAACGGGGCCGGGTCGGGCCGGGCCATTTTAGGGCCGGGCCAAAAAAGGGCCGTTTTAGGGCCGGGCCCGGGCCCGTTTCTCAAAGAATTCGGCCTGGGCCTGGCCCTGGCCCTGGCCCAAGCCCTAAAGGTTAGGGCCAGCCCGGGCCCAAAAACGGGTCGGGCCAGCCCGCGGGCCACCCGGCCCATTTGACATCTCTAGCTCAAGCGTGGCCAGGCATTCTGATGCTCGCTGTGATATGGGGGGCACGTAGCACCGAGAGAGGTTGGGCAGGGTGTTGCAGCGACGGGGTTTGTCACGGGGGCACATAACACAGAGATGCCACTCGGGTATAGTTGGGCATCGTACGTAGAGCTCGATAATGGCGAAGAACATTGTCCCTGGGCACGTAAAGTGAAGACGACATTCAGGCACAGTTGGACGTTATGGCACTTGGGCAGGACAACAGAAGTCATGGAGCATGGAGCTTGCAAGTAAAAAAGAGATCAAGGCTGGAGACAAGGAGTCCCCAAAGAGAGAGGATAGACCAAGGGATGAGGCAAGGGAGGGTTCTAAGACAGGGAGCCCCAAATGGTGGGGGAGCCCGGGTCGACCCAAAGGGGAGGTCGCGGAGCTGATTCTAACAGTTAGAATACTTTTGGTGATGAAGGCGCGGCATACGACTTGGGATGTACATTCTGGGTTGACCATATGTATAGCGTTGAATTTTGACCGTTAAATATATATATGGTCCTGTTTGTTTATATATTTAACAAATATGGTCATGTACATTTCTCATATTCACTTTTTATTTTCATAATTTTCGTATTCAGTTAGAAAATACGCTCCTGTACTCTTATCATTTCACTAAAAAAATTTAACTACTTTTTCTTACTTTGGGTTGAGTTTGGGTGCAAAAAGCTGAAAATATCTCCGATGTGTTTTCAGTTTTTTGTCACTGTTTGAGTAATTTTATCTAAAATGAAAACAGAAAATATTAAAAGTACACAAAAAGAATTTTTTTTTATCATCATTGCGAAAAACAGAAAACAAATATGGTAAACGTAAACATCTGATATGATTTACTAGTAAGCTTACACTATATTTATATGCAAAATACATCCATATGATGATTGACAAGTGGCTAACCAGTTTTCACCTTAACTTAACTTATCATGAACTACAGTTAAATATCATATGCAACAATAACATTATTAGTAGCAGCAACTAAGCATTAATCCTAACACAAGGAGTTCCCAAGGAGAGAGGACAGACCAAGGGATGGGGCAAAGGAGGGCTCAAAGAGAGGGAGCCCCAAACAGAGGGGGAGCCCGGGTCGACCCCCAAGGGGGAGGTAGTAGTGCTGATTCTAACAGTTAGAATACTTTTGGTGATGAAGGCGCGACATACGACTTGGGATGTGCACTTTGAGTTGACCAGATGTGTAGCGTTGAATTTTGACCATTAAATACATATTGACGTATTGCGAAAGCGGGTCCCAAGAGAGGTGAAAAGTGCATGATAGGCTAGCAACAAAAGATTTATAGAGGTATATATATGACTTATCTTTGGGCTTATGTATTGGCCTTCCATCCCAAGTCACTCATAGCCAGTTTATCATCCCTTTACGCTCCCTTAGATACTAGTACCCTTTAGTTTAGAGTCTTATATGTGTTATCGATTATCATGATATTGCTATTTGCTCATGTTTCAAGGACGTACTTAAAAGGAATGAAGGTTTCTGGAACAAGTAACATCAAATTGCAAACACGGATCACACTTTTATTCAGACTGGATTTGGAGGACTTATTAAGCAAGTACAAACATAACACTGAGGCCTAAACCACCATCCCCTGTTGCCCTTTATTCAGTCAGCCACACGCAGCAAGTGCGAGTGGCTAAACCTTACTCAGGTGCCGGCTCCATTGCATCCGACCTTTTACCTTCATGGCCCTTCTTGTCACCCTTCTTTCCAGCAGTCGTGGCTTCATGGAGCCTCGCCATGGACTTGTCATCCATGTCAAGGTTAATTGGTGCGAAGTGCACAGCAACTCCAGGGCAAGCTTTGCCATTGCACGGACTTGTGCTTGGTATACAATGGAGTGGTGGTGGATAAGGATAACCCGGTACTCCAGGCGCCGGGTAGACTGGCATTCCCGGAATAGGGATGCCTCCAGGCACTCCCGGAATAGGAATCACTGGCGCTCCTGGAACAGGGACGGTGGGGCAGCCACCGTCGCTACCCGACCCACCGCCATAACCCCATCCCCCACCACTGCCACCGGCACCCGGGACACCTCCAAAACCGGGGGCGCCCCCACTGTAGCTACCACCGCCTCCGCCTCCGCCACCGCTGGCTTTCATTGCTCTACCACAACCGGGGCATGGACCGCTACCACCGGCGACTTCCGTGTCATCTTCTTGGTGATGAGGGTGAGGGGAAGTGGGAGCAGGGTGGGCAGAGGGGGGAGTAGGAGGGGAACCGGGGGAAGGAGTGGCAGATGGGGGAGGGGGAGGAACACTGGGAGCAGGCGAGCCCATTTCTTTCTCGATTAGCAACGTGTCTTGATATCTGGGCCACGGGTGTACTTTAGTGGAGGAGCACAGTGCGAGTGAGCTTAGTAGAGCCAAGATGGCCATGGAAGCAAACCTTGGTGCTGCCATGACTGGTAGAGATGGAAACTCAATTTGAGAAAGACTGCTACTGCAAAAGGCTTTATATATAGCTAACGAAGCATTCGGCAGCTTCGTATCGCGTTCTTGTTGGAGAGCTTTTTGCTGAAAATTGGGGAATGGGTCGAGCAAACAATACTCGTTTCATGTATTTTGTTCTTAAGATGCGGAGTACATGAAGGCAGTGTGATCAAACAATTGCGTGCTGTTCATGTTAGTAGCTGAGCCATCCTCATTTATCCAGAGTTCCAACTGGATCTACACTTTGTAATGAACTAGGTCTAAGTAAGTTAATTTGCATGAACGTTGAGAGGTTGATTAGTTGCAACACAATTTTTCATGGAAGTTGCAGAAAAAGATTGCTTGTTACATGAAGCACCTCACATATCATCTTCTTCAAATGGTTTGTATATTTGAAATTAAAGCGGACTGAAATTCATATTATAGGTTTGATATGTAAACTATATGAAAGTTGTATATTCTGCTTTTAATTTGTACTCTAGTTCTTTCCTTCAGGAAAGACAAGGCATGATCCCTCACTTTTCTCTTCAAGTGGTCAGCAAGGATTAAGATTTGTGGAACTAGTGTGACAAAAGGCCTGTAGAAATACTACATGCCCTCATATAGGCAACCCAATTGTCATGTATATGTGTCTTTGACATTGACAAACTCTTCACAAAGAGAACCCCAAATGCACTCATTATATGCAACCCCTTTGTCATGTGAAAGTGTGCGTGTGACAATGACAAATCTCTTCGCGGCTCTCCAATTGGGTTCTACAAACTAAATAATGTTCATTCTAAAAGTTTTCGTGATGCCTGCAAAGTTATTTGTTCAAACGCGCAACAAGTATTGCCTTTTTTTTTTTTTGTTAATGAAATTGCAGAAGCAACTGAAGTGTAAAAAGTGTTTTATCAACGTGAAGCTTTGTGAAGGACTGTCTCGATTGTTTGTTTGGCCTTCAGTGATGAGAATTTGCTTCTCGAATTGTTCTAAGATTCATGATTCGACTTTACTTCTCTTCTCTCTCACACACACATGCACACGCGAAAATACGCGTTTTCAAACATTTAAATAGTACATCGTAATTCCGCTTTCCAATTTTTTTTTTTTTTTTGTATGGCACCAACTTGCTTGAGTCTCTGGTGAAGCTTGAAGAACCAAAGTAAATGGTCAGTATAAGTTTTCCATTTATAGGGCAGCTTTTAGTTTTCATAATGGTAAACACTGCCTTGCTTGTTTATGGATTAATTATAAATATGAGTTAAGCACAACTATGAGTTGTATCTTTGTTAGCATGCAAACGGCAATGTGTAACTGAAAATTGATTGAGAAAGTAATGTCACAGATAGAAAACTACCCAAAAAGTGGTTGACCAACGGCGCAGGCTGCATACGATACTACGCGAGCACAAGTTTGAAGTTGCATGAGTATGAAGCTCAATCAATAAGCTCGGCAAACTAATTAATAGTGTGAGAGTTGGGATTTGGGCACCATACTGGTATTTGGTGTTCTTCCCTCTCAAGAACTTATTGGAGACAACCTAGCTCGCAGCTGTCTTTACAGCATTGAACAACAATAATCCGATTCTCAAAACCTGGAACTGTCAGCATTTTAATTAATGGAACCTTTTTCTCATATCTACTAAGCAAATTCAGTAGATGGATTAAGGAATTGGATCCGGGTTCATACTTTATCCGAACAAACTATATATGTGGAGATATGTTCCTATTTCTGCAGAAACTTAACGCAATTACATGCAAGGTTGACGAAATTAAAACTTGTTCGTTTAGTTCTCGAGTAAACTTGAACCAAATCTCCACAAAATATACTAATAAACCACAATAAATAAACTCCCTCTGCCCCTTCTCGCGTGCGCACAAATGCTTATTCGAGTTAAGCAATAAAGATACTGATCTTGGCACTTTTATTGAAGCAGATTATTTGGATTGTACATCAAACCATATATGACCCTTTATTTTTTAATAAACAAACAAAGATACACAAATTAGAAACGCGTGCTATTTGTGAAGGATGTGTCACATAACAAAATAGTGGCTAATTAGAAAGCCCAGTGAGACCATGGTTCCATGGCATCCTTCATCATTTTGGATTCTGAGTGATCCTATTGCCACCCAGGTTACGGGGATTGTGTGGCAAACCACAAAACGGGCAAATTTCCTCACTAAGAACGCGCTTCTCAGCTACATGAATACTATTGGTGGCGGGAGGAGTGGCCATATCGGCTCTTTCAGTGTCCAATGGCAACGAGTGAGGAGGGACTCCATACGCTGTGCTTATAAGTAGAGCCAAGATGGCCATGCAAGCCAGTGTTGGTGCTCCCATGACTCTAAATACTTGCTCACTGAGATGCTGGGAGAACTGATTGAAGCGAATCTACTGCATTTATACGCTTGCTAGAGCTGCCATGACTGCTACTGATGGACACTCACTTCTGAGTTAGACTGCTTCTGCGAAAGGCCTTTATATAGCTAGCGAAACATTTGACAGCTGCCTATTGCGTTTTTGTTGAAGCTTTTGCTTAAAATTGGGGAATGGAAGAGCAAAGAATACTTGTTTCATGTAATTTGTTCTTAAGATGCGGCATACATGAAGACTGTGTGATCAAACAATTGCGCGCTGTTCATGTTAGCATTTGAGCCATTCTCCCAACTGGATCTACACTTTGTAATAAACTACTGTGTCTAAGTAAGTTAATTTGCATGAATCTTCATATGTTATATGCAGAATTAACTGTTTAAGTTGAGAGATTGATTAGTTGCAAGCCAACTTTTCATGGAAGTTGCAGAAAAAGATTGCTTTTTACATGAAGCCCCTCACATATCATCTTCTTCAAATAGTTTATATTTGAAATTAAGGCGTACTGGATTCATATTTTAGGTTGATATGTAAACTTTTTTGAAATTTGTGTATTCTGCTTCTAATTTGTACTCTATTTCTTTCCTTTCAACAAAGCTGTCATGATCCCTCTCTTCTCTTCAAGGGGTCAGCAGGGGTTAAGCTTTGTGGTACTTGTAGAAAGACTACATGCCCTCATAATGCAACAGAAGTGTCATGTTATATTTGTCTTTGGCAATGACCGACTCTTCACAAAAAGAATCCCGAATGCACTCATACATACGACCCGTATGTCATGAAAATATGTGTTTTTGACGGCAACAAATCTCTTCGAGACTGTCCAGTTAGGTTCTACAAACTAAATAATGTTCATTCAGAGAACTTACATGCTGCCTGCGGAGTTCTTTGTTCAAACACGCAAAACGTATTGCCTCTCATCTGTTTTGAATGAAATTGCAAAACCAACTGATGCGTAGAAAGTGTTGTTTCCACGTAAAGTTTTGTAAAGAACTGGCTCGATTGGAGATGAGGATTGTTTTCGCCGATTTGTTCAAAGATTCAAGATTCTAGTGAACTTCCCTCTCACACACATGCACGTACTTATGCACGCGCAAAAACTTGCGTAGTCAAACACTTAAATCTGATTACATCGTAATTTCGGGTTTCCAACTTTGTATTGCACCAACTTGCTTGAGTCTCTGGTGAAGCTTTTAGAACCAAGTAAATGATCAGTAACATCAAGTTCTCCATTTTATAGATAAATTCTGGGGTAGTTTTTACTTTGCACAATGGTAAACCTTGCATCGCATGTCTATGGATTTATAGGTGTGAGTTGAACACCTCATATTTGTATCTTTGTTAGCATGCAAACAGCGAAGTGTGACTGAAAATTGATTGAGAAAGTAATATCACGTACAGAAAACTACCAAAAAATGACTGACCTAGATCGCAGGCTGCATTGATTGATAACAATACGTACGGTACTATCACGAGCACAAGTTTCAAGTTTTATCAATATGAAACTCAATCTATAAACTCAGAAAACTAATTAATAGTGCGAGAGTTGGGATCTGGGCACCATATTGGCATTTGGTGTTCTTCCCTGTCAAGAACTCATTGGAGGCAACCTAGATTGCAGCTTTCCTTACAGCGCTGAACAACAACCAATCCGATTCTCAAAATCTGGAACTGTCAGCATATCAACACATAGGAGACTTCCAACATCATTTCAATTAATGGAAGCCATTCTCTCACATTTGCTAAGCAATTGCAGTAGATGGTTAAAGAAAATAGATCCGTTGATACTTTATTCGTACAAACTATGTGAAGGTACGTTCCTACTTCAGAAACTGAACGCTATTGCATGCGAGGTTGACGAAAGGAAAACTCGTCCTTTTAGTTCTCAATTAAACTTGAACCTAATCTCCACAAAATATATAGAAATAAACCACAATAAACACCCCCCCTCCTCCAAAACCCCAAAACCCACCCCTTCTTGCGTGCACGCGCACACATGCCTGTTCTTAGTTAAGCGATAAAAGATACTAGCATCTGTTGGTTGAAATATGTATAACTTTGTGACCGAAAGAAAAATGGCTTCGAGGCACTTTGTAAAACGCTTTCTTTAAGTTTGTATTTGCCCCGACCTAAAATGGTGTGCAGCGGGTTGCAGACAAATACCCTCCAAGATACAACAAAGCGCATTAGTGAACAGCGTTTGCACACACGATATTCACCCCACAGAAGAGTGTATGAAAATCTGGATAATGGTTTTACAAGTAAGAAATTCTGCAGAAATTTCTTGTTGTAAAAGATCTGCAAAAAGGAAAAATGAGAAGAGAGTAAAGGCTAATTATTAGGTCCGAAAATCTGACCATTGTGCTCTATTTATATATAAAGTACTAGTGGTTACTAATCAAGGGTCACACCCTTTCATCATGTATCCAAGCAATCTGGACCGTTAGATCAGAAACCGTTAAGATTAACGGTCCAGATCTGGACTGGTAACTAACCAGCTCCCAACAGTTGGGTCTGTCCCGAACTGGAACCACCCAGCTGCCCAACAGGTACAACCATTCAGGTATAACCCGAACCGGTGCAAGTGTAACCACCCGGCTGCTCCCAACAGTTGAGTGTGCCCCGAACTGGAACCACCCAGCTGCCCAACAGGTGCAACCGTTTGGGTATAACCCGAACCGGTGCAAGTGTAACCACCCGGCTGCTGACGGTCTGATCCGACTCGATTCGTTGCATCGGCGGCGCACGTGGAAGTGCAAAGTGCGCCATCAAAGCGCCTCACCGCCATCTGCCACGCGCGCGCGTGATCGTTCCTCCATACTCGGTGCACATGCATATATTTTAACATACTACATAAGTATTAAAGTAAGTGGAGTTCTTTATTATATACCCACTTACTTTTTCAATTCCCTTCTCCATGAGATTCCTCCATCTTTACCTCTTCACCTTCCTTTCATCATTTTGACACACAAAATGAAACTAAATTAACAATATTTTAGAAAATACTAACCGCAGCATCACATACGTAATCATATTAAATCCCTTTATTTTTTAATAGACACACAAAGATACACAAATTAGAAATGTGTGCTAATTGTGAAGGATGTGCCACGTAACAATATAATTAGCGGGCTAGTTTAAAGCCTAGTGAGACTATGGTTCCTTGGCATCCTTCATCATTTCGGATTCTGAGTGATCCTTACCAGCCAGGTTACGGGGAGTGATTGGCCTGCCACAACACGGGCAAATTCCCTCACTAAGGACGCGCTTCTCAGCTACATGAATACTACGGGAGGGGGGAGGAGTGGCCATATCAGCTCTTTCAGTGTCCAATGGCAACGAGTGAGAAGGAGGGACTCCATACGCTGAGCATATAAGTAGAGCCAAGATGGCCATGCAAGCCAGTTTTGGTGCTCCCATGACTCTAAATACTTACTCACTGAAATGCTCGGAGAACTGAGGCGAATCTACTGCATTTATATACGCTTGCTAGAGCTGATCGTCTACGCAAGCAAAGAACACTAATTTGACGCATCTTGTTCTTCAAATTGGTATGGCACCCTTGCATGAGGGTTGTGTGAGCTAAAATTAAAATTACGTGCTGTTTATGTTGTTGTGTGACTGATTAGTTGTGAAGCTACAATCTGCATAACGGCCTTGTAGTTAGCTCGATACCTTTGTTACAAGTACGTCTTTTGCTCCTTGGCCTTGCTCTTAGCTTAGATCCCGCTGCATTAGTATGTTTAGGGATGATAAACACAAGGAAAAGAACACAGTTTGAGTTGTTTGACATGTCAAAATGTAGACAAATATTGTCGTTTGGCATGCATAAACTTACATTTGGAGCATAAATGTCTCGTTACCTTAGCAAGTTGAACTAAACAAAAATTAGACTATAATTTCATGCTAAGCATCAGCCATTGATCTCTACTTTCTTAACATTGTGTTCAATTAATTAACGCTCCCCGGGACTAAGCTTGTTAAGCTTCAGACTCGGAGCCTCTCACGTGAAATAGGTTGCGCACAGATTTGCATACTTATCTCAGGTTTGAGATTGACATGCGTGGAGCTTAATAACTTGAAATGAGCAGTGCAAAAGTGGCCGGCCCCAATTCGAAAGGGTAACTCGCCTCGCTTTAGACCTCCTAATGCCTGCTTTGACATTCGATCGAAACATGATAATTTAGCAACAGAAGGTCCTCTTTAGTCGGGGTGACCTCAATTTGAACCAGTAGAAAGGTCATCGTCATTTGATTAATTTGGAGTAAAGAGAACAGTGAACCCCTTGTTTTGACTCCAACAAATAAGTTCAATCACATTCAATTACAAACTGATGCAACTGAACTCAACACGGTCATAATACGGTCATGTGTTCATCTATGGCACAACATATTGTATAGAACTGATTAGATGGTAGGAATTTTTGTTGAGACTGATTAGTTCCACTCCGATGACAAAACAAAAAACTGAAGGGGAAGTTGATTTATTGTAATCCAACTTGCAAAAGAATTCCAAGAGGATCTACTCCTTTTGAAGATCAAATGACAAAAGTTGTACTACTTTGTATTTCATTTCCTTATCTTGTACATCTTCTTATGTGACGCAAGATGTTTCATAAAAGTACGTAAACGTCCGATATAAATACTTTGCCAGTTTTGTCCGAACGTATTTTGTCAACCTTCGAACGTAGACTGAATACCAAGTTGGTGCCTCTATCACGACCCAGTGCTCTCCAAAATTGTCGAGTTGTACCTTAAATGATATTAATGCTGCTTCGGGAGACATTCTGAAGGAAAAATCTTGATGTAATACGATAACTGAGTCATATAAAAGTAACTTCTGCATATAACTGTTCTTTTTATACTGCTATACAATACGTACATCAAGATGCATGCCACTTCTCTATAGGCCTTACTGGTTTTAGGTAAACATTTAGTAGATGGTTGTAATCATTTGCTTAAACTGCATACTATCACAACTAATGAACTGCAACCAATCTATCAAAGAGTTCATTAGTTCAGAACTCAAATTATTAAAACAGGACTACTTTGGGGGTCTTATTGATTAGCATCCAAACCATTCCATCACAATGTATTGGGCGGGGCGGGGCGGGGCGGGGTTGGATTAGCTAGACTCTGGTGCCATGGCATGATCCACCACTCGATCGGACCTGTCACCGCTGGCCATATCCTTATGGCCATTTTTGCTTATGTGCACGTTCGAGTCACCGCTGAGGTTTGGTTTGCTCTGGGTTGATGTCCCGCCCATTTCAACGCACATACTGGGATCGCCATCCTCGTCGCACTTGCCTGGCTTACAGGTACAACTGTACTTCGGGTATCTACGATTAGTATCAGGATCCTCGTCTGATGGGGGGTCATCGTCATGCCTTCCCTGTGGCGTACAAGAGCACTTGTATACCGGAAAACTGCCGCCGGTACCAGGACCGACAGGGATGGGAAGATAGTACCCAGGAGGATAGTACCCTCCCACGATGGGAGGATATCCGGGAATAGGAGGATAGAATCCTCCCATTCCAGGCAACGGGTACCCACAGTCATTATTAGAGTCTTGGCCACAACCCCACCCACCGCTGCCGCCACCGCCGCCGCCGCCGCCACTATTAGTCACTTTGCCATTAGACCCAGCGTCACTAACACCTGTCCCATAATGGTGTTGGTTTCCACTCCACTCACCCACAGCAATTCCGCCGCCGCCACCACCACCTATAGCACCGCTGCCCTCCCTGGGATCAAAGCCACCAAATTTGCCTTTCCAGGGATCATCGTCATCACCATCAGAGCCACCAGGGGCATAGCCCCCATAAATGTCACCTGAATGGGGTTGGTTTCCACTCCACTCCTCCACAACAATGCCGGCGCCACCACCACCTATAGTACCGCTCCCCTCCCTGGGATCATCGTCATCACCATCAGAGCCATCAAAGCCACCATGGGCATAGCCCCCATCAATGTCACCTGAACCAAGTTGAGGCATATGGGTTTTCTCATGCTGAGACACGGTGAGATCATGAGGAAGACCATGAAGGATCCGGACTCTACGTGCAGTGCAGACGGTTAAGCTCAACAGAGCCAAGATGGCCATGATGCAATAAGCACATTTTGGTGCTGCCATTTTTTCGTTACAGTCACCACTGTGATTCTTGTGAGACTGCTAAGTTGGGTGTATATATGGTGAAATTTTGCCCAACTGCATTGCGTGCATGTTTGTTAGACAAGAGAGAGAGAATGAGCTCTACGTAAAAGCCACGCCGTTTCATTAACAATGCTCTTAAAACAAGGTGCCATAACAATTGTGTGATTAGGGTACAGGGCTTATAATTACCACTCCCTTGGTTGGGGGCCGTGCCGCCCCACCTTTCGATCAGGATACAGTTGAGGAGGCCGATCACGAACGCTATAGATGTGGGAGCGAAACAAAGTGAAACCTAGAGAAAATTCTTAGCACGAGGGGTAGAGTAATTCAATACATATCCTCAGTGCGAGAAACTTTTTTTAGTGTAAGTATTGGCGCTTGTAATTGTATTAAATTCGCTCACGACATATTATTTTGGACCATATCCTTCTTGACAGCTTTCTTACAATTCCTGCTGTTTCACCTAAACAAAGGTCTAGAGTTTATATTTACTTGGTAGTTATAACGGACCAAGTTTCCTTTTGAATGTAATTCCTTATGTGGAGCTGAAGCACTTTAATCAACCTTTTATAGGGCCAAATGACGAACCACATCTCTAGATTGGACAATTTGAATGGTTTGGGCAGCTTCGGAATCATCAATTACTGGCTACTTAACATTTTACATTCCATCTTTGGGGGAAAATAGAAGAAGAACAAGGTGGTAATAAGGTCATTTAAATTATGAAATGTGACGATTCAAAGAGCAAATAAGGAATTCTGTGTTTGCAAATGCGATATTACTTTTCATCCACTAAGTATTCGCTGCTTTGTGTTAGACAAAAATATGGCATATACTCTGTTTTAAGCTCATTGTGCTGCTGTGTTTTGTCTGAAACTTTCATTGTATTATCGTAACCTACGTCAGTCAAGTTCACGTGGTTGCGTGAAGAGGTATTTGAACAGCGAGATTAGCTCGAGTGGTCAAAGGTGTGCGCCTCCCAACATTAGGATGTTCGATTCGAGTCTCATTGCCTTTCGCACATGGATCTCCCTAGAAATTTTCAGGAAGAAAAGGGTAAGATGGATTGGTCCAAGGAAGAACAAATGACAAATGGAACTTTACTTTGAGAGAATAATTAATCTGGTGAATTGCAGGGGAAGAGATAGTGCTGCTGGTTAAATAGCAGCATTGTTTGAACTAAAAGTTGAAAGAAGTTGGGGCCATGTACGGGGAAATGCTTTCTCTACCCTTTTATTTGCTTAAACTTTTTTTTGTCGCTAAAGATGTACTTTAATAACAATTATTAATCTTTTAGATGCGAATGAACAGGTGAGATAACATATTAAGGAGTGAAAATAGCCCTTCCCTCTTGTTTATATCCCATTTTCTTCTTTCGCCCTCATTTACTACTCCTATTTTTTTTTTTATGCTTTTCAATTTTGGTTCAACTATATTAGGTTGTAGGATTACCATTTTTTTGCATCTATGTAATGTCACTTTTGTGGAGGATCAATCACGTGAAAATGCGTTTAAAACTTTTTTTTTAATTTGGGCATTGTTTCTACCTAGTTCCTTTGAATTTAGAACTACTAATGAAGAAAGAGGAATATATGGTTTACACACATATTTGGACGTGTGGGCTCTTTTAATTGCACACAACACTAAAACAAAGTCCCTTCAATTAAAATTGGATTAAAGTTTTCCGCACATAGTAGTATTCTTAATTAGAAAAGGCGTGCTTTATTTTGGGGGTAGCTGGGGAAACCTAGCTGGATTCCGGTGCCATGGCCTTGTCCATCACTCGCTCCGGCCAACGGGCACTAATTCTGTTGCCACCGGTGGCCATGGCCTGACCACTCCCAGCATGTGCATTGACTCTGTCAGTGGAGTATATTTCGTAGTCGTAGTGAAATTGACCGTGTCCGAAGCACAAGATGCCATGTTTCTTGTAGCAACTCGTTAGCGTACAACTACAGTGCTCCGGTTCAGGGGGAGGAGGATGGGGAAGCCTCTGATGCGGAGGCGGCATACCGGGACCCCCTCCCGGTGCTAACCCGTCCATACCTGGATTCGTTGGTGACATGTCGTCACCAACGAATCCACCGCCCCCGCCACCGTGGACAGAACCCGATTCATAAGTATAACCCCAAGAGCTATAGTCAACAGCCTGGATGGTGAGTGAAGAGCAGGCTGTCAAGCTGAGTAGAACCAAAATGGACGTGATGTGACAAGCTCGGTTTGAAGCTGCCATTTTTCCTTCTTGTTTTTGCTTGACATTGGTGAGGACTCTACTCCATGGGGGTTTTAAATAGTTAGATTGTGCATGATTGAGAGACTTTTGCGTAAGACTATGCATTCACTTTCATGCATTTTGTTTTTGACGTGAGGTATCATGGGAATTGTGTGAGTGCAAAGCTGGGTTACAATTATTTGTGTTTTCAATTTTTAGCTCTTTTTGTTACAATTTATGATTTAATCAATGCTATTGGTAACCAGTATATTTCATATTAATTCGTTCTTTGACTTTACCCATGAAATATCTGAGTTAAGTTCTAAACTTTGTTTTTTGTTGGTCTAATTTTCGTGGAAGCAAAAGTTGCTTCAAGTCCTGATAATAACAAAAGCGCCCCTTCTACCTGTTCCCGTGTGATAGTCAAGAATTCCTGGCGATACAGAGCTAGAACAACCAACTCTTCTTGAATACCCTGATCCAAGGCCAAATTATGCTTGAACATCAATAGATTTAGACACTATTTATCGAATTCTTTCACGTATATTTTTGACATAAAAACGTGTGTAAAATTGGTATCTAATACATAGAAGTGTTTTTATTTAAATCTATTACTTTTGTAACCTTAATAATGGAATCCAAACGAGACGTTACATGCTTATTAGTGTTTTAAAAATCTACTCTATGAAAATGAGTACAGAGATAATTGAGTTTGTTTATAATTAGTTTAGTTAAGCTTGTGAAGAAAAGAAAAAAAAATTACTAAACCTCTACTTTATGATCAAGTATGTGCCTAGTTTGTTTCTCTGTTAGATAAAAGATTGTTACATATTTAACTAGTGACATTTTCTAAAACACTTTTAACGATAAAATTGTATGAGTAAGTGTTATAATCACCAAAATAAAACAATGAATACCATAAATTTTTTTGAAAGCTTAGAGGGAGGGAGGGAGGGAGGGAGAGAGTGTCTCCTACTGTAAAGCTTCAAATTCTTCGAATTACCCATGGGCCGCCCTCTGGGCTTCAGCTCCAGAAGGAATAAAAACTTGTCTGGCTGTAAGTAAACAAAGGCCCATACACTAAAAGAAGGAAAATTGTGGTCCGCCCATTCCCAAACCTGATAGTAATCGAGACCATCAAATAAGGGAAGGGAATGTCAATTTCCAAACTATATTATATTTTTCTACACGCTCATATGTTGTTAAAAAGAGAATTAATTACAAATTATAATGTTTAACGACAAATTATACTGCAGAAAAGTTTAATTGGTGCAGACGATACATTCTCAACATCAAATAGTCATCATACTACACAATCTATGATACGTTGACAACTATTTTTAAATTCAGTTTAGGTATGAAAACTTTTCATAACCTTGTTTCGAATTCACGTACCATTGTTGGGTGGTAGAGACGATTTTATCGATCTATGTTGCGTAAAATCTTTGTTTGTAGTAGGCAAAGGTGCGTCTTTGGACTTTAGTATTTATTTCAATCTTTTACTTCTGAAATCAAAACTCAAAGCCAAACAGAAGGTGGTCAAGGTGATGGCTTCGAAACATTTGAACAATAGTAGCAGTAACTCCCAATTAGTGGTGGTTTTGATTCTGGGGGGGGGGGGGGGGGGGGGGGGGGGGGGCTTTGAATTTGATTTTGCGGATGGTGGTGGTGCGATGTCTCAGTGGCTTTGGTTTTGTAACAAATTTTACTTTTGGAGTTGGTGGCAGTGCGGTAACGAGGTGGCTTTGGTTTAGGGCAGAGGTTTCAAGGCTGGTCACGTTGGGGGGTTCGAACAATGTTGGCGGTGGTGGGCGTTTAGACGAAATAGTGTTATGGCGCTGGCAATAAGGTGTAGCGATGGGCTTGGACATCAATGGGTATAGGCAATAAGGTTTAGGTCGTATGGTGGTGCAATGGGGTATGGATGGCACTAGCGGTAAGGTTTAGGCATGAGTTCGATGGTAGTGTTTGTTTGGTGGAGCGATTTGGGGCGAGGGGGTGGGGGGTTTGCTGGGTATACGAATGGTGGCAGTGATGGCAGCCTTGGATTACGGATGGTAATGACTGTCACTGTTAAGTGGATAATGGATGGTTATTTGGCAGCCAAGGTGGATGAGGAGTGAAAGTTGTGATTTTATTCCTGGAAGATTGACAGATGTTCAAAAAATTAGACGTTAACCCGTCAATTGGTGAATAGATCGCAATTTAGAACGTCAAGGTGAATAGCACTGAAGCAGTGAGATGAAAGGCATACTGGCCCGAAAAGTGTAATGTTTATGCAAATGATCCTTGAATGAGCGACTGTTGATTGGTAAGCTAATTACAAATCGATAAGTTTATGGCTTTGAAGTGCCTAGTGCAAAAGTTCAAATATCGGGATGATGAGTGCACACGACCCAACCCATGATGTTTTATATCTTCTAGGTTTAGCAGAATTCCAAAAGAAATGAATTACTGTTTGCAAGAAATTAGCACAGAATGTGCCGAAAAAGGTAAACTTTCTAATTTTGAAAAGTACGACCCCGAAAAATTTTACCTGCCAATCCCATGTATTATTTAACTATACGACGTGAACTTGGTTTGCCAAGAAATCCAAGAAGGATAGATTACCATTTACAAGTAAATCAGGGATTGCTCCGACCAACAAGATATGCCATTTCTTTTCCTTCTTGTTTTGTTATTTATCTTTATATCCCGTATTGTAAATTGAGGGCTTGACTTGACAGTTAGGAATTATTCTCCCGAATGCACTAGGCCGATTTGTGAGTTCCAGCCTTAAAATCACTCGGAAAAGGAGACTTCTCACTTAACGGTAAAGGCTCAAAAATATCTCTTATCGTCACCCGCTAAAAGAGCAAAAATAAAAAAAATCCTCTAACTTCCAAAAAAGGAAAAAAAGAAAAGAAATATATAGCCAACTTTCAGCCTGATGTGTACTTTGTTTTGCATTTCAGTCACATGAAGGAAGAGAATTCACAAGAAACTTCCACGAACAGAATCAAATTTCTGAGTCATCTGCCACGAAGAGCAAAGGCAACCAAAGAAAAATAAATAAATAAATAAATAAAGCAAACAAGTGAGAAAAACAAAAACAAAAAAACTTGTTCTCTTTTCTTCTTGCCAGGAAATCCTGTTTCTCTGAAAAAGCTCAGTCCCAGGTAAGTTCCACTCTTTCTTCACTAGGTTTGCCTCCTCACTGATCGCATAACTAGTTCAAGTATTGTTATTGTCTGGCCGAAACAACACATATTATGCCAATGCGTATTGTGATCACTGTCTTTGAACCCATATTCTCCCTAGTGTGGCAAATGATATTTGGCATTGAATCAGATTAATTACAGAAATGCATGCATCACCCCCTCAGACTCGGAAATATTGTGCTTTTGGGTTTTGCTTTCTCTTTATTTCTTCAACAACAATGGCTGAATATCTGGATTGCAACGTCCTACGATTGTTTCTGCATTGTATTGTTGGTAAACAGAAATGGATGAGGATTTGCCATGCTCTGTCATGCCGGCAAATGCTGCTATGTTTTTGGTGGTGGTGGTGTTATTATATTCAGAAGTAACATATTTTATGCTAAAACATTCTTCTGTTGCCCGTATGAATGGCTTCAATTGCGGTAATTTGGCTGACATTTGGATGAATCCCGCTGAAGAAACTTGGCCATGGATAGGGAAAATTTGAGAATTCTGGTTTAAGGATCACTATAGTACTAACTTAGGGGGGGGGGGGGGGGGAAGACCCTCTCACTGTCTCATCCGACAATCCCTTTCCCTTTTCCGCTTGTTTCTCCAGAACTTTTAACTCTTTCTCGCATGTGTGCTTGTGTGCAATGGTGAGCCAGGTTTCATGGATAAGATGGTCCAAAATTAATCTCAATAGGAGAAGTTTTCAAACTTTCTGCAAATTGTTTGGCCAGGAAATCGAGATTACTACATGTTAGAAACCGAAACTCAGCACACAAGGTGTGCAGGTGCCCATTTAGTGTGTGCATGTGAGAGGGTGAAAAAACCTGTCTACAGAAACTTTTACTAGCTTTCTATCTACTGCAACCTTTAGTTGTGTTCCATCATAAGGACAATTTGTTGCAATATCTAGTGCAAGGTTGTAGAGCTTCGAATTTCTGGACTAACTCTGATGCTATTTCTTCTTTATGTAGTTCAATAATAACTCCTAAGGACTTTCTTATATTGTGGATTGCGACGCAAATACGTTATAAAGTTACGTTTTTCCGTTTTGTTCTATGAAGCTTACATGTGGTATCGAAGCATCTGGTTCGATAACATTCAAAGAAGATGATCAGGAGAAGGCCTTGGAAAGTCTGCTTGATGCATTTAGTTTGGTGTTTTCTCTTGATGACATAGCTTCTGCCTACTGTAAGGCAGGCCAGAATGAAGATTTGGCTCCAGCGATTCTCTCCAACTTGCAGGAAAGCTCGTCTACATCCTCTAGTTTTGCATCTGGTAGTGTGACAAGGAATGGAGAGTTTTCAGAATCTTCATATAGTAGCAACTCAGTAAAGTCATTGAATGCAAATGGCTTTTGTCTGGCATCGAAGGCAAGAATTGATCCTACTTCAGTGGGAACTGTATCAATTGTTCTTCGTAAGGATCATGTGAAGCCACTTCTATTGGCAAATGATTCTTGTGTAACAATGACAGCAATGAAATTGGATTCGAAGAACTTGAAAGCATCTGTACAATTGGAGAATTCTTATATAAGGAATTGTTCAAAGGAAAACGGTTGGTGCATGAATATGGAGAATTTTCTAATGTTAAAGAGGTATGATTCAACAACAATTATGTTACAGAGTGACCTAACTGCTACTTCACACTGATATTTAGTGATACTAGCCTTTTATATTTAAGTTGTACCTGATTTAATTGATCCTAATGGTGTACAATCTTAATATATAACATTAGAGGTAGCCAAACTTCAACAAAACAAGGAAAAATCTGCTAAAAGATATGACACAAAAAGAAATTTTGGCGTCCTTCTCAGCAGTCTATGTTACCTCATGGGTAATGTTGTCGACCTATGAAGTGCTTCCCACCCCTCTCAGGATTGTGGCAAAATGGGATGTCTGGAAGCAGGAATTTAAAGCCTATAGAAAAGTAGAAAACTAGGCCATTTTTAATCTGCATGTTCAATCTTCATCTCCTTAAAAAGGATTCTAGCTCAGAAACAAAGCAAACTGAGCTTAGAGACAAGCCAGGGTACAAAGTTCATGGACCTGCAATTGATTCTTGGAATAGTAACTGTTAACGGTAGAAGGTTTTGCCGGTTTGGGCTGCTATATACATCATTGGACAAGTTTCTTCTGTGCTGCATCACCTGATTCCTGCTACATGTTTACCTTTTATAAGCCCTGCTCTTTTCATGCACGTGGTTAAATGGTTTCATCTATTGCTTTAAAACTTTTCTTGTCCATACAAATTAATCCCGATATGCATCTATATTGCTCTGAGCCTATATTAGGAGGTTCGTCATGGTTCATTGTCTCAACTAAGACATAGAGTTGTAGATTTAAATTGAACTTACTAACAAAGCCAGATTTATTAGCCAGTGGATTTCCTGGTCTCTCCATAGTTGTGTGATTTTTAATCACGATGGCACTTGTATATGCAGGTTGTTGTGGATGCTATAGAGAAAAGGTATGCATGTTATACTATCTTGACTAAATTTCGGGTTGCGATAAGCATTCAATAGAAAGCCAGTAAGATATCTCAGGTCACAAGTCAGAATATTGCAATGTTCTTCTGCATGCTAGAATGTTCACTACTGTTTTCTATGTGCTGTACTTACCGGTGTGTTTTTAAGATATGTGCAGCCTAAGTTTTATACAGCATATTAAAGTTCTAACCTGTTTTACCCATTCTGACAATACAGAACATGGAGAAATAACTTGATCTTTTAGCAATGACTTTGGAAAAAAGAGAGAATGTTGATAGAACAAAGTGAGCACTAAGATATGCTCTTCCGAGAGTTGGAAGTCTTAGGCTGCATTAAGGGTGCACATGCACACGCACACGCACACAACGATAAAATGATTTTTTGTAGTGGAGTACCCTTTCCTTCGTTATGTGCAAAGTTGCAATCTTGTATTCTAATAAGTTTTTCTGTGACACTTCTAGTCACAAACATATGAGATGCCTGTAGTTTTTTCTTATGTAGTCATCTCTTAGCAATTATATCTCTATCGTAGTTCTAATTGTTCTTCTTCTCTCATTTTGTTTCATTTCATAGTTTTCAGAGAAATATGTGAAAGAATCTTACTCACTTGCTGCAAGGTATATCTTAGTCCCACAAGAAAACTTGCTTCTTTCTCATTTCTCATCTAAGTACGCTTATTCGTGTTGCCCTATATGTCTCTTTCTTCTTTTTGAGCTGGTTTTCTCTTCTTCTTCTTTTTTTTCCCCAAACTTTCGACAGGGGAGAGTGCTGTAGAAAAAGGTATGCAGACAGAAAAACCCTGAAAACTTTTAAGTTGACTTTTTTAGATCTAATTTTCTGGCTTGTTATTGCTTCTGCTTTCATTCATGCAAAATGGGAACAGGATTTTGAAGACAAATGCAAGAGATTTACCAAGAGAACAAATAAGGCAAACTGATAATCAGAAGGAACTTTTGAGTTCTTCATTTAATTCTTCTTGGAGGCCTGGGGAGTTGTCTGTAAAAAGTGCAGCAGTCGGTGAGCTGAAGAGGTCCAGACCATCAACACCATTTGGGAAAGTGGTTGTTAAACCTCTTAGGGACACTCCTTCACAACGCAAGACTAGGACCGTGAATATTCATAAAGAAATTGATTATGGTACCAACTCCTTTTAACATCTCAAGTTTTATCCATTTTATCTGTCTAAAGACGTTAAACGACAGAGTTGCAACTATATTGCAGTTAAGAGTCAGATAAGCTTCTGAGAACAACTTTTGTAGGCACAATATGTTCATCATGGATGAGATTGAGTCACTTTGAGAATTAGATTCACTGGTAGAGAATGTAGGAACAATCCTGTCACCATATTTTACTTTTAACCTTCGAGGGAACAAATACATGGCTGACACTAATCTGCATTCTGATTGTTGTATTTCATGACGTTAGTACCACTATCTGATCCTTGCATACTCCCATTTCTGTTCCCTGATTTTGATAAAATCTGTTTTCTAAATGTGCAGATGAAGATGATAGCTACAAGGTTCTTCTTAGAGCTGCCAAAGAGTATAGTGCTACAATGAAAGAATATTATAAAGCTGTAAGTCATTCGTTACAACAATTACATGTGCCAGGCTGCGAGCAACTTGGCTTTTATACCAAAGACCGTAATAGTTTGATTGATTTGACTTGCTCTCAATAACTGACACTTAGAATTTGACTTCCTTGATAGGCCGTTGAAGCATTTATTAAGGAAGACCCTATTCGGGCAGGCAAACTCTTAGAAGCGGTATACTATTGCTGTTGTTATTATTTGGCTAGATCATATGGTTCTTATTGACAACAAGAAGCTCAAAGGTTATGTGAAAGTTTATACCAAGTTACATGTTTCAAGTTAGTATCAGATTTCGTATTGCCTTATCTCTTTTGATTATATAAGCATCCATAGTTCCACAATGAAGTCGTGAACGTATACTAGCTTGATAATCTTGGTTTCTGGCTACAAGCTTTCTGAGTTATATCAGTCATTTGGAACTAGATTTGCTTTTGAACACATCTATTTCCTCTTGGAAACTGCAAGAGACATGTTTGACATACCTTGAGTTCTGATATTTGTGGTAGACTGATCTAAGAAGCGTGAATACTTGTAAGAAGGCGATGTGACCTCATTGACCAGAAACCATTACTTCTTTGCAAATATGTGTGCCATGGTGCGTAGAAAACTTTTATTCTTCTAAACCAAATATTTCAAACTCAGACGCCTAGCAGACCCGCTTAGGTGCTTACCGGCATGACTAATGAACGTAGGATTTCGGGTACGATTTCTCTCAATAATGAAAATTAGTATGTTGTTATACAAAAATCTGAAAAAGGGTTGGGATAATGCACAAACCCACAGCTTTAGCAGGTCTGGGAGGACACTGGCAGCTACCTTTTGTTCCATCTACGAATCACACCGGGGGCGGAGGGAGGGGTGGACTAGGAATGGCCTTTGCCCCGGGCAAGTTTTTGGAAAATTTAAAGATATGGTTTGGCCAGAGAAGAAGATTTTTACGTAATTGATACTGGCAAAAGTTTTTAAAAAGTGGCAACAAGGATTAGTTTATCCCAATTTGAAGGGCAAATATGGATCATTATGAGGGTAGCTTTTGTGGTGAAGATGAGATTGAAGGTCAAAGTAGCCTTGGGCAGTTGAGTTTGTTAAGATCTCACACTAGCTCGAGTCTTAGCATCTGGTCTCCAAAATCTATGCTTCAATGGCGTTTGGCATGATCAGATTTGTAAACTTACATATCTCTATCAGCATCTAGCATGCACTCTTTTCCGTTTGGAATGGCTCTGCAGCGTGAAACTAATGCACGTTGTCATGATTGATAATGTCAGGCCCCCTTCTTTCACAAAAAGGCTTGCGAGGCAAATGCAGAATCCGCTCAAAAAATTCTTGAAAGCAGGTAAGTTCTTCTACAATGGGGTACGAACCGCTTCTTTTGTTGACTTCATTAGTGGAAGTATCTTATGTCTCTTGGAAGTGCGGAGGAAGCACAAGAAGCAATGGCACTTGACTTGCAAAACCTAGATGCTAAGGAGGTGATACGTCTTCTAAAATGTCATCTCTCCTTCCTATCTGGTATCCCGTGTAGGCACTTTCATAAACTTGTACTTCGGTATTGAAGGGATTCATAACTCTTACATGCATCTCGATCATATTATTTCAGCTATGAAGTACCTCAAGGTTATTGTGGACGAACATGATGAAGATCTCTCAGAAGGGGCTTGTAAACGAGCGGTGAGACTGCTAGTATATTGTTTTGAGTTGAAAAAGTTACTTTTTCAAAGTACTATAAGCTTGCATCTTCACGGAAGACTAGGCAGAGGTCTGAGCGCGAATTGTATATTAATAGGCAACAAGTACCTAACAAAGGCATGCTAAGTATTTCGTACCAATATTGAACAAGGCAAAAGAGATTGATGAAGTTGAAGGGGAATCATATGGGACGCGAATAGGGCAAACAATGTTGTATGGTATGCAAGAAGGTAGGGGCGGCACCATTGCTTGAACTTGGTTGTGCATACCCAACGTGAGCCTTAAAAGCCCAATAAAAAAAGACAATGTGTCCAAAGTTGACAGGGGTAAGACGAGGTAGGGGTAGACCAAAAACAACATGCAAACATGTGATTAGAAAGGACTAAATTGCTAGAAATTTATCAGTAAACACATGCTTCGGCAACAATGGAGGAAAAAGATTCATCTAGCCAACTCCACTATTCGTGGTAAAGGCTTAGATGAGTATGGTTACGACAACTTTAGGCTTACATGAAGAAGTTCTAGAATGTTTTCATAAAAATTGAGAAGGGCATCGTATAAAAATGATCTCTAGAGTTGTGGGACAACAAATTGAAACCGAAATTTGAGCTATGACTAGTTAAATTATGTCCAGTAATGGATGCAGGGAAAACGATAATGACTTGGAAGGCATAAACTTCAGTTGAGTTTTGGGCATTTTTTGGCTGAATCTTTGGCAAGTTATAAAGGTCTATATGTTGAGTACAGATTCATGTGTATAAGCATAAACATCTCAATGACGAAAAAATTATAAATCCTCTCGTTGAATTTCTTCCTAACTGGTTGGGCTTAGGTGATACCTTACAAGATTGTTGCACAAAGGCACTCATATACGAAAGGTAGGGTAGGACGCAGGTGACTCAGGTGGATTGCCACTCGAACAATGGACATGTCTGAATGTTTCCAGTGATATCCCTCATGGTACATACTTATGCAAAGCTCCAGTTGATTCCTGGACCTGTAACATTTGAAGGTGATAATTTCTGTTGCATACGGAATTCTTAGAGGTTGTACTCTCATATGATATTACTAGCGAATGTGCCCGTGTTAATGAACGGGATGCGATGTAACTTGATTTTCGTACTAATCATTTATTTAATAGAACCTATTTAGTTCAAATTAAATTTCTAAAAAACAAAGAAAGATAATTAATTTTAAAGACAAATGAGCTAGTTCATTTATAGATCTTAAATTGTAGTAGTTGGCATTGCTCAAGTATATAAGTTTTTCCAACCAATTATTTCACTGCCTACTATGTAAGAATCATAGTAAAATTGAGAGAACATTTTAGCCCAAATTTGGTTATAGACCACTGTATTGTCTAAAGCTTAGTAAGGGAAAAGATGTATGACAAATTCATCAACATGCCTTTTTTAAGATTCGCATTAATTGTTTTGCGTATCAAAATCTGGTAAAGAATATTTGCATATTTTATAAGATAGGTCGAATTGCCTCTTTTAGTGACAAAAAGATATGGGACTTAGAGAAAAAGGGTGTATATTTAGGCCCAATTTGACAAAAAAAAAATTCCAGTTTTTTTTTCAATTTTGGAAATTGGGAAAAAAAAGTGCGTTTGGTAAGCATTTTTTTTTCCTTCTCCAATTTAAAAAATCAGTTTTTAAACTGAAGAGTAAAAAAAAAATTCAGAAACTGGTTTTTTTTTTTATTTCACTTTTGGTTTTTTTTTTTGAGACCACCATCACAACTCTCCCACCGTCGGCAACCACCGCCGGCAGCCACCTCCGGCCGCCGGCGACCACCGCCGGCAGCCATCTCCGACTGTCGGCGACCACCGCTACTCCCCCACCACCGCAAACCACAAAATAAAAAGGGTTACCAAAAAAAAAAAAGTTATCAAACATCCACTTGTTTTTGTAAAAAGAAAAAAAATTAAGCTGCTTTTTAAAAACTGAAAACAAAAAAAAAAAAATTGTCAAACCAACCCTTAGTTTCACTTTTTGTGTAAAATATAGGCAAATCCACATATATCCTATAGGCATGCCTTATATATTCTTTCATGAATATTACATGTGCTTCTTAGATCGGTTCATACAATTAATAAATTGTTTAAATCTCAAAATTAGTGATGTGGAAAGATGTATGACAACTTTCATAAATATGTTGGTTTTTGTAATCCTTTTGTCCTCATTAATTATTTTGTGTACCAGAATTTAACGATAAAAACGTGCAAGGATTCATGAATTCCTTATGAGAAGTACAAGGTTTTTGTAGTCCTTTTGCCTCTTTTGGTGACACAAGGACGTAGGCTCAGCCAAAAAATGGTGTAGATTTAGGCTTCGTTTGACAAAATTTTTTTTTTGGTTTTCAGTTTTTAAAGAGCAGTTTTTTAAAGAGCAGCTTAATTTTTTTTTTATAAAAACAAGTGGGTGTTTGATAACCCCTTTTTATTTTGACTTTTTTGGTGGTTTGCGGTGGCGGTGGTGGGGCGTAGCGGTGGTCGACGGTGGTGGTGGTGGTGGCCGACGGCCGGAGGTGGCTGCTGGCAGTCACCGGCGGTGGTGGCCGGCGGCCGGAGGTAGCTGCCGGCAGTCTCCGGCGGTGGTCGCCGGCGGCCGGAGGTGGCTGCCGGCAGTCACCGGCGGTGGTGGCCGGCGGCCGGAGGTAGCTGCCGGCCGTCTTTGGTCGCCGGCGGCCGGAGGTGGCTGCCGGCAGTCTCCGGCGGTGGTCGCCGGCGGCCGGAGGTGGCTGCCGACAGTCTCCGGCGGTGGCTGCCGGTCGCCGGCGGCCGGAGGTGGTTGTCGGCAGTCTCCGGCGGTGGTCGCCGGCGGCCGGAGGTGGCTGCCGGCGGCCGGCAGTCTCCGGCGGTGGTCGCCTGAGGTGGCTGCCGGCGGTGGGAGGGTGGTGGTGGTGGTCGAAAAAAAAAAACCAAAAGTGAAAAAAAAACCAGTTTTTGGAGTTTTTTTTTTACTCTGCAGTTTAAAAACTGGTTTTTTAAATTGAAAAAAAAATGGTTACCAAACGCTCTTTTTTTTTCAGTTTTTAAAACTGAAAAAAAGAGGGAAAAAAATTTTGTCAAACGGGGCCTTAGTTTCAGTTTTCTTTCTTTTTGTATATGGCAAATCCACATATATCCTTCACTTGGTTGGCAGAAGCTTGAATTCACAAAATAGGTCGCAAATTCTCCGAGCGAGCAGCAATTGCCACTGACTATTGGTGGCAAATAGTATAAGACTACAATGAAATGCAGAAGACCGGGAACAAATGTACATGCGTTTCGCAAACCGATTTTCACTCTCATTCGTTCATGTCCTGCCACCCACCCATCTCAGCAATTCACGCAGAGGCACCCAAAATGCAGAGGAAAGAGAAGGCAAAAACAGAGCAATCAAGAGAAAAACCAAGCAAAAATCAATGCATATCTCTGCACCATTTCGCCCCCCGGCTATCCGGGTTTGGCCTTTTTAATCTGTTCAAACCTCCATGGGCAAAAAAAAGGATGGTTTGCCTCAACGCCGTAAGAACTCCATAGCCAAGAAAACCCATAAAGAACCTTCTCATTCCACCATTTAGGCGTACAGGAAAACCATTTCCCCCCATCACATTCTTGTCTCAGAATTACAGCCACTTTTCTGTTTTCCTGTACGCCGTCAATCCTTTTTCAGCCATGCAAGCCAATACCCATGTGTTGTTGTCTCTTGTGACCCTCTCTTTGCTTTTCAATGCCTTCCGTGCATCGGGAACCTCCGGGCAGGCTCCCTTGGTGCTAAGCTGCGGTTCTAATGGTGGTACGGATGCCAATGGCAGGAAATGGGAGTCCGATTCGAAATTCCTCGTGTCGGCCGATAAATCGGAGTCATCCACGGCACAGTCACAAGACCCGTCTCTGCCTTCTCCGGTACCATACATGACTGCTAGGATTTTTAAAGGCGAAACGGCGTACAAATTTGCAGTTAATGGAAGCAGCCGTTATTTCTTGAGACTGACTTTTTACCCATCTGCTTACCCGAATTATAACATCTCGAATTCGAATTTCGCGGTTGTTGCTGGTGGGATCACGCTTTTGAACAATTTCAGTGCTTTCATTACAGCCGAGGCCTTGTCACAGGCTTATATTGTCAAGGAATATCTCCTGGCACCATTGCAAATGGATGTGTTGAATGTCACGTTCAAGCCTGCTAATAACTCTTTTGCATTTGTCAATGGAATTGAGTTGATTCCATCGCCGGAGTTATTTGATGACGATACGGATTTGGTGGGGTTTTCCGATGGTTCCGGAACGTTGTCTGCCACGTCTGCGAGCATGCAGACAATGTTCCGGTTGAACGTCGGGGGACAGTATATTCCCCCGACGAACGACTCCTCGGGGCTAACGAGGAGCTGGTACGATGATTCACCTTATATATTTGGTGCTGCTATTGGGGTGACACCTGAGGCCAATATGACAATAGGATATGACGGTTTGCCACCAGCCACTGCTCCACTTGATGTTTATCGAACATTTAGGTCACAGGGTCCGGATCCCAATGTCAACAAAAAGTATAATCTCACATGGGTTTTTCAGGTAGATGCTAATTTTACATATCTTGTGAGATTCCATTTCTGTGATTTTCAGAATGATAAGGCTAATCAGTTGGTTTTTGAGATTTTTATCAATAACCAAACTGCTGAGGATTCAGCTGATGTTATTGCGTGGGCTGGATCGAAGGGGGTGCCTATTAAGAAAGATTATGCTATTCATGTTAATGACAAGACAGGTGATGATGAACTTTGGGTGGCACTTCATTCTAATGAAGCATTAAAGCCCGAATACACTGATTCTCTTTTAAATGGTTTGGAGGTATTTAAGATTGGGGATACCAAGGCAAACTTGGCAGGCCCCAATCCAACGATATCAGACTTGATGAGACAGCATCAACAGGCCGAGCAGAGCCAAAAGGACTTTGCACAGCCTAAGAAGGAAACCAGTGTTGCGAAAATAATAGGGGCAACTCTTGGTGCTGGATTTGGTTTGGTTGCTGCGGTGTGTTTTGTTTCCTTCAAAAGGAGAAGGAAAGTCCAAGGAACTGACTGTGGAACGTCGAGCTGGCTGCCAATTTATGGGAATTCCCAAACTACAGAAAGCAAATCGACCATTTCTGGCAAAAGTCATGGTAGCACCAACATCTCATCAGATGCTGCGTGCAATTGCCGGTATTTCTCCTTGGCGGAGATTAAACAGGCTACCAAGAATTTTGATGAGTCTCACGTCATTGGCTTTGGTGGGTTTGGTAAAGTTTATAAAGGTATCATTGATGGAGATACCAAGGTCGCGATAAAAAGATCCAACCCATCTTCAGAACAAGGTGTTAATGAGTTCCAGACTGAAATTGAGATGCTTTCGAAGTTGAGGCATAGGCATTTGGTCTCCCTGATTGGATTTTGCGAAGACAACAATGAGATGATTTTGGTTTATGACTACATGGGAAAAGGAACCATGAGGGAGCATCTCTACAAGGGTAACAAGATCACACTCTCGTGGAAGCAAAGGCTGGAGATTTGCATTGGTGCTGCGAGGGGGCTGCATTACCTTCACACGGGGGCCAAGTACACCATCATTCATCGGGATGTCAAAACGACGAATATTCTCTTGGATGACAAGTGGGTCGCCAAGGTTTCCGACTTTGGGCTCTCGAAAACCGGACCCAACATGAACCAAGGCCATGTTAGTACTGTAGTGAAAGGTAGCTTTGGCTACTTGGATCCTGAATATTTCAGAAGGCAACAGCTGACAGAGAAGTCTGATGTGTACTCCTTTGGAGTTGTGCTTTTTGAAGCTTTGTGCGCAAGGCCAGCCCTGAATCCAAGCCTTCCTAAGGAACAAGTCACACTTGCTGATTACGCGCTGCAATGCCATAGAAAGGGGACACTTGAGGATATTGTCGACCCTCAGCTGAAAGGAAAGATCAGCCCCGAGTGCTTGAAGAAGTTTGCAGATACGGCAGTGAAGTGCTTGGCTGATCACGGAACCGACCGCCCTTCTATGGGTGATGTGCTGTGGAATCTTGAATTCGCGCTACAGTTGCAAGTGAATCCGGAGGGTTCAAAACCTGTCTCGGTAGTGGAAGGAAGCGCGGACGAAGAATACGGATGTCCTGAACCGATGGATCATAGCAGCTTCTTGGCCATGCACCGGAGCACCCTGAGCCTCGGAAGTGAAGATAACAATGCAGCCGGGTCAACCGATGATAACTCCAATGACATTTTCTCGCAGATTGTCAACCCGAAAGGCCGGTGATGAAAATGGTAATCTTGGTCCTGGACTTTCATGAAATGAAGCCATTGGAAAATTTGGTTAGTTGAGCCATTATGCTCATTCTACTCCGCTTATTTGTGTTGCCAATTTAGTGTCAACTTGGGGGAATAGGCTATTGAGATCAATAGCACCTTGTATTCTATATGAAGAATCCAGACAAACAGCTTGCATCAATTCTACTTGATATTTTATATAACTAATGTATGACTTTGATTGAATCCTGTAGCAATTTTTTTTGTTGTTGGCAACTTCTCATGTTACAATGTAAATTCTAACCGAAAGTTTTTGAATCATAATGTAAGATTTTTGCATGCAGAGTTGTTACTGTCCAAGTTTGCTTCATGAGCCAACTGCAAGTGAAGGGGCTCTTGGCAGAAATAGTTAGAAATCAGTAGTGATATATCTCTTCCTTGATATTGAGAAGAAACAGTGTGCGCTTTATCAGCAAGCTGCCTGTAAAATGGGTACCTCTAAGGAATAACAGTTGCAAAGCCAGATCGATGGTATCTATGGAGTGAACGTCCACGATACTCCTAACACTTAAAATTTGGTTTTGTAATTGGCCAGTTGCTGGTACTGTCCTAACAACAGGGAAGGTACAGCTTTCTGAAACTCATATTAATAAAATGTTTCTCATATCTACCATAAAGAGAAATGTCATTAAGTTTGAGCTTTCTGAAAATGATGTTCGGTGGTAAGCAAACAATTTTCTTTGATCCTCGAAAAATGCATAAATGTTGGGTACTGCTGGATAAAGATTATTGCAAGAACTTTGTTAGGTTTTGTCAAAAAAATAGTGAAAAAAAGGACACTCTTTCAAAAGCAGAAGTTTTTCAACTTTTCCTCAACCTGCAGGCAAAAATTAACTGTGTATAGAAACAGAGCATTGCATGAGTGGCTCGATGGAAGTTTGTTGAGATACACTGTGAATCACGGTGACTTTAACATATAAACTGGGATAAAATGATTACGGGCTTCTTATGGCTTGATTTTATACCAGACTAATTTAAAATATATATATATTTATGATGCTGCCCAGGCTCGAACTGGGGACATTCAGTGTGTAAGACTGACGTGATAACCACTACACCACAGCACCTTTAGATGGTGTTAGTTCGTCAACAGAGTTTATTTATTTCAGCCAAAACCATTTTACCCTTCCCGACTTTTCATTCAAGCCGGACTGAGTTGGGTTGGATTATTTTGAGTTCGGCTGGAGCTAGCTATTGGTACACATTATTCAAAAAGCGTGGCCAGAACTACATGATTTCACGATATTCATCGACTGAAATCAATAGTTAAAATAACTTTTACATTAACAACTAGATATCGATCTCAACCTAAGCCACCAAATCTTTTCAAAGTGATTAACAATCTCTCTAATCACCATTGCTCCTGCTTACGTTATGCGTTTTGTCACCCTTTTACTATCAATTACTAGGGGTGAGTATCAAACCGTTCAAATCGATCCGAACCGCTCAAACCGAACCAATCCAATTCAAACCATTCAAAGATCTTAATGATTTGATTTAACCTTTCTCAAACATACATTGGTTCGGTTTGGTTCACGGTTGATATTTTTTTAAACCGATCTCAAACCAAACCGAACCGACCTATGATATGTTACTCTATTTTTAGTAACATTCATTGACAATTTCACATATACGATAGTAAGCAAATCCATATATACAAATCTTGAAAGTTATAAGAAAAGAATATAATGAGAAAACTTATAACAAAAAATATTCGTGACTAATAAATATTTTATATTTACTCATTCTTTCTCATACATCAAGGAGCACTTATATATCGAATGTAACAAGATATTATGCAATTTAGAAAATATATAACTTCAATTTTTAATCAGTGTTAGGTCCAATAGTAGTTTGTAAATGAACAATATCTTTAAGTGGGAATAAACCGATCCAAACCGACTAACCGAACCATTTAAACCGATCAAAGCGAACTGTCCAAACCGATGGTGTTTGGTTTGGTTTGGTTTGATTCGGTTCACAATTTTCTAAACCGATGAATAACGATTTAGTTTGCATTTTGACATCCAAACTGAATCGTGCTCACCCCTATCAATTACTTGTCAACTTTATTTCTTTAACATATCTCAAAGATGGGTATATAGACACTCATGTGCCACGCACGTGGAAGACGATCAGAACAAAATAGACGGTTAGCAGTCCATGACAGCCTAATCGGATCACACGGGTGCTGCTAACTCACGCTGCAGTTCTAGGTTTCTTAGTTGCTGTAACCCTCTCTCTCGCTCTCTCTAGGTCACTGTAATACAGCGGCAGAGATCCTGAAAAATGAGTGGCGGCGGGTCAGTGAAAGATGTGCAGTCGAAGGCGGAGCTGGACGCCGTTATCGGTGACGGTGCACCGGCGATCATGCACCTGTGGGCAGCTTGGTGCGAAGCTTCGAAGCACATGGACAAAGTCTTTTTTCATCTCGCCATCGATTTCCCACATGCCCACTTCCTCAGGGTAACCCCTCTTCTGCATATACCCCTGTTCTTTTGTTTATCCCTCCGTTTCTTAATATCTGTCACTTTCTGCGAATTCACGGAATAGGATTGAACATGTAGTCGTTTGCTTTGATAATTGTGTGTTTCTCTTGTTTGACTCGACAAATGAGTATTTGAGTTCGATTTAGTGTTTAGGCGTTGGAGTTTTTTTTTATCTTAGAGATTTTTGAAAAATACGGAGGGGTTATTATTTGTGGGTGTCTTATGTTGCATTTTTACCCCTTTAATATAGTTGAACCATGCTTTATACGAGATGTAGCAGTAAAATGTGGCTTTTTTTTTTACTGCATGGAAGTTAACATTAAGATCAGGAAATAAAAATAAGTTCAAAAGAAGCAAGGGAAATGTTGTTGTCTAAAACAGAAAGCAAATACTGGAGCCAAATATATAGCCTTAAAACATCTGTCAGTACAAAAGGGGAGAGGAAAGGAAAGGATGCACAATTTGATTTCTGCTTATGATGTCCTTATTTTGAGGTAAGAGTCTGTGTGCGTGTCCCTTTGTTTCATAATTTTGTACCTTTTTCTTTTACTTTTTTTTATTTTGACACTACTATGATGTTTGAAGTAACACTTATTTGATAGTTGAAGTTCGAGTTCAATCTTTCATTGAAATTCTCAAGAAGTTAAAGGGGACAAAAGTTATGAAACGGAAGGCCTATTACCAATTTTCTGTTCGTTGTGTGTTGTATGGAGCAAGTTTATAGCCAAGCCTAGGCTCCTTTTGGGTTGGCATCTTAGGAAGAAACTTGTGTTTATCTTGATGGCTGTAAATGTAAAACTCTAGACCCTTGTTTTTTTGCTTGCTTAGTTGGGGAAATTGCATGGAGTTTAAAATTAACTTAATTCTTGTTCTGGGTATCGTGGATTAGGAGAGATCAAGAGAATATAGTTGAAATTTAGGAAGTTTTCTAAGAAAAGCCCTTTTCACAATGCTGATGGAATGAGGAGTGTTGTTACAACTATTAAACTCGTGTTTCGATTTGGTATTTGATTCTGTAAGTAATCTAGAGATTTAGTTACTTATCAGAGACTGGAATATTTGAAAAAGGTTAGCTTGGCATAGGTCATTTCGCATTAAGTAGATGGGCGGCAGTTGCTCCCCCCTAGGTAGCACCAATACAGACACCGCGGGCCACACTGACACCGACTGGGACACCGAACACCGCAATTTCCCGAAAACCAAAATTTGGACACCACGGGACACCGCTGAAATTTATCTATATTCTTTATATATATGCTTTTCCGGCGTTTCAAGCACAATCAACATCTAAGACTGCACTACTAAGTCAAGTTTCATCCACCTTGTGGAGCCTTGCTACACTTTGTTACAAATCTCCACAAAGGTTTACCTGGTTCGTCTGTCCTAGTTGAACTTACTACACACTACTATTATAGTTGAATCCACTTCCGTAATCAAAAGAAGTAAATTCTAGCCTAAATATAAGAACTGTGAAGGAAGGAGAGAAGCTAAAGATTGAAGAAGTTGATTGGAACGAAATAAAAAACATTTATTGTCTTTCTTGTTAGTTACAAAAGAAAGGATAGGGAGAGGAAAGAAAGGATAGGTAAGAAACAAAAAGAATAAGAAATAAGAAACAGAAGTAACAACCCATTAGAACGAAAAAGAGAAAGAGATGAAAATGAAAAATAGAAGGAAAGAAGTAGCATACGAGTCTCCTTCTTCGTCTCCCTATCGGAGAGGCAGCACTAGAGCAGCCAATTAACAAAGGAAGGTCTATACGATTTGTCGATATTTTAGAGTTTCACTTATTCTTAAACAACTCCAACTTTTCCTAATATTTTATCCCAACCCCTGTAGTAAGTTTCAAATATTCATTTCAGCGTCATACCTGTCCAAACTTCTACATGAAGTGTCCGAACTTCTTCATGAAGTGTCAGGCAAGGTGTCCGATAATTAAAAAATAATAAAAAGTTTGGACACCTCCCAGAGGTGTCCGACACGTGTCCGGAGGTGTCGGTAAGTGTCAGACACGATACCTCGGCCCATGAGAGGTGAGCGTGCATCATAGGCTTCCCATTTCCTTTCGAAAAAGCATAAAAAGTTGTCCATTTCCAATGCAATCTATGTAATGCTATTAGAAACTATTTTGCCCTCCTTATCAAGGAATCTTGGCCTCGCCCCTGTAATGTAGTGGGTTCACATAGTTCAAATAAGAATTCCACACACATGGGAACAGGATTTCTAATTATTGTGGTGGCATTATAACATGGGGTCAAAGTATCTTAGTTCTATAAGTAGTGCATTTGTTAGGAATACTTTGCAAACATTGAAGTTTTCAAGCTCAGGGGTTTTAGCATTTGTTTGTTTTAAATTCCTTCAATTTTAGATGAAAAAGGTAATATATTTATACGTCCTCTCATCCCAATCTCTTTTGATATAATTCTCTTTTGTGATGTGACACTTTTTATATTCCACCTTTTTTGTAATATGAAATGAGCATATTTACACGACTCTGTGGTGGTTTTTGTAATTCGGAACCTCTTCTCCATCTCCTGCTCTAAGCCACGACTTTTAACTTCTTGCTAGGTTGAAGCTGAAGAACAACCAGAGATTTCTGAAGCGTATTCAGTTTCTGCTGTGCCTTATTTTGTCTTCTTTAAGGTAGATTGAAGTTGCTTCCCTCTTCTTTCGAATACATAGGGAACGTGAAATCAGGCATCATCTTTTTCCCCCTTACCAAGTGCTGAGAAGTATGCAATGCAGATTGCCATTCTTCTTAAGATTAATTAACAATTATCCTTGTCTGCTTCCCTTTCATTAATTTACTGCCACTGGTAGGCAACTCAGCAAGCTGAACCTGTATTCCAAGCTTTCTGTGTGCACATTGTAAGCTTTGAATCCAGTAACCTACAAGTTCAAAACGAGTTAGTGTTTAGCTACAAATTATCTCAAAAAAACCTCAGGGCCATTGGATAGCGTCACACATTTTCTTTTTTTGGGGGTGGTGCGGTGGAGGGCTGCTTCCTTTCAGTTTAATTAAGTCAGAAACTAAAGGTTGGCATTTGAGCAGCGCTACACATCATGAAGGAGGTTTCATGACACATCAACATGAAGTTATCAATGCGAGAACTTCAAAAATGATGAAAGATTGACTATCTTATGTGACTGCCATAGGGGTGTGGGACGATGGCTGGAATTTTGATTGGTGGTTCAACTCTTTGAGAGGGGGATGAGTTTTAATGTTTTAAGTGGCTCCAATACAATTGGCCCCATGTGTCATGACACATGTCATGATGGTCATCATTTTCCTTATCTTTTTTATGCTGAACAACCTTTTTCCCTTATTTAGGCAAAATTAATGCATAGACATATCAGGATATACACTAATCTACATCGGGATACACTTGTTATCTGAAGCTCCGCATTACGGGATACATTTTGCTTCTCAAAAAACATGACAGAAATAAGTTTGCGATAATGATAACTTCTTCTTTGCCTTTTCAAGACCAACTTCTTAGGATATCAGGTCAGATTTTCATCGTATATACAGTTAGTTTATTGCAATTGCATTTTTTTCAACTTAATATTGTTGTTCTTTTGATAGGACGGTAAGGTGGTTGATACATTGGAAGGTGCAGACCCGTCTACTTTGGGCAACAAAGTTTCTAAAGTTGCTGGGATAGTCTATCCTGGGGAACCTGCAGCTCCTGCCAGCCTCGGGATGGCTGCAGGACCTACTGTACTTGAATCAGTCAAGTCTGCCAATCAGAATGGTTCTTCTCATCCTGAAAGGCAAGTGCGTAAGGATGAACTAAAGAAGCGTCTTCAACAGCTTGTCAATTCTCATCCGGTTATGCTTTTCATGAAAGGAAACCCTGACGAGCCAAAATGTGGTTTTAGCCAAAAAGTTGTCGAAATTTTGAAGGATGAAAATTTCGAATTTGGAAGCTTTGATATTCTGACTGATATTGAGGTTCGAGAGGGGTTGAAGAAGTTCTCTAACTGGCCAACATATCCTCAGCTCTACTGCAAGGGGGACCTTCTTGGAGGGAGCGATATCGTAATTGCAATGCGTGACAGCGGTGAATTAACTGAAGTTTTCAAGGATCATGGGATTGGAGTTTCTGTTCCCAATGAGCCAAAAGTGGCTGAACCTGGTGGTGGAAAAGGTGGCATCTCTGATTCAACTGGCTTGAGTGCAACCTTGACCTCTCGTCTCCAGAGTTTGATCAGTTCAGACCCGGTTATGCTATTTATGAAGGGAAAACCAGATGAACCCAGGTGCGGTTTCAGCCGAAAGGTAGTCGATATTCTTCGAGAAGAGAAGGTAGATTTTCAGAGTTTTGATATTCTTTCGGATGAGGAAGTGCGACAGGGGCTTAAAGTGTTCTCCAACTGGTCCAGTTACCCTCAGCTTTACATGAAGGGTGAATTTATCGGTGGATCGGACATTGTTTTGGAAATGCAGAAGAGTGGAGAGCTCGAGAAGGTCTTAGCTGAGAAAGGGGTCCGCCAAGTACCGAGCCTCGAGGATCGTTTGAAGAAGCTTACCACTTCTTCACCTGTAATGCTTTTCATGAAAGGTACCCCAGAGGCTCCAAGATGCGGTTTCAGCTCAAAGGTAGTCAATGCCCTGAAGGAGGAAGGCGTGGATTTTGGGTCCTTTGATATTCTGTCGGATGAGGAAGTCAGGCAGGGTCTGAAGACCTTCTCAAACTGGCCAACTTTTCCACAGCTTTACCACAAAGGTGAGTTGGTTGGAGGTTGTGATATTGTGATGGAACTGCGAGATGGCGGCGAGCTGAAATCTACTCTCTCAGAATAGGTGTAATATGCTGCCTGCAAATGATGCGGGACTAGCGTGGCGTCAATGTTACTCACTGCACTGGAGTTTGCTGGACTACTCATGCATGCTTGAATAGTCTCTCAGCATATTTTCCCTATCAGTCTTGGTCACTTTATCTAAGGTTCTAATGCAATCAGTGCTTTTATACTCCGCTTTCTGTTGAGCACATAATTTTTGCTCATAATGCGTCCAGATTGCTAACAGTATCTCCCTATCTCTCTCTCAGAAAATTGGCGTTAACCTTGGAATTGTTATGGAAGATTTCTCCTCTAATTTTGGTATCTTAGCGTGTCATGTTGGTCTTTATGCAGCACTTACATAAGGTGAAGCAAAGAAGATGCGATTTTATTTTTCGAAAAGTTAAGTGGAGGGTTGTGGTTACAATTAGAGCACACCCCTAAAGTTAATCGATGACAAGGCCTAATGGGTTAATCTTGAGCAGGGTCCCAAACGCAACTAACCTGCAAACATGAAGCACCAGGACTTTGATGTGAACCCAAAAAGAGCCACAACCAACTTTTCACAGCAAATGTTGCGGAGCACAAAGCATAAGCCATCCAAAAAATATGGTCTTTCAAACTCGGGTGCGAAGTCCAATCTTCATGCTGTGGATACCCTAAGATGTGCTCTGCTTCATGCTGAGGATCTTCTTTGTTCCTTTATCCATCTCTATACCATCAGCCTTCATGCTATTAAGGAGATCTTCCACCTTCTTACCACCTCTAATACATGCTGTAATCAGGGCATGATACATCTCTCTGTTCACTGGGATAACACTCCTCAATAAGGCCACAAAATCCTCAACTTCTTCGATGCTGCCCTTCTCCCCTAGCGAACCCAACATTTTGGCAAGCACCCTAAGATTCGGCTTCCATCCTTTTCCTTCCACGTTTAAAGAAAGAGCAACTTTCATGCACTCTACAGACACTTCTATCTCACCCTTGTCCAGGTGCCCCCCGGCCACTCTACTCCAACTCTCTGGGTTTGTACTCATTCCTCTCTTCACCAAATCATCAAGCATAGCCTTAGCTTTTTCATGTAAGCCTTTGCCACAGTAGCCCACGACAATAGTGTTTGGCACTCGATAATCGTAGCAATTTCCTGACGACTCCCACTCATCCAGCAATTTCTCAGCTTCTTCCAACTCACCAAGCCTCACCAAAGCTTCTAGCAAGTTGATATAGTCCCTGTTGATGCACCTCTCGCAAGCTGCCTTCTCGAGACCCCACAATCTCAGGACCTCGGCCTTGTTTCCCAGACGGGAATGGAGTGAGATTAGATGGTTATAGCCAAGGCCATCTTTGCTATCCAGTCTCTCCTCTGCTTGTTTCATGCAATCAAGTGCTTTACCTTTTAGTCCAACCTTAACGTAAAAATTTGCCACAACTGCGTATGTGTTCCAGTCCACAACAAAGTTAGGCTGGCTCTCCATTTCTTTCAAAATATTTTCCACTCCATCAACATCAGATTTCGCTACAGATGAATTTATGCAGAGTCTATAGCTTAAATTATCGGGAGAAACATCATCATTTTTCATTGCCATCAGCACGTTATGGACCTTTTCATGCTCGCCAACATGTGCATAAAGACACATAACGTCGTTGTATGTAAGCGTTGATAACTTGAAGCCCATATCCTTCATTTTCTGCAGCTGCGACAGGGCCTTGTCTTTTTGCCGCTGTCGTACATAGCAATGCAGGAGAGCACCGTATGTCTTATCAGTTTTATCTTCCTCCATCAAATTGTTGAAATAGCTTTCAGCTGAAAGAAATCCGTTGACCCTACCAACCAGATCTAACTGCACTGCATGCTGAGTTGGTGAGAATGTAAAGAGACCTTTGTTATTCATCCACTCGGATACCTGCAATGGCAAACAAATTGTCTAGTACCAAAAATTCTGTGAAAAAGATCATCAAACCAGCTTAATCGACCACCAGAAATGCAAGAAAATATATAAAATAAAGACTATGGTTCAAGTACATGTTTATGTGACACAACCATTATGAGTTCATTTTATATCTTTGGGACTAAATTGTTGGAGCAAGCAGGTACTCACTCAGATGCGACAACTTCACAGCCATGTTGAACTACCAGCCCCAGCCCTCCACCTTTCTTAAACATACTGCTAAAAATTACATGCCACTGTGCTGCAATAATGATAATTCCAAAAATACTAGGTTCTCAATCGTCAGATGTACGGTAAGTCTACAACCAACCGAACGCCATCCTGGATGAGACCTTTACTGATAGGCTTGATTCATAACAAATTTTCTCAATCTAAACTTAGGGTTAAATAGGATTCTTCATCTTGATTTTGTCCCCACAAAATATGCCCAAAACAGTTCCACGGTATTCGTTAAACAACACTATTACTCATATTCTTAAACATAACCAGGTTGCTGCTTAACAATATCTGTATTTGGATCAAAATACAAATAAGAACCCCCACCCGACCTCCTCTTCGCCAACCAAAAAAAAGCGAAAAATATTCTTATTTTTGGTCAAACTATAAGAAATCATCACATAGATGCAAATTGGTAAACACACGCACACGCATAACATATACGGAGTACTATGTTTCCCCATATTCGACTCATCATTATCATATATCAATCCCCAGCACACACACAGTTGACCTCCTCCCCCGTACCCCCCCCCCCCCCCCCCCCAACCCAAGAAAAGGGAAAAAGAAATTTGTTATCTTTTGGTCAATTCCAGGACAAATCACCACATCAATGCAAATGGGGACACACACACCAACATGAAATAGTATACTCCCCCTTCTTTGAATTTTTATCTCTTGACTTTTTGCAAAATCCCCAATTCAGTAATAGTTCTCACCTTAAGTTGATCTAAGATTCCTATGTAACTTCAATTCAATTTTACAGGTACCACAACCTATCCTACTACTTCGCAACAAATCAAATAGAAAAGTTCCAATCAAGCGGAGACAGTATACACGATAGCCAAAAAAGGCATAACACGCACTGAGTGTGAACCGTGTGTAAACAGAAATCCCAACCTCAAGCGCCTGAGTGTACCGCTTGCGCTTCCTAAGGTCGTGAATGATGCGCTGCAGCTCAGCTATCCGGACCCTCTTGCCCTTTTCCACCCACTCGTCGAGCTCGGGCTTCAAGCTCAAGCTGGGGCTCCCAAGCGGGCTGATCTTCGAGTAGAGGGTATCCTTTTTCTGGGAGTTCATGTGGTACGATGCTCGGCTCACATTTCTCATCAGGGTTTTGCATCTTTGCAGTTTTGCCACTCGATTTGCGATTGAAAGCATTTTCTTGAACCTTTGCTGGAATGTGGAAATGGAAAAACAGAGGAGGATTTTTGTAGGGTTTATGATGTAAAGAGTATTTGGTTAGCTATATGAATTTGAGAATGGCCTATTGGGCTTTAGCTTCAACGTTGGCCTGGGCCAGAGCACTTCTAACCATTTGCACATTATCCGGTTCAGTATTAACTCACCACCGCTGGCACACGCAATGCACGTGCAAAAATAAAATTGGTAATATATATTTATTAAAATTTAGCATCGCGTATAAGTGTTTATTGTCATATTCTGTAAAATGAATTTAACTTGTGAAATTCAAGCATACCCTCATAGGTAGTTATTTACCATTTAAGATTCTTATTTTTGTGTCACTTTCTTAAAAAAAAATTAGAATGTCACTTGTCACAATTGTACATAGATGGCTATGTAATATCAAAAGAGATCTTACACCAAAAGGGGTGTTCCCTTTATATATAGTGTAGAAGGGTTCAAAAAGTTTGTGTGGAGACGTTTATTAACGGCTGATGGCTACATTTGAATGCGCTTATTGAGAGTTAAACATAAAGTATCTAAGTGCTTGACCAATTTTCTACATTTTTTTTTACCACCAAGCGAATTTCAAATGATCCTTTTGTTTATCGTGATGATTTTAGGCCCATCAGCTTGTACAATACCATATTCAAACTTATCTCTAAGATACTTATCAAATAGATATAAGCGGGTGATCTCACCTCTCGTATTAGAGTACAAAAATGCATGCATAGGTGGTAGAGCTATAATCGTTAACATTCTCATAGCTCATAATAAAGTCACCAACATTATCAGATCTCAAAAATTGGGAAGGTGGCATAAAAGATGGATATGACTAAAGCGTACGATCAGTTAAGATGGAACTATCTTGAGGGCGGTTTGGATTTCTGGCTCACCTAGTTAGATTAGTGATGCAAAATGTGTGACCACAGTCACTTATGCCATACTGGTAAATGATTCTCATTCTCATAGAGTTCACCCTCAATGTGTTCAGAAGTTTTTATCTTCTACACTTTCCGGGACACAATCAAAGCATCATAGGGAATCAAAGGTTTATCATTCGTTCGGCCTAAGAGCACCGCATATCAACATTTAATTTTTGCAGATGAATTACTATCCTCTTTTGCTATCTGGTTTACCTCGATCACGAAACAACCAAGATAATCCTAAACGAGTATTTCTCCCTAACTGGCTACAGATTTTTTATTTTTATTTTTAAAACAAGTCTTCCTTTTATTTATGATTTCTTATTTATAAAAATCAGATAGATAGTATACCCATAGCTTTATTCAATAGTTGTTAATATGTTTCGACCATCTGTGTAATCAAACCCGACAGTATGGGTTCTATTATGTGCGTGGGCCTAATTTAGCGGAATCCTTTATATGTTAGTGTTTGCTAAATAACACTTGAAATATAATGGTAAGTCCCTGCTCTCACTTGATCGAATTGCAGTCTTTTAATTAAATTTAATACTAATATATTGTAGAATAGAGAGTAAAAGACATCTCTTTTAGTCTCTTTTTATTGTCACAGGTTTGTCTTTAACCTCTCTTTACCATTAATTCAAGTTCGATATCTGTTTTTTATTTTACAAATTTTGGATCGACCTCACTCGCTGCTTACAGTTGTCTTCCTTGTAATACACTGCACGGTTAATATCAAGAAGAGAAGTGATGATTCTAGGGCTTGGAAAGGAATTCAAAGGAGGGGAGGATCACTGGATCCCAATTTCAAACTGAAATTGTCTTTTAAAAATCATCATTATTTTCTATTGGTAAGCCATCTTTTCAACCTGTCAAATCTTTTATTATTATTATTTTTTTTTTATTGTGGGTTCCTTTTCAACCTGTCTAATTTTACGTAGCCAAGAATGGACTACCTTTCCCAGATGTTTGCCCTTTCTGTGGCAGCCAGGCTGAATCAATCCCTTATTTGTTTTTCAATTGTACCAAAAAAAAGATCAGTTTGGAACTCAAACATGCTACTTTGGTGGATGCGCTCACCAAACCAGAATAACATTTTGAATTCCTCCATTGGATCCGTACGTTTACTATATTCGTTTTCTGTTTTTTATAATGATAAAATTCTTTTTTTGTATACTTTTATCATTTTCTTTTTCGTTTTGGATAAAATTACCCAAACAGTGATAAAAAAAACTGAAAACACCATCGATGTGTTTTCAGCTTTTTTCACCCAAACTTAACTCAATGTAAGAAAAAATAACTAAATTTTTCTTGGTGAAAATGATAAAAGTACATGAGCGTATTTTCTAACTGAATATGAAAATCATGAAAACAAAAAACGAACATGGTAGACGTACGGGCCCATAATTTTTCTTCTCTTTAGTTTATTTGGCAACTTCATAGTGAAGTTTGCTTCACCAATTGATTTTGAAATCATAATAAAATCATCCTTCATAACAGAACCGGACCTCAACCAAAGACTCTTACATAGTCGTACTTTACAGTTTTCTTACTTAACCCCATTACGTTACAAGATTCTCCCTACATCCAAAAAATTCTTACGATTACATCCTCTTATTGGAGTCAATGCCATTTGGTGAGAACTTTGATTTTGTTTTTAGGACTCAATTACAATGAGAAATCACCAAGATTTAGGGTACGTGTCATTGTGATAGACTGCAACGTGTTTGTTGTTTCTCGGGAACATTCAGGGCTACCTCAGATAACATACACTAGTCACCAGACCTTCTCTCCAACCAATTTTATGGGCTATATTGTGCAATTTTATGCCAATGAAAACTACAACTGATTCTGGATTTTATATTTGCACTGATAAATCTTTCTAATCCGCTAGCTGGTGGTCCTTCTAATTACATTAGACTCATCGAGTTCATTTTAACTGGGGTAAGACAAAATCCTTGTACTGTTGGCATCTTCTTTGACCTCAATTTTAGAGCTGCAGATCTATATAGTTGATAAATGCTTTGGAGGACCTAAGAAAAGATTCAACAAGCAAATGCACAAGCTAAGGCAAAAAATATTGGATGATATATTTTGCTCTTGGGTGGCTATTATTTTGTGAGGACTTTTCAGTATGGCTATAAGTTATTGACCATATCTTTTGGTCTTCATTGAAAGTAACTAGACTACTCTTGTAACAAAAAAGATGAATTATATATATTCTGTTAGAAATTGTGAGTTGAGTTGTTTGAAAACAACTCACTCTTCTGTCCCACATTGCTTGGAAGTGGGTTTTGAAAAGGGTTTATAAGGACAAAAGTGCTTTTACTTTACACTTGGTGGTAAGACTAGAGTGTGCTAGTTCACATGCTACCCGAGTACGGGTGCTCGTTATTAGGCGCACTTAGCGCACTTGCCGCGGTCGCAAAAAACGTGACTTATTTTTGGAAAATATTTTGTATTTTTCAAAAAAATAGTTTTATCGGAAAAGGTGTGTGATTTATTTAAATTCGAATTTTGATTTATTGTCAGTTATTTTTAACTGTTACAACTGTTTTAATTTTTCAACAGTTGTGTCTGTCCAAAAAAAATCACACATTTTTAGATTTATAAATACATGTTTTTCAGTTCTTTTAAGACACTGACTTACTAATTTCGAAAACTTCTTCCTTTATGCAAATTACTATAGCAAAAAATGTGCACTGCTTCAAAGAGAATTCCAAGGGGAATTTTTGAATTTGTTGTTTGCAGATTCCCAAAGACTTTGTTGTATCCTGGAGGATTGTTTATCATTAACCCGTCAGCAAACTCGATTTCGAGTTGGGACAAATAAAGCCTTAAAGACAGCGATCACGCTCCTCAAAGTCTTTATTTGAGATTCCGATTCCATTGATTTTTCAACAATTTTAAGGCTTTATTTTGTTCTGCTACAATGGTTCGGAGTCAATCAAAGTGATGAATCAAGACTTGGTGAAACTGGATCGTTTTGATGGCAACAAATATGCTCGATGGAAGGACAAGATGATGTTTCTTCTCACTGCTTTAAGGATTTCATACATTCTAGATTCTGAATTGTCGTCGCCACCAGAGGAACCAAGGATTGCAGAAGGTGTTCCGCCCGATGCCGAAGAATTTGAGCGTGTTAAGAAGGAGAGGAAGAAACACGAAGAAGAGGAACTTCAGTGTCGTGGACACATTCTGAATGGGCTATCAGATCGTCTATACGACTTGTTCACCGAAATCAAATCTGCCCGTGATATTTGGAGTGCTTTGGACTACAAGTATAAGGCTGAAGAAGAAGGTATGAATAAATACCTTATTGCTCAGTACTTCGATTTCGTAATGGTTGATGATAAACCTGTGTTAGAACTAGTCCATGCTCTTCAAGTGATTGTTAATAAGATTCGAGCCCTCAAGATTAGCCTTCCAAAATCGTTTCAAGTAGGGGCTATAATTATAAAATTACCCCCTTCTTTGAAAGATTACCGGAAGACGTTGCTGCACAAATCAGAGGACTTTACATTGGAATAGTTTCAGAAACACCTTCGTATTGAAGAGGAGTCACGCAAACATGAAAATAAGGTTACTGTTCCGGTTGAGTCCAATGTGCACTATGTGGACGGGAGCGGATCGCAGTCTAAAAATCCAGCCTTGCAAGTAAGGAAGAACGATGAACAATTTAAGAAGAAAGCTAACCAATACGAAGAACAAAAGAAGAAGAAAAGAAGGGTTCTATATTTGCGGGAAAAAGGGTCACTACGCTAAGCAGTGTAGATACCAAAAGGGAAAATCCAATGGAAAGGATGGAAAGGCAAACATGGTAGAAGAAAATCTCGTTGCTATGATTTCTGAAGTTAACATGGCAATGGAGAAATCTAGATGGTGGTTCGATTCTGGAGCCACAGTTCACGTCTGCAAAGACAAGTCTATGTTTAAAGCATATGAAGAAGTGACTGATGGCCAAGAGGTGTAAATGGGAAACCATACTTGTGCCAAAGTTTCCGGCAAGGGAACTGTGGAAATTTACTTCACGTCCGGAAGGAAACTTAGTCTTTTGAATGTTCTCTATGTACCCGAAATTAGAAAGAACTTAGTTTCTGTTGATTTGCTTTGTAAAAAAGGATTTTGGGTAGCTTTTGAATCTGACAAGGTTATCTTGTCTATGAATGGCAGCTTTGTGAAAAAGGGTACGCTTGTGATGGAATGTTTAAGTTAAGCATTAATAAAAGTACTAATTCTGCTTATATTGTCGAGTCTTCTTCCTTATGGCATGGTCGGTTGGCTCACTTGAATTATGGTTCTTTAAAGAACATGAAGAAATTGGACTTAATAAATTTTAATGATACTTTGGATAAATGCGAAGTATGTGCTAAGTCTAAAATAGTTAAGAAGCCTTTTCCTAGTGTTAAAAGAGATTCTAAAATTTTAGATTTAGTACATTATGATATATGTGAGTTAAATGGGGTGCTAACTCGTGGAGGAAAAAGGTACTTTATAACCTTTGTTGATGACTACAGTAGGTACTTATATGTTTACCTATTAAGGTCTAAGGATGTAGCATTTACCGTGTTCAAAAGATATAAGGCAGATGTCGAAAATCAACTTGAGAAGAAAATTAAGATCCTACATTCTGATAGAGGCAGGAAGTATTTTATAAATGATTTTACAGATTTCTGTGAGGAACATGGCTTGATTCATCAAAATTTCGCACCCTACACACCTTAACAAAATGGCTTGGCTGAAAGGAAAAACCGTTCTTTAGGAGAAATGGTTAATTGCATGATAGTTAATGCTAAACTACCTCTAAACTTGTGGGGGGAAGCTTTACTCACCGCATGTTATATTCATAATAGAGTGCCTTCAAAAAGGAATAATGTGAGCTCTTATGAATTGTGGAAAGGTAGAAAGCCTAACCTTTCATATTTAAAAGTATGGGGGTGTTTAGCATACTATAGAGTTCCAAATCCTAAAAGGACTAAGCTTGGACCAAGGGCTATTAGAAGTGTATTCGTTGGATATGCTGAAAATAGCAAGGCCTATAGACTTCTTGATTTGGAGTCTAATGTGATAGTAGAATCTCGAGATGTAGAATTCTTTGGAAATAAGTTTTCTACTGATTATGAAGTCATCAATGATGATTCTCAAGGAAATGGTCCAAACGAACCTTTAGGATTGGAAAGGCAACAACGGGATCAACTTAGTGATTCTAGAATTCAGCCAACCGAACTTAGAAGAAGCACTAGAGCAAGGAAAGAGAAGGAATTAAATTCAGATTTTGTTTCTTCTCAAAGTATTGTGTTTCTTGTTGAAGGTGATAGAAATAATAATGTAATTAACAAGTACCCTATCGTGTTAAATTTGGAGAATGACCCAAGGTCATTTAGTGAGGCTATGTCATCAAGAGATGCATCCTTTTGGAAGGAAGCAATTGATGATGAAATGGACTCAATTATGTCTAATAACACATGGGTACTAGTTGATTTATCCCAAGGTTCCAAACCCATAGGGTGTAAGTGGATTTTTAGAAGAAAATACAATTCTGATGGTTCTGTCAAACCTTTAAGGCTAGAAGTAGCCAAAGGGTTTAGACAGAAAGAGGGAATTGATTATTTTGACACTTATGCACCAGTTGCTCGTATAACTTCAATCATAATTCTCATGGCTTTAGCATCCATTCACCATCTTTATGTTAATCAAATGGATGTTAAGACTGCCTTCTTAAATGGAGACTTGAGTGAAGAAGTCTACATGGAGCAACCCGAAGGGTTTGTCTTACATAGAAATGAAAAGAAGGTATGCAAGTTAGTTAAATCACTGTATGGGCTTAAACAAGCACCAAAGCAGTGGCATGAGAAATTTGATTCGGTTATACTATCTTTTGGTTTTAAGCATAACAGTGCAGACAGGTGTATTTATTCTAAATTCACTACTAATTATGGAATGATAGTTTGCTTGTATGTTGATGACATGCTGATTTTCGGAACTAATATGGATGGGATAAATGAGACCAAGGAGTATCTATCTTCCATGTTTAAAATGAAAGACTTGGGTGAGGTAGATACTATCTTAGGAATAAAAGTAAGGAAGCATAGTGGGGGTTATGCTTTGTAATATCCCGAATTTCGGGAGCCGAGTAAAATAACCATTCGGGCTCCGAAAAATAAACGGTCGCTAATTTTGAGCAATACTTGAGTATTAGAAGCTTGTTGAAGCTTAAAAGAATTTTGGGGCAAAAATGAAATTTTTAAAAATTTGGGGGCATTTTTGTAATTTTGGAAAAATCTTGGGGGTTAATTTGGAATTTTGAGAAAAAATTGAGGGAGTGCCACCTCCTACTAGCTTAATGACTAAGCTAGGAAAAAAGAGAGAGAGAAGCCCAAAAGAGGAAACCTTTCCCTTTCGGGAAAGGAAGACAAGAAACAGAAAGAAAGGAAGAACGGAAACAGGGGAAACAAAGAAAACAGAGGGGAAAGAAAGCAAGGGAAATTCGGCAGAGAGAAGGGTTGAAGGAATCGTTCATGGTAAACTCTCCGTAACTGTTAGTGTGATGAATCTCAATCTATGTGTGTCTAATTTCACGGCCCAAGGTGTATGAAACTGTGTGTGTGTTCTTCGGGTGTGTGAGTGTGTGTATTTGCTCCAGTATGTGTTTTGGGTGGGGATTCATAAGAAGGAATTAGAAGTTTATGTATAAGAAGGGTTGTAATATGGAGGATTGATGGGTGTATTTGAGTTTGTGGGGGGCCGTGACTGGGTTTGTATGTGTTCATAAGTGTGTGCCGCGGGGGTGAGATTGTGTCATCGTGTGGGTGTAATAATATGTGTAATTGAAAGTGGAACATATTTGATGTGTGTTAACGGGTGAAATCAAGGTGGGTTAGTGAGAGGAAGGGCATGTCAACGTGAGTTCGTGAATGGTGTGTGTGTGTATCAGTGTATGTTTCGGCAGGTGGATGAAGGTTGAAGAAGGGTGTGTGTGTCTTAGGTGAAAAACTAGGTGTTTTAATTGGAATAGTGTGTGTTATTGTCGCTAAAGGTGAAATTCATTAAAAAAATTCTATAAATAGTTAGGGCCCAAATTGGACAAAATGCAAAACTGAAACCCCCATTATTTTTACGAGACCTACCCTCTGGAAATTTTTGGGAATTTTTGGGATCCATGAAAGGCATTAAATTGGCGTATCGATTAAATAACCTTATCAAATTAATTAACCTAGTGAACGAAGTTATTTTAATCTGAAATTTTTATGGAAGCCCTATTTTACAGCTATGATTCAGTATCTAAAATTTCGGGCCATTCCGAGGTCTATAGGTATTTTTTCACGAAACTGGCCTTTTTGCGTTCAGTCCAGACACTGGTTCGGGATTTTCGGACGAAAATTTTATAAAATACTTTTTAGGCCAGAAATAACATCGGGATGCTTAAAATAGCAGTTTAAGATATTTTTGAGATTTTTTCGGTGCCGGAAACCCCCAGGGGTGTTTTGGTAATTTACCACCCTGAAGGGGTATTTTGGTAATTTTACCTATAAGGGGTATTTTGAAGTAAATTTACATACAGTAAGATTATTTTAGTGACTTTGCTTATGGAAAAGTCATTTTGAGAATTAAAGTGTAACATGGGTATTTTGGTAATTTGACCTAAGAAAGGTATTTTGGCATAAATTTACATATGGAAAGTTTATTTCAGTGATTCTACTTACGGGAAGGCCGTTTGGATAATTTAAGTCCGAGAGGGGCATTTTGGTAATTTTACACCCTAGGGGTGTTTCGATAATTTTACATACCCGGTGAGGGGAGGTTCATTTTGGGAGCATGTGTGAGTTCGTATTAAGTTATAATTTTGTTCTGTAGGCTGTATTCTAATGGTTCGATTATTCTGTTTAGGTTAAAGCTAAAGACTTCCGGTTAGGATAATTTAGCTGCGGATCTAGGTAAGGGATTCTATCTGAACCTTGGGTAAGGACTTTCGTCCGAACCCTTATTTTGATAACTCGTACTCGTAAGTACTCATTTGATATATTTATGGCTAATGCCGAACTCTGAATTTGGTATGATATCAGCATGTTCTTGTCCAGAAAACCCTAATATTGAACCTGGATCGATTATTTAGAAATCTTGTGATGCTCGCCTATTATTGCGGGCTGAGCAAATTTGATAATTGTCTGTATCCATTCTTCTGAATTGTTATGATTATATTCGATAATTATTCACAGTCGTTTTGTTGTTTATCTGTGATTTTCTTCTGAAAATCTGATTCCTTCTGAATTGTTATGTCTAAATTTGATATCTGTTCGTAATCGTTTTTGTTGTTTATTTGTGGTTTTTCTTCTGAAATTATGATTTCTTCTAAAAGTTCTGATTTCTTCTGAAAATCCCGAAAGCTGACTTATGTCAGTATGATTATTGTTATGAGAAACCGAATTGATTTCGGAGATATGAGCTTATGTTAATGCTCATTGATATTGTTAATTTCTGTGTTGGCCTGGGTACCTGTTTAGTGGGGAGGCGGTATAAGGCTGGTTGAATCCTGCATGAAACGCAGGCTAGTACCCAAGTGGACTAGTAATTATTTAGTACATCATGCATGAGTACACTATTTGAGCTTGCCGTAATGGCATTGCAATCGCCCAGTTTCAACATTTGATTTTTGATTTTCTTTAGCTAGAATGATTTACACTTGGGTTGAAAGCCCTTGACAAACATTCATTGTACTTAGCTAGAAGGATTTGTACTTGGGTTGAAATTCCCTGACAAACCTTAATCGTATTATCTGATTTGATTTCTGCTCGGATTGAAATCCCTTGAGCAAGGAAAATTTTCGTGGTACTTGAAAATGTGGACTTGAAAAGGATCTTTTATTGATCAGTTTAGATCTGTTCTGATTGTTCTGTTCTGATGGTTAATATGTATTTTGGTATCTATTTTTATGAACTTTGCTCAGTTTGGGTAATTATTGAATTTTGATCGTTCGAAGTGTCTTGAAAATCATCGTCGGTTGGATTTTTTAGAGTCGTGTTATAATCTCTTTTGTAGTCCTTGTACGACCTTACTGAGCTCTCAAAAGCTCACTCTCCATTTGATTCCCTTCTGCAGGTGACGATAAGCTGTAGCAGGTTCAGGAATGGGTTAGAGTCTGCGTGAGGTTCCGATGAGCCCACCACTACTGTGTAGGGAGACCTCTGCGTGGGTCAGTACTGTAAATTCATTCTTAGGAAATTTGAATTGCGAAGAACCTAAGCTGTAATGGTTTAAGCTAAGCAGTTGGTGATCTAGTAATTTGAAGAAATTGAGTTGATGTTGAATTAGATGATTTGAAATATGCATGAGTGAACAGGTTTGACAGGTGTGATGTGATCCGGTAGGTTAACGACCTGGGAGTTCGGGGCGGCGGAGCTCCGGAATTCCGGGGGTGTTACATGCTTTCAGTCAATCTCATTACGTTGAGAAAATATTGACTAAGTTTAAACATCTTGGATTTAAAGAGTTTAGTAATCCATTTGATTCAAATATGAAATTAGCAAGCAACTCCGGTAGAGCAGTAGCGCAACTAGAATATGCTAGTGCTATTGGTAGTTTAATGTATGCTATGCATTGCACAAGACCGGATATTGCTTTTTCTGTTTGTAAACTTAGTAGATTTACTAGTAACCTTAGTGTAGAACATTGGAAAGCTATTGGTCGAATCCTCGGTTACCTTAAGAGAACCATGGGATTCACATTGTTCTATAATGATTATCCGGCTGTATTAGAAGGATACACCGATGCAAGTTGGATCACGAGTGTGGGAGATAGCAAGTCTACTTCTGGTTGGGTATTTACCTTAGCAGGAGGAGTAGTTTCTTGGGCAAGCAAGAAACAGACGTGCATATCTCATTCCACTATGGAATCCAAATTTATTGCTCTTGCAGTAAGTGCTAAGGAAGCAGAATGGATTAGAAACTTATTGTTGGATATAAAGTTATGGCCTAATCCTATGCCTCGTATTTTCTGTTTACTGTGATAGTGAAGCCACTTTATGAAGGGCATATAGTTGTACCTATAATGGTAAGTCTAGACATATAAGTCTACGACATGAATTTGTGAGACAATTGATACAAGATGGTGTTATAACAATTGTCTATGTGAAGTCAAGTAAAAACTTGGCAGATCCTCTTACAAAAGCTTTGTCAAGAGAGTTAGTAAGAATGACATCTTATGAGATGGGGCTGAAACCTATTGAATTAATCTTCAGTAATGGTAACCCGACCTAACACTAGGAAATGACTAGTCGTAAGATATAAAGGGTAAAAATAATTTACTGATGTGTGATTGTTAGTACTGATAATGTCGAGCCCCTAAAAATGAAGTATTCAGTACTGTCCGTTACGATTTAGAGGTTGAGAGTTTTCTCTTAATGAAGTATGAGACTATTTTGTAATGTGTTCTAGTAACGGAAACACATAGCATAACTTCACCTATATGAACTTAGAAGTGGTGCCGCTTCTTATGAAAGTTTGGGTTTATTTTCTAGAGAGTTCATGAAACAGGATATAGCAGAAGGCCATAATAATGCTAAGTTGATTAAGAATTTATCGTCGAAGCAAGAAATTTGTATGTGTGCAATAACTCTAGTTTTATAATAAAGAGTAGCTAGTTTAAAACTAAGGCCACTAGTAACTCTTATAGAACTTTGAGCTATTCGCACTAACGAAAGGTTTAAATTGAAAAATACCTTTATGTATGTATATTAATTTCTCGTATGTCTTGGCTATAGTTATTTTTTAAACTATTCTTTGTTTTCAAACAAGTAGGGGATTGTTAGAAATTGTGAGTTGAGTTATTTGAAAACAACTCACTCTTTTGTCCCACATTGCTTGGAAGTGGGGTTTGAAAAGGGTTTATAAGGGCAAAAGTGCTTTTACTTTACACTTGTGGTAAGACTAAAGTATGCTAATCCCCATGCTACCCGCGTGCGGGTGCGCGGGTTTAGGCGCATTATTAAGCGCACTTAGCTGCACTTTGCCGCGGTCGCGAAAAACGTGACTTACTTTTTGAAAATATTTTGTATTTTTTGGAAAAATAGTTTTATTGGAAAAGGTGTGTGATTCATTTAAATTCGAATTTTGATTTATTGTCAGTTATTTTTAACTGTTACAACTGTTTTGATTTTTCAACAGTTGTGTCTGTCCAAAAAAAAATTCACACCTTTTCAGATTTATAAATACATGTTTTTCAGTTCTTTTAAGACACTGACTTACTAATTTCGAAAACTTCTTCCTTTCTGCAAATTACTATAGCAAAAAAAGTGTACTGCTTCAAAGAGAATTCCAAGGGGAATTTTTGAATTTGCTGTTTGCAGATTCCCAAAGACTTTGTTGTATCCTAAATGATTGTTTGTCGTTAACCCGTCAGCAAACTCAATTTCGAGTGGAGACAAATAAAGTCTTAAAGACAGCGATCACGCGACTCAAAATCTTTATTTGCGATTCCGATTCCATTGATTTTTCAACATATTCTTCAAATTAATCTAAAAAAAGAAAAAGAGGGAGAAGCTTTAGTGTGTCTATATACATATACATACTAAGCTTTCGCGTGCGCGGTATGTATACAAGGAATCAACTCCATGCATGCACATGGGAATCCAACCCCACACAAATCTCAACCCCTTAGAAGCCATTCATCACTGGCACGCTTCGAATCACTTTTTCTCAAAAAGCACAAAAATAATGTGCTAGACAATGTGACGCACTGTTCAACTTTACCAAATTACTTCTCTCTTATTTTTGTTATATGTGAACGTTGGACCGGATGATGGTAAGAAGAATAAAGATTTTGAGTCAACTTTCTGATGTGCGAGTCAGGCTAAATTTATGCACTTGTTTTTCTATCACTATTGTTTTTCTTGCTCATAACCATGAATCTGTTTTTATGATTTCTGTGGAAGTAAACATGCTGAGTATGTTCACTTGATAGAAGTTGTGCTTAATGCTAAGCATGGTATATCTAAAGTATCAGTGTTCCTAACTAATATTGTCCGGTCTTTGTTTTCTTTATTTTCCATCGAGTTTTCCGGTATGTAAGAAGATTTTAACTAAAGCAAAGTTGGAGGTAAGAAACTCGTGTGCCTTTGGAGTGGTTTATCACCTAAAAGCTCTGTAAAGGAAAGCCTTGTTGCAAACACAGAAGGATTGCATGACAGTAAGTCTGCGAAGAGCTACATATGAGCCTCTCTTTGTATGTATCCATTTTGCAAGGCTACTATATATTCAGCAAGAGATGGAAAACGAGGTGATGACTTCTTCACTCGTGTTTAGGACTTTCTTGGATAAAAAAAATTCTGTAACGGGAAAATGATTCTAAGGTGTTCCTTCATGATTTTTTTTTAATGTTTTTTATTGTTGACCTTTTTTGGTTCTTGCTTTTTTTAGTTCTCTGGAATTGGCAAATTCAGGTTGAAATACTTATTGTTCATGGAAAAGATCATTGCTATTGGTTTGTCGCAATAGATTGTTTGGATTTTATGTTAAGTCTGTAATGTGAATTTAGTGCTTCCAGTCACTAGGCAGGCTTGTTATTTTTTTTTAACTCATTTAAAGCTCTAGACTTAAGAGCTATTTTACTGAGAGATGCTATGCATGGACACGCTTCGGAATTACATGTTCTTGAATGCGTGTTAAGGCACGATAAAACCAAATTCATGCGAAGTGATATGTTCGATGTATATTGGCGAGAGATACTACTCAATGTCCTTTACAGATCTATATTGGTGTCACTTCAGTGTAATGTTTTTTGAGCACAAAAGTCTATGCATCACATGAATATAGGAGAACAGTAGCTTTTTTGCTTTCCCACAGGATGAGTTCTTATAGTTTTTAACTCCAGGTTGACTGAGGATAAACCCTTCTTGTAAGTTAAATATGTTCGTCATAGTAATAAGGTTGAAGACTTAAAGGAAAACCATTTACCTCTTCAGTGATAGCCAGGATAGCTTAGCCTTGTATGGAGATAATCAGTTCAGCACTCTCATGATGTCAATGTTTTTCTCGAAACTTGGCCGTGTATAACATTTGGTCAGTAAGATATATATATATATAAGCTGAAGTTTTTTTGAACATTGTTGAACCATATATCTTTCATGGTATAAATTTTTAACCATAAGTGAAAATAACAGAACAGATCGCGTGGTCATTGCTTAGTTACCAAGACTGTTGACGTGCAACGCACGTGCATAATAACTAGTACATTTAAAAGAACAAAAGGATAGCACAATTAATCTCAATACTGAATGATAACATTGTCACTGCATCTCCCTTTAGAAGTTAGAACTACTTACAGGGAAGCACCAAAAGAACCAATAAACAAAACCACAATGCATGCAACTAAAGTACTACTAACATCATCAGAAGGTTCACCCATGTTCAGCCATTGATCATCAACCTTTTCTTTGGCCAAAACCGGAGCGTCTTCTTGGTTTTCTTGCTATTGGCCTGCCCTGTATCCCCTGCCAGCCTCCAAGTGGCACAACCTCCTTGGGCGGTGGCGGATCATTATGCATCTTGGGTGGTGGCAGCAACCGGCTCATTATTCTTGGGCAGCACGTTATCGTTCCCACTCTCGGTACCCAAAGCAGTATCAAGCTTCACAAGCGGCTGGAAATCCTTGGGCGGCTTAACGTAGTTTCCGCTTATGCTTACCACCGCCGGTTCAAACTTTTGGGTGGACTGAAAATCCTTGGAGGGTTCATGATACCTTCCTCTTTTGGCACCCCTTCCATGTTTAAAGTCTTCATGCGGCTCATAATAATCTTCTCTTTGCCCGCCTCTGCATTCACTATATTGATACGTCCTTGATGTATCCATACGACAAGGAACGTTTGATCTTGTTTTCAAAGAGACAGAAGAGAGTGAATTTTTTGGTGGTGAATAAGGGTATATATAGGCGGGGTAATACAAATCTGAAAGGGACTCTAATTAGTCTCCTAAAAGGTAAAGGAAACCAAAAGTTACCAATTCGGGCAAAGAGGAAGGACACCGAAAATTGCCAGTGCTGGTGGTAAATCCCGCAAAATTGACATATTATAGTATATGTTTGTGGCTTGATTCCGCAATTCGAATCAATTATTTCTCTTCAAAACGCCATTAAATTTTTAGCGACAAGAAAACTGTTCCAGCCAGGCTTTTGAGTGAAAAGTTCACCGACCAGTCCATTCATGCAAAATGTGATTTCGGTTACATATGAAGACCAAATTTTGCCCTACTTTTAAGTAAAAGAAATCACGTTATTACTCTTGGCAGGATTAAATGTCCACCTCTTTAGGTCGTCTTCTTTGACATGCATTTTCTTTTGTCAACTTGCATTTTTTTCTTCTTTTTGGGTTCATCAAAAGTCACGAGAAAGTTAAAAGTACGACACAGTAAAGGATAATTGATGTCGTTGGTGCAACAATAGTAGATGTTATGAAAAGTAGCTAACCCCCCCCCCCCCCCCCCACCCCCCCAAAAAAAAAAAAACCCCTCACTACCATTGCGAAATGACCATTTAAACTCCTGGACACCACCATATGTATATTAGTTCTACCTCTTCTAATGGTTCTGATGTTTTAAACCAAACTCTTTTTCTAACACCCCTAATGCTCTTAAACCCAGGGGTCAGAATTTCATTAATAAGGGCAAAAAGTTTCAAGAAGGAAGTTGTTGTCTTAGTAAAAAAAAATTAAAAAAAAAACAATAAGGTAATTGCCATACATGTGAAAAACCCGGTGACTGCAGGAACAATTTCCCTCAGAATAATTAAGTTATGAATAATAACCGGTTCAAAAAAGGACCAAGACATATTGTTTGCACAGTTTCCTGAATCACTTTCGGCTGATTGTGATTCTTGGTCTTGGTGGTGGATTCTGCTTCTTCTTGCCATGTGGCAAAGACTATAGTTAACAGGGTTAATACTGAGCCTTAAGTTAAATTTGAAGTCAGGTGAATCTTTTTTAAGCGGGAAGATGGTAAGAAAGCCTTTTGAAAAAATGGATAGATCTAGTAAATGATAAATATTAGTACATTATGTTATTTTGTGGCTCTTTAGATGTCAAAACTCACAACAAAATGGAGCATTTTATTACTTTTACTGATGATTTCTTCAGATATGGGTATATTTATTTGCTTAAGCACAAACCAGATGCTTCAAACACTTTTTAGGAAAACAAAAAGAGGTTGAAAATCAATTAGGTAGAAAATCAAGGCACTTAAGACTGATAGAGGTAGAGAATACATGGCTGGTTTATTTGATGGTTTTTCCAAAGAAAATGGTGTCATACATGTTCCTTACAATATCTTATACATCAAAGACCAAAATGGTGCAAAGAAACACAAAAGAACAATTTTTGAGATGGTTCATTCGATGCTAAGTCAAACAAAACTCAACAATGCTATTTGGGGTGAAGCCTTAGCTACAACCATCTATATACAGTAATTAAGGTGCCAACTAAAGCCTATTACTTTAGTTGGCCTATTACTTGGGGATTGCTCCGCTCGTGTTTAGAATCACTGTTTGCGACCCAGATGTCGCTTAAATTATAAAGGAATTCCACGCACTGTAAGAAAATTAAAATCCAAGACCATAAAATGCATCTTTGTTGATTGTGATCGTTGGATTGTGCATATATTTGTTGTTTTTCATTCAAATGGGTCCCTAAGACTAATCAGAAGTTGGGATGCATCTTTTTTAGAAGGCAAAATTGGAAGTGATAAACCAGGAAATTGTTAAAAACTAACTACTTCAAAGAGAAAAGGAAAAGGATGCAGTGTAAGAAATGGAGAGGGGTTATTTAAAAGGAACAATCGCATGATACTCGGTCCAGAATACAAAGAGAAAGAATGCCTCCTAGTTATTTGAGAGACTATTTTGTACTATTAAATAAAGATGTTTCCTGTGATATGGTAGATTTTGATGATGCAATGAGATCAAAGGAATCTTCTTATTGGAGTGCCGCAACTAAATGAAGAATTAGAATTTATAAAAAAAATAGTAATTTGTGGCAACTAGTTGACTTACAGAAGAATATAAAAGTTATTGGATGTCAGTAAAATCTAATGTCTCATCATAAGAAGCTCAAATTCAATGTATCAATTGGTACTTGTAGTTAAAGGATTCACGCAACAAGATGGAGTAGACTATCACGAGACATATTCTTCGGCTGCAAAGTTTATACTAATTTAATTTTGATGATTACTATTGCCACCTTGGGTCTTGAATTACACCAAATACATAAAAGACGGCTTTACTTAATGGTGAGTTACAGAAAGAGATCTATATGACAGCCCAAGGGATTTTAAATGGAAGGAAAAGAAGACAGTTTATAAATTGAATAGATCGATCACTCTTATATGAACTAAAAAAGTCCTCAAATCAATGGCTTTATACAGTTTGTAACGAAATATGGTTTTTCTACAGTTTTGGACCATTACAGATATACGTGGCTTAGGGCGAGCTTTTTTTTGTTATACCTTTCCATTACGTTGATGATACTTAATTGGCTAGCGGTATTTTAGACAAAACTATTGGAAGAAATTTTCAATCTAAGATGAAAGACATGAGTGGGGCTCTTTATGTTTTGGGTATTAAAATAACACGAGAAACGAAGTCAAAGAAGCTGAGTCTTTCTCATAAACTATACATGAAAAATGTTCTTAAAATGTTCAAGATGAATTGTTGCAACTCTCTTCATTCACCTACCTACAAAGGTACAAAATTGACCATGCAAATGACTCTTAAAACTGAAAAGGAAAAGGAAGCAATGAAATCCAAGCCATACGCCCAAGTGCTAGGTAGCCTGATGTATGCAATGTTATGCACAAAACACGATTTAAGTTTTGTTGTTCGTTTAATTAGCAAATTTCAAAGTAATCCAGTTATCACACATTGGCATGAAAGAGGTGCTAAGATATATATTCAAGGCACACTTAATTTGGCTTTAATCTGCCAATCTAATGCTATAGGATTTTGTGATGCAGATTTTGCACGTGATCCTAATTATAGAAAGTTGGCTACTAGTTATGTGCTTTTATTTGGTTGTGCAGCTATGTCATGGTTAAGTAAAAAAGCAAAGTTGTGCTGCAAAACATACTATGAAATCTAAATATGTTGCTTGTAGCACTGCAGGGGTCAAAGTGTATGGATTAAAAGATTTCTTAAAGACTTGGATCTTAGTTGTATAGCTAATGAGGCTACATTGATTTACAGTAAAGTTGAGGCCGTCTAAAAACATTAAGAATGGGTAAATCGGACCAAAAAGTAATAACATAAAAATAATGTTTGAAGATATGTCTACTAATGAGGTAATTGTTGCTTCTTTGCCATAACTCACAAGTAAGAAGAATTTCAAACACCATGTCTCCCACTGCGTTTATGCCTTGAAAGTTGAATATGAATGATCAGCTTATAGCCCCACTGAGAGATGTAGGATTATATATATGGTTATAAGCTCTATATGGTACAGTCATGGTTTGATAATAAATTAGCTTCAAACCATAAAATAAAATTAGTTCCCGCGTAATATATTTTTAGTCATGTCTAGCTAATTTTGAATAACTTAGCTAGAATGACTTCACGGGAAATAAGACCAAGTCAACTAGCAACACTGTTTGTTGGCTTCGAATAGAGCTTCTAAAGTGTGTTGAGCTCTTGTTCACCGTAGAGAGTAGAGAGTTGAGGAACAGGAATTTCTTAAATGGAATTATGAATCTATCTTTTTGTCAAACCTTCTGTACTATGAAGCTAGTAGAAGAATCACCCCACGATGTTCAACTCAAACCAATGTCATATATAAATAAAATCTCGTGTTTCAGGAAAAAAAAAATAACGAGTTGGAGGTTGAAGTGATTATGCGCTAGTGAACTCTAAAACTATGGAGACTATTTCCGTGACTTCCACAATTATCTTAGAGACGGCCATAATTACAGGAGATCACCATCTGTTTATCGTTTAGTCACTTTTGAACATCCAGTAAACAAAATAAAGTTTTTTCTAAAAAAAAAAAAAAAGGACCTCAGTTACAGTCATATTTACAGAGCTGCATTCATATTACTGGTCTTGGAGTTTTCTGGCCTTCAGCCGCATATAGAAAATATTCGAGATGGAAGGCCTGTTTATCAATTTGCTTAGCCTTCAGCAATGATACAATCAACCCACTGGTTTTTCCTTTTACCTGGCCGGAGGGGGCAATGAATCCTTAATCCTCATTCGCTCAACACAAGGGCAGAACCCAATCACAGATCTCTACTGCTTTGGTATAGCAAACAACATTCACAACATCTAAACTAGCCGCCTAACCTTGCTTTCTTGTTTATCCACATATTGAGAAAGGCATTCCAACAAATTCATCTCCATTGCTTTGAAATGGGAGATCTGCATTTGTAGTTCCAATCTCTCTTTCCTTAGGTTCTTGTTCTCTTCCATGAGCAATAGAAGGTTTCTTTCCTCCATGCCCGGCGACCCTGCACTCTCTGCGGAGGCTTTTAGGTACGCAGGGAAGGCACTTGGCTCGCACTTCTTTCGGGTGATCTCCGTAAGCAGATGCCTACGCCCTTTTTGGAATTTGTCATGCTGGAATTCCCATCTTTTCGACGCCGTCTTCTTGAAACCCTGCATTGGATTGCCCAAAAGTACTCAATGAGAGCTTATGATTTCTTTCTGAAGTTAATTTCAGCATTTCTCTAGCCAGTGCATATGTAGTGTCACATTGTGTACATGCATAATGCAAATAATATTTGAATAGCCCTGTTGAAATTCCATTTATAGCTATATGGCTGTGTGATTGTATATATGTTCGTACGTTGTGCATGAAACAACGGATATGGAGTGCCATTCGCCAAATAGAAGTGCCAATAATACCGCCCTTTCTAACATTCGTACACTAATCCACTACGTTGGGAGATCGACTTTGTACACTAATTTGCATTGTTCTATTTTTAACACGAACACCAAATAGGATCATGAATTTGGCAAAATTATGCATTACTTTCATAATTATGAGCTTGCAAAAATTATAAATAGTATGCAACAGCCACATAAAACAACGTATTCGAGCATATACGAGTTTACATTCGCTTGACGCGATTTTCTAAGGTACCGTTTGATAGCTCAAATTACTTCATTATGCTAAATGTGTGATGCATGAAGTAACTGTTAATGGCGGCACAAGGAACATATTCGTAACTACAAGTGATGGGTTTTTGTTGTCCAAAAAAGGGGCTTTCCCTTATGTTCGTTTTCCAGGGAACAAGTCAAATTCAACTGAGCTGGGCTTCTCATCAGCCACCACGCCAGTGTCAGTATTTTGACTGTCCATATTTTGAGCATCTTGACTGATTTGCTGCTGGCTAATATTGAAAGTGCGCACCATCTGGTCATCACCAGATAACCTAAAGGTCTTGGACCTGACTTCTAATACAACGGTCAAAGGAGGAGAAAATTTATTAAGATTAAAGAAGAGGAATAGAGTTCACAATGAACAGGAGAAAAAGAAAGAGTGTCACCTGAGAGAGTTTCCATGAAACTTCTTCTTAACCTTTTACCATAAAGTTTCCTGGTCCAAACTTTCGGTAGTCTCTCAAATGTTTGTCCACCATTTTATACCTCCTTTCCTATTAGGCATGACACTTACCAGCACTTCACTCTTTTGAAAAAGTAAAACTTATACCAAGGAAAAGGATGTCCTCCTTCTGTCTTTACATGACCAATTGCGGTTCAAGCCCCCACTCTACCCTTACCCCCCACCCCCACACGAGTATGTTTCCACTCCATTTGTGGTCATGTTTTTCTATATTTCCATGCCCCTCACTGTAGGGTTGGTCCAAATGGTCATTCTTCTAAGTGACCAAAATATAAGTATATGCAGAAAATAATTAGAGAGTAGTGAGAGGCCAAAGCATAGATGCTGAAGTATAATGTGCAGAAGTTCTAACAAATCTTGCAGTTAATAGGAACTTTCAAAAGTTCTATGGTCCTTGGGGGAAAAAATATTCGCTGCAACGCGACATCACGTGTTATCACCTCTCAGATTCAACAGATACATAAATTGGTGGTGCCAAGTTCAATAACCAATAAGAAGATTACCGCAACAAGTGTTTAATGCGATAAATGTAAATATATGCATAGTAATAACACGCGTATGTTTTTGTTCAAGGTGCATAATAACAGCTAGCCAAAAGTGGCGAAAAGATACCCCTCTTTACATATGTAATATAGAGTTCATACAATATGGAATCTACTCTTCTTATGTCTTTGTTTATCTCTACATATCCTCGGTTGTTGTTTGTTAATCAGGCTATCAAAAACTCCACAATAAACATTGAGAAACTGTACTCGGGTTAACATTATCTTGCATGTTAGAAGAATGGAATATCTGTAATTCACACAAGCGTATGCATGGTTTGCCTCCTCTTGCTTGTGTATATATGGGCTCCAGTGTGTGTGTGTGTGTGTGAGGGAGAGGGAGAGGGAAAACAGAGAAAAAGAGAGAGAGGGCTGACATAGGTATTGAGCTGTCGAATGAAGCTAGAGAAGTTATTGTGCTTGAAGTACCGAGGCAGCATGAGCTCGGAAAACTCCGCCGGTGACCACACCACAAAGCCGCTGCCCTCCGCGTTCCACGACACGATTCTCCGGCCACCATCTTCATCCCTTAACCTTCCTCCTCCTCCTTCTTCTTCCACCTCCTCCAAGAGATCGTACGTCTTGGACAGAAACGGAGCCGGGCACTTGGTCCTTGGCTGGCCCGCCCTCCGGTTCACTGGCCTCTCCGCCACACCGGTGGCCATGATGCTTCTAGGGTATCCAAAAGGTTTCTCCTTGCATATTCCTCTACTCGTACTCCTTTCCAGGAACCTACTAGCGAGTTATGGAAGGTGTCAAGTTCCTTTCTTTACTTCACCTTTTTTCCCACGACCAAAAGGAGGACATGTTCTAATGGTGGACTTCTTGTTTCTTTTGGTTATCCAAAGAGAAACTTCATGACACATGCATACAACACTGACATGTACATGGGGCTTATAGGACTTGGTTCAATCTGAGTATATATATTCGACTTATTTATTTGATGAAAAATTGACATAATTTTATTATGTGCACCTCAAATTTATCAGGAGATTTTTTTTCTGCTATCCTAATTGTAAGAAGACAGTTACAACACGTTGTATAGCAACAACTGACGGTCGCTAAATCCAGTTAACGCAATTTATGTTAATACTTTAGCAATATTTTTAACAGTATTTTTTCAACGTGATTAAATAAAAGCGATTACGGATATTTATCAATCATCATTTATTACTATATTGTCATAGAGGAAAAAAAATATTTGCCGTGATCTATGCTACACTGAAATGAGATAAGGGGCTTAATTTTATCATCTGGAAATCTATATAATATATAATAAGCGAAGCGAGAGCTTCTTTGCGCGACACGTCATCACAGAAATATGACTTCTTTACTTGACACGTCATCACATTATGTTTTATGTGAAAATAAAATTATAACTATTATAAGTGTCATTAAAGGTTTAAAATATCTTGTATGGAGTTCTTATTTTTTGATAAGTTAATTTTTATATTACTAAGCCTTATATAATTAAGAAACTAACTCTAAACGTTATAAAACTATAATTGATTGATGAACTAACCTATTAGGACTTACTTATGACTATTGTATCCTTAAAACCACTCTCTATGTGAATATAAAGATTCATATATCTTAAAAACGAAAATAATATACTAAATTTAGAAGAGAAAAAAATAATGCTACAATTGAAAATATTATCTTGAATGTGATTCTTATTTCTTGATAAGTTAATTTTCATATTACTAAGTCATATCTAATTGAAAAATTAATTCTAAACATTTTAAAAATCTAACTGATTGATGAACTAACTTATTAGGACTTAATTTTGACTATTGAATTCTTAAAGCCACTCTCTATTGTGAATATAAAAACTCAAATATCTTTAAACAAAAATAATATACTTGATTTAGAAGAGAAAAAAATGATGCTACAATTGAAAATATTATCTTGGATATGTCACGCAAAAAATGATGCTTTTTTGCGCCACATATCATCACAGAAACATGGCTTCTTTATGACACGTCATCACCTTATATTTTCAATGTGAAATAGAATTATAATTATTATAAGTGTCACTAAAGGTTTAAAATATTATCTGAATGAAAATTTTATTTCTCGATAAGTTAATTTTCATATTACTAAACCTTATATAATTGAAAAACAAAATCTAAATGTTCAAAAACGTTAACTGATTGATGGACTAACTTATTTGGACTTAATTTTGACTATTATATCCTTAAAACCACTCTCTAACATGAATATAAAATCTCATATATCTTAAAAACGAAAATAATATACTAAATTTAGAAGAGAAAAAAAGTGAAGCTACAATTCAGAATATAATCTGGATAGGGTTCTTATTTCTTGACAAGTTAATTTTTATATTACTAAGCCTTATATAATTGAAAAACTTATGTTAAACGTTCTAAAATTCTTATTGATTGATGAACTAACTTATTAGGATTTAATTTTGACTATTGTATCCTTAAAATCACTCTCTATTATGAATATAAAAATTCAATATCTTAAAAAAAAAATAGCAAACTAGATTTAGAAGAGAAAAAAATAATGCTACAATTGAGAATATTATCTTGGATGTAGTTTTTAGGTCTTGATAAGTTAATTTTCATATTATTAAGTCTTATATTATTGAAAAACTTATTCTGAACGTTTCAAAACTCTAACAGATTGATGAACTAACTCAGTAAAACTTAATTTTAACTATTGTATCCTTAAAATAAGTCTCTAATATAAATATAAATATTCAGATATCTTAAAAATGAAAATAACATACTACATTTGGAATTTAAAAAAATGATGGTACAATTGAGATTGAAACAATAAAAATTATGTAATAATTGTTTAATTTTTTTAATTATAAAATTTGCTTACCGTAATTGATGTAATGATTTTTTTAATGTAGTATAGTAACTTTTAAAATTCTTTTGATAAAATAAAAAAATTGACGTTATTTTTTGGATGAATCCACACAAACAACAAATGACTGCACAATTATTATTCATTAAATTTGTAACAATGATAATGCTTATTCATAAATCTGATAGTTGAAAAGGATTTAAAACTATATACTAAACATGCAAATGTATATATAAGTATGCAAATATTATTTTTAATGTGATCTTTATTATTAAGTTTATTTAATTTTATAGGAACTATATAAGGGCCATACGAGGAAACCTTATATAATGTGAAAATTAAGTCTAAAACTCTAATTATATGAATTTTTTAAAATTTGATTTTGACTATGTTCTAAAAATTAACTCTCTCATACGAAGACAAAAAATCACGTATTTAAAAAATATAACTTATGTATATTTAGAAGAAAAAATATGTTACAGTTAATTTAAGTCTATTGTAATGTGATGAATGTATGTTTATTTATGCATAAAATAGTCATTGCAAAAATTTATATATACTATATAAAATCATTAATCAAATTCAGGATAATTTTTTTGCTTTGGTAAGACTGCAGGACGATTAACAAAGTGGCTATATAAGCATATATGATTTTTTTAAAAAAAATCACATATGTATTATGAAAAAAAAAGGTGCGATCAAATTAAATAATTCTTATATCCTCAAAACCACTCTATAATATGAATTTATAAATTCATACATCTAAAAAATAAAAAAAATTATCTTGAATGGGGTTCTTATTTCTTAATAAGTTAATTCGTATATCAATAAGCCTTATAATTGAAATACTAATTCTAAACATTCTAAAACTCTAACTAATGAATGAACTAACTGATTATGACTTAATTTTAACTATTGTATAGTAAACAACACTTTCTGATATGAATCTAAAAATTCATATATCAAAAAACTGAAAATAACATGTTAGATTTGAAACAGGAAAAAGATAATGTTACAATTGAGATTGAAGTAGTAAATATAATGTAACAATTGATCATATTTATTTTATTTTAATATATGTTTACCGTATCGATGCAAAGATTTATCAAATATAATATGTAGCTTTTAGAATCCTTTTGGTGAAATAAAAAATTGACTCTCTTTTTTTGGGTATTATCACACGACCAACAAATGACTGTATAATTATTATTAACTAAAATTTGAATAATGATAAAGCTTATTTATAAATTTGGTAGTTGAAAAGAATTTAAGGCTATATACTAAACATGTTAGTGTATCTAAAAGTATGCAAACATTATTTTGGATGTAATATTTTTAAGTTTATTTAGTTTTGCAAGAACTATGTGAGGGCTATATTAGAAAGCCTTATATAATTTGAAAACTAATTCTAAAAAAATATATACTAATTTATTATGATTTAATTTTGGCTATTGTGTCCTTAAAACTCTCATATGATGATAAAAAAATCATGTATCCTAAAAACAAAAATCACATATGAGATTTAGAAGAAAAAAATCACGTTACCGATAATCAAAGTGATTACATCGCATATATGAGATTTTGAAAACAAATCACGTATATATTTAGAAAAAAAAGTTACAATTAAACCAAATAATTCTTAATTACTATATTTAAGAACACTTAAAACCTTTAAAATGTAAGAAAATATCTATGTAATTATACAAAACAAACGGTTAATCGATTCCTTTTTGCATAGGACTTTACGATATATGAAATGACTTTTTTATTTATACTTAATTAAATTTTCATGAACAAAAATTATGAGTGCACTTAGTAGGTATAAAAACTACAACTTGACAACATATCATTGAAGATGTAGAAATAATTCCAACACTTCAAAACAATGACACACTATATTCATTAATTTAATTTATCATTAATAGCATCTTATAAGAATTAAAGAACACACACACACACACACACACACACACACACACACACACACATATATATATATATTATGTGGTCGTTCTATCATAATTACTTTTGTAGACAATAATAACTTTTTCGAAAGTAATAAGGTTTATACATAAATCCTGTTAAATTTGAAATATACTTTTATTCCATATAGATTTATACTTAATTATTATAATAACCTTCGGAAAATATGTACCACATCAAAAACTTTAGAAGATAAAGAATTATACTCATATATAACATCTACAATTTAAAGGGGATAGATTATCCCTGACCATTTTTTAATTTCAACTAAAATTCTATTCATTATTTAGTTTTATATGCAACCAGCATGACTATTCTACTACTATAATTATAAGTATTAAGTTAATATTCATTTAAAATATTAATTGACAAGTAATAAGTCAATCTAGCGGTTCTATTGTGTCGTTATTTATTCTTTATAGCCAAATAAGAATTTTTTGAAATCATGTTATTATTTTTTTGTCTCACAATATGTAGTATACAATAATACACTCTTTAAGACCTTATAGTATATTATATTTTATAAACTAATTCGAGCTTGGTTGGTTCGGGTTATACTTAGCTAATTAAAATAGTAACAGAAACCAAAGTCCGTCAGTGCATTGTGCTGTGTCGACTAAGTTGAGAAGGAAAGGGGCCGCGAATTCTGAGTCAATTTCGGAAGACTCAGGCAAAATGATGTCAGCTTTATATATGTATATATATACTCTGTATAAAAGTAGTAGATACTTGTGGCAGAAGACTCGTAAGCTATGATACCCTAGCTACATGAGATTTCGTACTCCACTGGAAAACCGGTTTACATTAGGGTTCACATCAGATCAATCATCTCAGGATGAGTTTCCTTGTTCTGATGTGTGCTAAATGTATGGCTGTGATAGCTGTTAGGATCTAGAAAGCTATGAACAAGAGCAGACTAGAAACAGAAGATATAAAGAACTTGTGAAGAGTTGTTAGCAGGCTTGGTTTGACCGTTAAAGCTTGAGAGAATGCAGGCCATGTGCAAGAATTGCAACTTTCCTCTTTGTTTTTACCTTCTACTTTTTCTTGTTAGTCAAACTCAATTTAAATAGGTAAGTTGTAATGTCTAACCAAATTTGGAATGTTTCAAGACCTTCTTTCAAGTTGTGGTGGGTTCACATTTTTATGGATCTTGTCGTCACAATCTCTCTCTCCATCTCTCAAGCACGAGTACGCGAAGATTGTAAAGACGTATATTCTTTGTAGTACGGTACTAGAAATGACGTCACAGTAACCGAGAAAGATGGTAACAAAAACTTGTGCAGCTTCAACCTTAACTTATCACGTTGTAATAAAGATTTTTTTGTTGTGACATCTTTTCCCTAAGACGAAATAGTGAAGGTAATTTCTTTTGGTTCTTAATTACCCTCTTTTAATCTCTCTTTTGCACAGTGTGGCAATAGAATAATCATAATACTAGGGAAGACATCTAGAGGGCGACTCAATTGGCCTTTAAAAACAGCTTTTGCTACTCGTTAGTAACATTTTCTTAGCCTTTTTTGTCGCTAGAAATACGTTTCAACGATAATTATTAACTTATTAGTTACAAATGCAGAAAAGGAATAGCAAATTAGGAGGTACAAGTTATCTCTACCTTAGCCTTTACCTAGACAAATTGTTTTGTTTTCGTAGTTTCCTGGCTTAGAGTACCCATGCACATGCGCGCATGCAAACATCTATGTAGTATCCACTTACATTTTTTGTTTACCAATTTGACGAGTGACTTGAAAGACTTGATAACTAGTAGCAAAGACGCGTCATCTTGTCTCCTTACCTTTTCTTGATATGTGCAGAGGGTTTTACTTGAATGATCAAAGAAGCGGACTCCAAAGAGAGAATCCGAGAAGTGGCCATAGGAAGGACCAACCCTACGATCTCCCACCTCTTTTTTGCAAATGATAGTTTCCTCCATTTTACTGTTGCTAAAGAAGAAATTTGCACCATAAAGGAGATATGAGGCAGCCTCAGAGGCCGAAGATTAATCTCCAAAAATCTGCAACAGTTTTTAGCAAGAACCCAAAACCGATTCGGGATGAACTACGCAATTTGATGGGTGTTTCAATAGTCTTTGCACATGCCAAATATCTGGGGCTACCCTCAATTGTTCGACAGTCCAAGAGAGAGGTCTTTAGTAACTTACGCAAAAAGGTATGGTCCCGATTACAAAGGCAGTCATCAAAGTTTCTCTCCATGGCCGGGAAAGAAATTTTGTTAAAATTAGTTATTCAAGCCATTCCAACTTAGACCATGGGATGCTTCAAGCTTCCGAAGCAATTATGTGAAGGGTTAGAAGCTATGAAGGCTAATTTTGGTGGGGATTCCACGATGGTAAATAGAAGCTACATTGGATGAGCTGGGATAAAACTATGTAGAAGAATGGATCAAAGGGGCATTTGTTACAGGAAATTACAAGCGTTCAACTTAGCAATACTCTATAAACAACATGGCTCCTTGTAAATAATCAAAACACGTTCCTCTTTCGTATACTCAGTTCTAAATATTTTCAAAATGGAGATATTTTCAATACACAATTAGGGAACCGACCTTCCTACATTTGGAGGAGTATCCTAGAATCAAGAGATGTCATAGTAGGACGGCTGAGGTGAAGAGTCGGAAATGGGAAAAAAAAATCAAAATCTAGAACGATGGATGGCTACCACAATTGTACACTTTTAAAGTCCAATCGCCATAAACAGCCCTCCCACCCATGGCGAATGTCTCAAAGCTCATTGATCACCAAAGCAAGAATAGAAGGTAAACCTCATCCGCATTTTTCTGACTAAATGAAGCAAAATTGATTCTAGGCATACCACTTGGCAGATTACAAAGGAAAGACATACTAGTTTGAGATTTTTTGAAACAAGGAATGTTCTCAGTAGTCAGTATCGCCTTGTCACAGAGAGGCTTGCAGAAGCATAATCCGGGGAAGGTACCAGCAAGGAGGACACTACAAAGTGGAAGTTATCTAGTCATTAAATGTACTAATTAGGATAAAGATATTTTTGTTGGAGAGCCTGCTCGGATATCTTTCCAACAGGTAAAAGGCTCATATGTAAAAGGGGTGAAAGTAACCAATATGTGCCCATCATGTGGATTAGAAGGTGAATCAGTGTATCATGTTCTTCACCAATGCAATTTTGCCCAACAAATGTGGGCTCTTTGCTCATCTAATCTATACAAAGAAGTCGGTGTTGCAATAATATCGATACAAGAGTTTGAGGTTTTGGTGACGTTTTGTTGGAACCTTTGGAACAACAGAAATGAGTGTTTATTTGTAGAAGCTCAGTGTGATGCTAACCGTCAAGTAATATATGCACAAATCAAAGTCCTCAAGACCCAGCAATACGGTGTTTCTTGGCAAGCCCCTCTGCCGAATTGCTATAAAATAATTTTGATTCAGTAATTTTTTAAGAGGACCGTGCAATCGGTATTGGTGTAATGGTTCGAGGTACTACAGGCGATATCTATGCAGGTATGTCAAAAAAAAATAATGGGTTTACTGGACCCAAATATGTAGACTGGACCCAAATATGTAGAGGCAATGGCAGCTTCCGAAGATGTGGTCTTTGGACTAGAAAGTGAATTTTGGAATGCAATTATCGAAGGTGTGGTTTTTGTACTATGCACAGAGAATAAAGTAGCCCATAGATTAGCACAACGCTAGAATCCTTGACGACTTCTGCGTATGGATAGAAGAGTCACCTGATTTTGTAACGCCTGTCATCCGAAATGTTGTACCCCAATATCAATAGAATAAAATTGCTATATATATATATATATATATTGCGACAGAGGAAAACAAATTCCAAGCCCACTATAAAGATAAAGATGGAGTAAAAGAAGAGATAGCAAACCAAAATCTAAACCCTCCTACTGATCCTCTTATATCTCCCGTCTGTAGGACACTTGGGCTTGTGTTACGCATTGGGGCAGCCCTCCGCCTCCCTCAATGCTATACACTTTCGCATTCATGAATCAAGTTGTTTAGCAAAAACATTGAAGTGATTAATGAATCTTCAGAAGCTGAAAATGAATTAAGGATTTAAAGCTGAAGAATTTTTGTTAGTGGACTACTAAGATACGATCACTTTTTACGATACGAAAGACTTTGTTTTACGCTGTTGACTTCAAAGTCAAAATCTTTTTGCCATTATGCACGTCAAAACTAGTACTATGTAGCTTGTAACCAAATATCCTTTGGGGATATTTATGCTCTAAATGGGTTTGGTTGCACTATATTTATGCTACTCTAAGTCGTCTTTTGTTATTGTTATCGTCATTAGATTAGACCCACTAACAAGGACTACTAAAAATCCTTCAGTAATTTTCGCCGAGGGTGCTGAAAAGCGAAGAAAACTCACATAGGAGCACTGAGTGTAGCTAAATTCTACCCTAATGATTATCTCCACTCTTGTAGATATTACACCATCAAACCAAAAAAAAAAAAAGGAAATTCTCACAAGTGCACCAAGATAATCAAACAGTATAATTTTTTTAACAAAACTTTTATCAACAACATAAGTATAAACACGATAAAATCTCAACAAAACTTTGTTCACCAGTCAAACTGTAGCTTGAAGAGTGCATTTTAATTAGCCCAATTATATGAGTTAGGTATCATTGGTCTAGGTTATATTATGTTTTTGTTATGATAAATAAGACGTGAAAAGGCCTTCGGTATGCTTATGGCACATGCACTTGAGCAATAAGAATTTGCCATTGCTGCTGTCCATGGGTCGAGTTGGGCTAGTTGCATTACGTTACTTGGGGTTGGATTTTCATTAAAAAAAAATATGATAATTTAAAAGTTGACCCACCCCAAGTAGACCCAGCCCTAAAATGGACCAGCCTGGTCTTGGTCCAAAATAACTTCTTTTTTAATGAAGATATATTAGGCAAAACTAGTAATAAAATTTGTGTTTTTAGGAACACAGCATTGTAGGTTTCAAATTTAAAACGGTTTAATAGGAGGTCAAACAAAATTAAAAAAGTATTTTCAAGTTTAGCGATTAATAGTTTTCACGGAAAAAAGGGTGGCTTAGATTGCACCACGTAACATATATTTTTATTGTTTATTGTAATTCGATGCGACTAGTCCAGTCTGTTTCATCTTATCAATTGATCACAACATCTCATCTCGTTCATTCTTTGGTTATGATCTAATCCAAGGTGGGATTCGACCGTGACCTATCCCAACTCTCATTTTTTAGAAAATGGGACGAGGTTAAATTCTGATTCAAGTTATATTCAGGGATGAGCTAGACGGTCGGGAGGATCCATGGACACGCGCCTAATTGTCACTGTAACGTTAACTAAAATGACATGTCACTTTTAATGAATACTTTCGTCACTAAAACTTTGCTTTACAAGATCCCCATCTCCCCACTAAAGCCCCGCTCTCTCCCTCTGCACCTTAAACCCATGGCTCTCTGTCCCAAAGTGAGGCCTTTTTCCCTCGGCTACCTCAGTTCACGCCGGAACCCTGCCTGTCAGATGGCCTCAAGGCCCTCAACACCACACACAGGAAAACCTGACTCGCTACATAGAAGGGTCTCATTAGTGGGTGCACCCACTGATTCTGTGGTGCCAGTTCTTGATCAGTGGGTCCAAGAAGGCGGAAATGTTGATAAGAGAAAACTTCGAGATATGATCAAGGAGCTCAGATTCTACAGAAGATACAAGCACGCCCTTGAGGTTTTATTCTTCTCTCGTTTAGCATTTCTGTTAAGACCGTATTTTTTGGCAATAAATTCTTTTCATTTTTCAATTTAATCGGATGGGCTTTCATATAATTGAACGTTGTTACAGCCATGAATCTTTCTTGATGTATCTGTATAAATTAGAGCTTAAACTAATCATCAAAGAGCTAAGAGTCTAGAAAAGATTAAACACGCTCTCGAGGTCTTTTTGCGCTCTCATTTCCCATTTCTATCAAGACTGTATCGTTTTAGTATTAGAAACTTTTTTTTCCTTGTAATTTAACTCAGATGGGTTTTCATGAAACTGACCCAATTCACCATTTTGAGTCTTATTCTGCAAAACCTCGTTACACCCATGAATCTCTGTCCGCACGTTACTTAGACACCAAGTAGTTATTTCCTCTGATCCATAATTATGTTCCTTCGACTTCTTATGAATTTGCTAGATTGAAACAGAACATCTATATTTTGAGTTTTGCTTGAACATTGATCACAGATTACACAAGTATCGTTTGACAAGTCATACTAAGGTAAATGCAAAGAAAAATGCTAATTTCTGCATGTCCTGTCCTATTCTAGGAATCCACTGATAGTCAAATGGGGCAAAAACTATGCAAGGGAGGAAGTAATATTATGCCACCAATGTACTCTTTAGCTGTAATTAGATATGAAAAAGCATCGTAGGGCTGTTTTAATTTAAGCTAGTGTTATTCATTTTATTGTTGCCGAGGATTTAAATTGCATTGGCATTTGTTTACTATATTTATTAGCTTTTCTTGTATGAAGCAGAAGGATGGATTACAAGTGGTTACTTGTTATTCTTAGTCAGAATAAAGCTTGCAGCATTGTTTTGAGTTTCTTAAGAGTGATGCTGAATGGTCCAAATTCTCGCAACAAAAATCAGCCAAGTTGACATGGCTCCTTCTGGTCTGCTGCATAACGATACTTGGACCATTCTGAGCTACTCCATAAAGTCCACAAACTATGGAGTTACGTTGGGCTATTTGACATTAATGATTTCTTAGATATGATTTCTCATCTCTTATCAACGATTACCATCTCACTTCTTGTAGTTTCTTGTTATTTAGGAGTCTGGTTTAACATTGAATTTGTGATGATTTTGTTGATTTCATTACTGACTTATATTAGTTGTTTAAGTCAGTTTTTAAAGAACTTAATACACTCCTTGGATAGATATGTCATGTTGTTTATGTATATTAGTAAATCTAAACGGCCTTGGCATTCATTAGCAATTTCTATTATATTTTAAGCATTATATAGTCACTTCAAATCTCAGGACAACTTTGGAATGTACCTTCTGATGTCATATAATATGGCAAATCATTGGGGTTCACGAAGAAGATTGTCAGCATGCCACCTTTAGTGGTTTAGCTCAAAGAATGTACCATTGACTGGTGGAACAGATGTGTTTAGAAAGTAAGTATTGTCAGCTTGCCACCTTTAGTGATTTAGCTCAAAGCATGTACAAATCAACAGGTGGAATAGATAAGTTGGTTTTTGGTAGACTTTCTTTGCTTGCTTCATGGGGTTTCTTCGCTTGATTACAATATTTGTGCACAATGGCTCATGTATTCTGATGGGCTGCTTGGAAAACAAAAGTTATTCCTAGTCAATTATGGGCTTAGATGTGTTGGCCATTTGAGGTTGAGGAGCGATACGTGAGGAAATTCTACAATTTTTAGTTGCACTCGTATTTGTCTACCATTCCTATTCCGTTTTCTTTTATGGTGCCCATTGGTTACTAGAAGACTTTCTAATATTAAGCCAATCATTTGTAAAATTTCATACCCCACTTGACTTGCATCGGCATTTGGTAAAGTTACTGTTAAATTTTTTTTGTATGAAGTCGAGCAATTGCAACCAGACTTATTTTGCATTGTCATTTGTTTATAGTTCTATTAGGTTTTCTTGTATGAAGCAAATTGATTAATAACTAATAAGTGTTGCGCAATTAGTTGATAAACCTTAAAAACTAGGGTTTCAACTTCTTAAGAGTAATGTTAGATGGCCCATTTCGTACCAAATCAGGCAGCAGAACTGATATTGCTCCTGTGCTGCTGCTTTAATAGTCTCGAATCATACAAATAAACATCAAACTGTCCACAGAGGGTCTTAAAATTTGGGCTGTCTAGCATGATTAATTTCTTAGACGCTTTTTTTTTTAATTTCTTATCAAATGGGAACTATCTTACTTCTTATAGTGCAACTCTATCTCAGAGATTGTTTTTACATCAAATATAATTGTTGATATTGCTGATTATAGGATATGAGTCGTCAAACTTTTGCTATTCGAGTCAATGTCATCTGAAGATCTAGTTTTGGATATTCTTCCTTGAAACGTGTATTATAATATCCTTATGAAGCCTAGGGATCATGACATCGACGGTTACTCAAAGTATATGGTCTTATGAAATCTTGTCATATATGACGAACCAGTGGGGATTTATGTGAAAGTATTGCCAGCTTGAATTAGTTAGTGATTTAGCTTAAAGACTATACCATCGATTGGTGGAGCTGATGGGTTCCATTGCTTGCTATGTGGTGATTATGACTTGATTACCATAAACGTGAACAGTGACCGTTTAGTCTGACGGACTGCTTTGGAAAACAAAATTCATATTTAGTTGCTGATGGGTTTAACTGGTTGACTCTAGGAGGTCGACAAATGATATGAGGAAATTCTTTAGATTAAATTGCAGTGGCATTTGTTTACAGTTTCAATCAGTTTGTTTTCTAGAAGCCGGAGGATTAGTAGAGGATTCATTTTTCATTGGAACTTGTTTCAGTTTCTATTGGATTTTCTTGGATGAACTTATTAATAATCCTTGAATCTTAGCCTAAAGTTATATGAGTAATGCTAGAGATCTCAAACTTTTGTACAAAAACAGGCAGCCAATTTGATTTGGCTTCTGTGCTCCAAGCGTTATAAAATACTGAGGTTGAGGGCCTGCTGCTTAGAAACAAGGACGCACGGTCCAGAAAGGTCATAGAATATGGGTTTTCCATCATGATTAATTAGTTAGATATAGTTTCCACTTTTTATCATGTAAAAATCACCTTGTAGTCCTAAGTATATATGAATTTGATTTAACATCAAATTGCTGTTGACTGTGCTATTTTATGTAAACGGTTGTCAGATTTTAAGTATTCAAGTCAGTGTCAACAAAAACTTAATTCTGCTAAAGTCTTGTGTTTGGATATTTTCTTGCTATGTGCAAATAGATAAATATACGTATTTCTACATCGTGTCATTTATACGTGTATCTGGTAGTGAAGATAATCTGTGCTTACATTTCTTAACAACTTCTGAAATTTTTTGGGATATAAAGCTTAAATATCAACAAAATACTGTATTGGTTACTCAATTTTAAGTCCTAGTAGTCAACCATATCATGATGTGTAGCTTGCAATATGATATATGGTGAGTAATTAAGGGTTTCTGAAAGTATTGTTATCTGGCTATCTTTATTGGTTTAGCCCAAAAGCCTGTACTTTTGATTTACTGAGCAGATAGATGGTTTTTATGGACTTTCTTTGCTTGCTTTTGGGAGATTGTTGGCTTGTTCACCATAATCGTGCACAGTGACCCATCTTTTCTGATGGGTTGCTTGGAAACATAAGTTACACCGTAGTCACTTGTGGATTTAGCTGGGTTGACTACTTGAGGTCAATGAATGATATGAGGAAATTCTTCAGATTTTGGGTTTTTGCCTTTTCAGATCTCCCAGTGGATGACGGATAAAAGATACAGTCCCCTTACATCTGGTGACGTTGCAACCAGGATGAATTTGATGACAAGAGTTCATGGCATTGAAGAACTAGAGAAGTATTTCAACAGTATCCCTCAACAGTTGAAAAACTTAGATGTTTACATTGCCCTATTGAACTGTTATGCCCATATCAGATCTGTGGAAAAAGCAGAGGACGCCATGCAGAAACTGAGGGACATGGGCTATAGGAAACCATTGGCCTACAATATATTAATGAACCTCTATTATCGGGCAGGAAGTAAGGAGAAGATGGATTGCCTGATGCACGAAATGGATGAAAAGGGTATCTACGTTGACGTCTATACATTAACCCTTCACCTTAGTTCATATGCTGCTGCTTCTGACAGTGAAGGAATAGTTAAGATTCTGACAAGGATGGAATCTGATCCCCGAATAGTTCTGGACTGTTATGCTTATGCTACTGCAGCTTATGTGTATTCAAAACTTGGGTTAGTGGAAAAAGCTTTGGAAATAATCAAAAAGTTGGAAGGATTGATACCGACCTCGAAGAGAAGAACTTTCATTTTTGATTGTCTTCTCGGACTATGCGTTTGGATAGGGAAGAAAGATGAGCTATATCGAATCTGGGAATTGTACAAGGAGAAGATCTTCAACAAGGGGTATATAAGCATGCTGAGTGCGCTAATGACTTTTGATGACATTGAAGGTGCTGAGATGATATTTGAAGAATGGGAACTCAGGGGATTATCATATAATTTTCGGATCCCTAATGTCTTGATAGGTGCGTATTGTAGATGCGGTCATCTAGGGAAAGCCAATGCACTTGTAGACAAGGGGGTAGTCAAAGGGGTTGATCCTCCGTCTGCTACGTGGTATATATTGGCAGGTGGGTATATTGCGGATAATCAAGTACCAAAAGCTGTGGAAGCATTGAAGAAAGCAATTTCTGTGTGTCCACCAGATTGGAAGTCTAGAATGAATACTGTGGTGGCATGTTTGGAATTTTTGGAAAGGCATAGTGATGTGGAAGTAAAAGAAGAGTTTGCACGATCACTGGAAGGGAAAGGTGTTTTTACAGAAATTGTGCGTGATAATTTGCTTGGCTTTGTGAAGGCTGGAAAATCAGAATCCTGAGCAAATAGTCAAATGGAAGAGAATGTTGAAGAAACATAAGAAATTCTGATGCCATGCGAGGTAGTGTCTTAAACTCTGGAACTTACTGTTCTAATCTGATTATGGAAGAGAGCAGCCAATATAAGTCTTTAAATTAGATAATCAAGATGGTATGCAGTATGCCCATCCCAAGTATTAAGAAGGATAGCATTGTTTCCGTGGGACCATCGGGGATTAAACTGTGTACTCTTCATGACCCTTCGCTTGACTCCTCTAGGCAAGTACTTTTCATTCCTTTTCTAGTGAATATATGGTGCATTGGAAATGATTGCTTTTTGTTTAGATGTATCTGGTTTTTAAACTTCCAGAATTGCTGTTTATGAAGACTTGGCATGAGAAGCTAGTTCTCTTCGCATTGTTACTTTCTATAAATGAGAGAATTTATCTGATGCTTAGTATATAGCGTGCTTTAGCCACTGATTTATGCAACTATACTTTTTATCTTTCTGTAAAATTTGAAACTCTAATTACAGTGTTTTTGCTTCGTTGTTAAACAGGTTTGCTTCAAGGCTGAGAGCACTACCCACCAAAATATGGCATGGGCAGACTATGTGAAGGTTAGTGACGCTTTTCTCTGGGCTTTCAGTCTTTCATCCTGAAACTTATGAGCTAGTAATTATCTGATAGTACTCAGCTGGTGAATTTGAATCTGAATTCAACGGCTATTTTTTTCTTTTTCTTTTATTTGGTGTTTGGAAGAGGAAAAAAAGAAAACTTTAAAAACTTATCTACCTCAACGAAAAACCGGAATGTCCACTAGTCACGCTTGACATGCCTTAATAAGATAGGATTGAATAGGATCAGACTGGGGCTGCTAAGCCAAATCTAGTACAAAAATCCTGTTCAAATTTAGATAGTTTATCCTGTTTAGATGTTAACTCAATCCATGCCAACTTTGGTGTATTAGTAAATGAATCATTAGTTTCGATCGACATCAGTGGTCACTGCCTGTTGACTATTGGAGAGAATTTGACTGCTGGTGGCAGGGCCCTTTAGAGGATGTTGCTGCTAGAAATATGCTCTGCGTATGTTGCGGAACCCGAGCTTGGACCGATGACCTGCAAGACAGAAAACGAGTGACTGCCGGGTGGGGTTCCCGGCGGAGAACTCTCCGATGCTTAAGTCAAAGCGCAGCTACATGATAATGACTCTGAAAAGGCATGAATGTGTGTAGTTGTCCCATACCTGGGGGGTAGACCCCTTTATATAGTGATAGGAAGAAGAGCCCTAGTAGGACTGGGCCGTAGGCTAGATGTGTTAGGATCGCGTTAGGATCCTTGAGGATCACGTCACGATCCCTGAGGATCACGTCACGATCCCTGATAAGATAATTATCGGTCTCCCAGTTTGACTAGGATTGCCGGGTATTCTCCAATTATTGGAAGTTATATTTGAGGTATATCATAAGCCCCCTACTTCTTTAGCCAAAATGTTTGGCTGAGGAAGTTTATACCTGGTGTCTTGAGACATACGTCAGATTTGTAAGGGATTCTCCATCTGCTTGTAGGGGTAATAATATTTCTCTACTCCATGTGCTCGGACCTAAGCTCTTAGGAGCTTAAGCCTTGGAACTTTGCCCGAGTAGGATGCTAGAACTCTAGCTCTTGAGAGCTAGGTCTTTCGAATGTCGCCTAAGTAGGCTACTCGAAATCATCTTTGGAAAGATGAATCATGGGATCTCGGGATCCATTAGAGGTTGTGCCCCACGTTAGCCTCTCTAGAGAGAGGACACAGAGCTGTGCATGCAAGTTGTTGCATGTGCTAAGTGTTTGAATGTCCCCTTGAGGGCTCACCTCTCTTGTGGAGGGTGTTTTATTTTGTGCAAGTGTGTGTTCTTTAGCTTGAGCTGACCACATCATGCTTGCGTTTTACTTTGACGCGAACCCTTATCGTCAGCTAAGGGCTGGCAAAGAAGCCTCGCACTCACGCTCGGCCAGGTTTCGAATTAACAAAACAGGGTAGGGCGACGAACTCCCACTAGGTTTTGCCGTTTCACGGGTTAGAACTATAGCTAAACCGTTAGGATAGAACTTGAGCTCTATCCTATCACCCTTGAGGGATCGCCCTAGAGGGCTAGTGGAACGTAGAGTTCAGATAAGCGCTCTTGACGGCTAATGGAGCGTATAGCTCGTGTAAATACCTTCGGAGGGTTGGCGGAACTTAGAATTCTCGTACGTGCCCTTGAGGGAGTATAAAACTTGCAGCTCAAGTAAATGCCCTAGGGGGCTTGACGGAACTTAAGAGTTCTCGTCGTACGCGCCTCGGGGGCGGATGGAGCGCGAAGCTCATGCAAATACCCTCGGGGGTTTGACGGAACTTAAGAGTTCTCGTCGTACGCGTCCTCGGGGACGGATGGAGCTCAGAGCTCATGAAAATACCCTCGAGGGTTTGGCGAAACTTAAGAGTTCTCGTCGTACGCTCCCTCAAGGGTTTTCGTCGAAGCAACAAGTACTTATTATTGTGGCGCTAGATAAGAAGGCGCGAAGCATTGAGTTCGTAACATGTCCGCTGCTATGAAGCCCCCCTGTCTGTGGGATTAATATAGAAGACCATATCTGCCTGCTTGACTGGACGAGCATATAAAGCTAGAGGGCATGGAGTCCATCATATCAGTGACGCTGTTGGTGAAGTGCTCTGATTTACTGATCGAGGTCACTGTGTGACCGAATATCAAGAGATAACAAGAAATGCCGAGTCGGCAAGATGCTGCAACAGAAACCCTAGGCATGACTTCCAGTCGCAGGGTGCTGTGAATTTGTTCCTTGCTTAAGAAGTGGTTTTTTGCGTCATTGTTGATGCTTACGAGCACAGTTTAAACCCTTGCAACAAGAAAAAATACGTGACTGAAAAAACAGCCTCTGAAGCAACAAAGCATATAAAAATGCAACTATGTTTTCAACACATTATAAAGAGCGGTGTTCAGACACCGTGACCCCATTAGGGTTTTTATCGGTTGGATGCCATGAGCATGTTTAACAGCGTGACGCGAGTGGGCTCAAAAAAGTCATAGTACTCAGACGGCCTGACATGTAATGTGCTTGCGCCAAAGGATGCGATTGCACAATGCTAGACAAAAAATTAAATAGGTCTAGGCAATGAAAATGCACAGGGAGCAGCCTTTATGAAGGCTTGCTAGCGCCTAAAATTATAGTCGCTTTATTATTGGGACGGATATGCACAGTCAAAAGTGCTCAAACTTTTAAAGAATGCGTAGCATGTTCAGTCCAATTGAGCATTCTAAAAAGCTTAATGTTCAAAAGAGCTTCAAGTGTATTGCCAAATAAATAAGATCATGTAGGCAGTAGGCCTTAAATCTAAATAGGCCTTTTTTACGGATTAAAAGCTCGATACTTTAAAAAGTATGCGGCCCAAATGGAATAAATAAGACCTTTTGGGTCTTAAGTATAAATATGCACTTATCATAGGTAAAAAGCTTAATGCTTTTAAACAGTGTGGCATAGCTTGAATAAAGAAGACTTTGTGGGTCTATAACCTAAATATGCCTTTTATGGGGGTAAATGCCAAAAAGAAAGAAGCCACCTGATTTTTTTGGCCTGCCCAAATCTCTCACGATTGGAGCGCCTCCATCTGCAAGTCTATTGGCCAAGACTTTTCTTGGTAGAGCCATCGAGCCGACGCTGGCGCGATTTGAGGGAGTTGACCAGTGAGGCGGCGACCGTTAACTATGCGACAGTGGAGCGCTAGCGATGCTTCTTGTCGTCGTTTTGGCTGGCGATCTTGACGGAGTGGTGCCGTCACTTTTGGTCGCCGTGGATAGAGCTGTGCCCATGCGACAGTAGCGCAGATTTAAGGGGAAGGAGGAGCCGGTGGCTACTTGTCGTTATGGTGTGGAACCTGTTGGCTCTGCTTCAAGTTGCGGTGGTGATTGGAGTGGTTGACCGGTGGCAAGTTGTTTTAGATCTGGAGTAATGATGGCCGTGGTAGCACGGATCTGGACCGGAGGGCGGCGAATAACGGTTGTGTGGCGCCGTCCGACGCTGGTGGCGCAGAGCTGCTTCTTCATCTTCTTTTCTTTTTGTATATATTTTTTTGTTGCTCTATCAATTTTGTGGCGGCTTGTGATGTTGGTAACCCCGGTGGCGTTACCTTTTGTCGTGGTGCCACCGCGGAGGTTGTGGTGATAGCGGTGGAGCTATCTGGTTGCCAGCGGCGGTGTGCATCTTGACGGGAGGACAATGGCAAGTAGTGCCAGGTGGCGTTGCCGATTGAGGCTTGGGCCTTCGAGGCCGTAGCTTTTTCTGCTCTCTTTGGTTTTATTGGTTATTGTTGTAATTGTTCCGGCTATGGTGGCCGCTGATGGTGCCACGACTCCGGTGGCGATGCGATGGTTGTCCAAGAGTGGCATTGTTTGTCAGGATGCCGGGGTTTGGACGACGTTGCACCACTTGGCAGTGATCTTGATTAGTGCGGCGTTGCCTTGTTGCTGCTGACCGTGGCGGACAGAGTGGCGTCGGGTGAAGCCGTAATGGTGTGGCGCTAGTGCCTTGCAGGAGGAGTCGATCACACGGCATGATCAGCTTCTTCCTTTTTATTTTTTTGGATGTTGTTGTATCTGCTCCGACAACTTCATGCCGACGGTTTGTGACATCGGAGATCAAAGTGTTTGCGCTGGTGAGAATCTTGATTGAGGTGGTTACGCCGGTGGCGGCGCTGCTACTGGTGCTTATTTTCCTTTTGCTGGACTTTTTTCCCGGAGGTGCCGTTGGTGGCTTGCAGCACCTTGCTGGTTCTCTTTGCTGCTCTGGTAGCTTTGCAATGACCGGAGATGGTGACGTCCTGACCTTGTTTGTGATTGTGCATGCATGGGCCTGTCGTGTAGGCATTGCTGATGGTGGCGGCGTTATTGTTTACGGTGTTGACCATGGGGGCAAAGTGATTCTGTCGGTTGGCCGCCGCGGCAATTTTCAAGACAATGAGGAGACTGTTTGAAGGGGGTTGGGATTCGAGACCCACGGTGGTAGTGTCGTCGGTTGGCTACGGCGGCGATTTCTAAGTTGTACGATCAAAGTATTATATGACGTGATTACGTTTTCTTGAGGTCAATCGGTTAGGCTAGCGGGTCTCACGGATGGCGCCAAAATGTTGCTGCTAGAAATATGATCTGCGTATGTTGCGGAACCCGAGCTTGGACCGATGACCTGCAAGACAGAAAACGAGTGACCGCCGGGTGGGGTTCCCGGCGGAGAACTCTCCGATGCTTAAGTCAGAGCGCAGCTACATGATAATGACTCTGAAAAAGCATGAATGTGTGTAGTTGTCCCATACCTGGGGGGTAGACCCCTTTATATAGTGATAGGAAGAAGAGCCCTAGTAGGACTGGGCCGTAGGCTAGATGTGTTAGGATCGCGTTAGGATCCTTGAGGATAACGTCACGATCCCTGATAAGATAATTATCGGTCTCCCAGTTTGACTAGGATTGCTGGGTATTCTCCAATTATTGAGAGTTATATTTGAGGTATATTAGAGAAGGAAAAAGAACATTAAACAATTTCTCTCCCCAGGGATCAGCTTCTTTGGTTGATAGGAACAGATTGCCTGGGCTTCCCTGCATCCGATCGACTCATACCCCCAGCCCCATGTCCAGGATCTTATTGGAGTGGCTTGGATCTTCATAGACACCCCTGCTAAGCTCAGTGATGCTGTTGGCCAATATAACTCGGTAGAGATCATGTAACATTCAGTTGGATTCCTCGATGTCTAGTCAATAGCTCAGAGCTCGTCTGACTAGGTATATCAAAGAGTAGACATAACTTCTATGGGAACTTCTGTTTTGTTGTGTTCTTTTGCCCTTTTGTCATTGGGATATCTAAATTCAACACCTCATAGCTTGTTGTTGCCTTCTCTCTTTTTTTCCCCCTTCTTTTTTCTCCTTCTTATGTGAGTGTGATATGGAGAAAAAAGATGCAATGAAGAGTTGACGTGTGGCATGCCACATAAGCCATGCCACGAGCACAACCATTCACTCTCTGAGTACCTATGAAGCACCGGTGCGGCACTTGGAGTGAAGCACCGGCACCGGATACGCGTCGGGTGTGGGTGCGGCACCGGTGCTTGTCAGGTGTGTGTCCACCTTTTTTCTTTAATTTTTTTAATTTCTTAAATCCCGGGTGCGTATCGGCTCAGATCTCACCACCGGCGACCACCGGCGACCATCGGGAACTCTGGCGGCTACTGGAAATCTGAGAGGAGACACGGGAGAGAAGAAGGAAGAAGAAGAAGGAGGAGGGGACTTACCGGCGACCCACTGTGGCGTCCCCGTGCGCCGAGTCCCAGCAACCCACTGCGGCGAGCGCCGTGCACCTGCTTCGGTGTACTACGTCGATGTTTCTTCTTCTCTTCTGTTTTTTCTTCTCTTCTTCTGTTTTGACTTGTAATGTTATAGGTTATATTATTTAGGACATTAGTTTTATTATATTATGTAAGGACCCCAATGTTAAGTTATTATATAAACCAACCCCACTATTTCATAGAAATAGAAGTGATAACACATAAAAGCTATATTATGTTCAGTTTTAAAATTTTAATATTTATAGAACAACCCATTAAACTTAACTAATTTAGTCGAAAGCTTTAAAATTTACAAAAGAACCCATTAAACTTAAAAACTCACTACTTTGGTTGGAATATTAATATCTTTTCACATATATCAAACACATATTATGATTATTAAGATTTAAATTGTTTAAAAATTAAATACTAAGTATATATAATTAAAAAAATATTTATGAAATATGCCGTATCCCCTCCGCACCCGTATCCTAAAATTTTTAAAAATGCCGTATCCGCGTATCCGCACCCGCACCTGAGTCCGTGCTTCTTAGCTGAGTACACTAAATAAACGTAAGAAATGACAATGCCATTATAATTACGATATCATGTCAAGAGCATGCATGGAATGGCGGACTCGTATGTATGAACCTAAGGACGCAAGAAATGAGAAGTCGGTATATGCATGTGAAGGGGACAAATAAAAGGTCCATGCAACAGTTGAATTTGTAGGCAGAAACCAGCGAATTTTATGGGCCAGGCAGTAAGGTGTTTTACCACTAGAATTATGTCAGTGATGAAAAATTTACCAGAAAGTAAAATTGAAGTCATGAGAGCAGTCAGAGCACAAAAAAAATTCGTAACGTTAATGAATCGACAAGGAATTGATAAACAACTAACTAAACGATATCAAAAAAAAATAAAAAAAATTAGATGATGTAAGTTAAACCCTTATACTTCAAACTACGTAGCAATTTTTACAAAGTTGTTTACGCCTCCAACAAATTCAATCCCTAAAGAATCAATTATCCTGCCTATAGTAAAATCTGTAGAAACACAATTATAAATGGATTTGTGACATCAAACCTCCTCGTAGACTAACTAGGTTTAGGATTAGATACCAATTTTTTGTGGAGAGTTGAGATCTTCAAAGCCCTAGGTTTAGGCATCTATGTGTTGACATAGATTTGTATCCTAACCTATCGCTACTCATCGCTGCCAATAATTGGAGCGAAGTCCCCATTTTGGAGGCTCATTAGAGTTCTTGCAATAGGAAGTCCGGACTAATCACGGTAGTTTGAGGCGTGAGTTTGCAAGACAGAACCATAATATGAGGTTAGTTAGTATTGACGTACATGTGAAGTCGACTGAGAATTTGACTGAATCTCTAACCAAGAATATACCAAAAGTTGGATGAATGAAATCTAGAGAGATCTAATTAAACCCACGGTAACTCAACCCATTACTAGTCCAAAGCTAGTCTCTGGGTTTTAACGGGTAAAAACAAGTTACTAAGGGTTTGTTTGGTAACGCAATTTTATTACTTAAAACTAAAAATTTTCAATGATTTTAAATTAAGTGCGTTGGATAACGTACTTTTCCTACCACCCAATTTTTTTTTTTTTTTGAGTCGCCCATGACTAACTTGTCACTGAACATGCTCACTGGGAGATCATTAAAAAAATTTCTCACTTTGCCGTCATTTCCTCCTTTTCTGCCTGCTCTTCTTCCTGATCAATTCTTTGCCGCCTTCTCATCTGCCTCCTCTTCTTCCTGATTGATTTTCGAATCCGTGTACTTCTCAACCTGAAGCACCAATCTCTTCTCACTATATACCTACCACAATTGCAGGTGCATAATTTCTTTTCTTTTCATGGTGCTTTATTATGCCGTTTAATCTGTGAGTGTAATTAGGGCTTCTTTTCCATTTGTTTGTTCTGATATTGGATTGACTGCTTGCTTTGTGAAATTATAAATGACTCTTATGATTTTGATCTGGGCTTTGAAACAAGAGTAGTGCTTCATGAATATAATTGCAATTTAGGTTTCTTCATGAATATGATCTTGGCAGTGACACACACATTAGTGTAGCAGAAAGGAAAAAGTGCCTAGCTTGGAAAGAATACGATGTGCATATGTTGGCCAAATTTTCTCAATAAGCTTCCTGTAATTCTGCAAGTTATGATATGGTAAGAACATCATCATGTCCTCCCAATTTGTGCTACTTTTTTCTAGCTCAATCTTAGAGGATTTCAATTCGATGCATGCATCTGTTCGATCGAGTGTTTCAGAACAAGACTATCATTACCACAAATTAGTTGGTACAAGTTTCATTAAACATCATGATAGAAGACGAGAAAAATATTGTCTTTTAGAAATTGTTCTCTGCTTGTGGTGCATTTTTATCGCTGAAGTTTTTAAGATCATTACTATTGTAATCTTGTACGATAACAAGCAAAGTCGAGAGAGGGAGGGAGGGGGAGAGAGAGAGAGAGAGAGAGAGAGAGAGATTTCCATAAATGAACTTCCTGTAAAACTTCTATGTACAGGGCACATGTTGTTCTAGATCATAAAGCATGGCCTTAGTTAGATGGGTCTTAGTTATCTGGAAAATTGGTGAAACGAATCTGTACGTCACCATAAACGAATTAGATATGAAGAGCACTAAAGAAAAATGATTGAAATGTTCTTACAGCCTTACTTTCTCCTAAAAGATGTAGGATAAGCTTCCTGTAATCCTGTAAGTAATGATATGGTAATAAAGCATCATATCCTTCCAATTTGTGCTACTTTTTTCTAGCTCAATCTTAGAGGATCTCTATTTTGTTCGAGCATTAAATCCGCAGAGTAGTCGGCCCTCAAAAAGCGCGTTTGGAGCCTAGCTGCTGTTTTCTTACGAATTGCAGCATCCTGGGCATTCGGAGCCCAGTGCTAACTTGATTAAAGCATGCAATTAAGTACATCGTATTTGCACTGGTCTTCACTTGCAGCTATATGATGACTTTTAATGTAGGTATGTGGATCATCCTTATTTAGGGTTGTCAATTACATTAGACGTACAAAGACTTGACTACCATCATATTTGTGGGTTTGGGCCGCCCCGGGATCATACTGTTTCTGGGTGAAAATGCCATCTTTTGGGACATTGAACACTGCACCAGTAACCTTACTTGAATAGTATGTACATAGCCCTTTTAACTTTCCCTTTTCCCATTCATCTTGCACAGAATCATGGAGTTGTAAGCAGCTTGCTGTGTCGTAGTCAATATGCATATACATGGTTTCTTTGGGCTAGCTTCAGACAGGAGGTTCTTGGTACATCATATTTGTTTTGCGTAGTAGTATTTTAACAGTGTAGTACTTTATAGGAATGGCTTCTGATGACGGTTCAAGAACGAACTTGAAGGATCTAGAAGTATAGAAATTTTTCATAGCTGTATGCGTTTTAGAAGCATCGAATGGTGGAAAGTCTGGAGGTAGTTTGAAAAAGCCATCATGGGATAATTTAATTGAAAAAAATGGAGTAGAAAGTATTGTCCTTAGTCAAAAGTAACTCAGGGAATTATTTGACACAAAAGATAGTGTATGGTCAAGAATAATTGGAAAGACTGGTAATCGTTGCAATCTTGTGAACAAACATTGTGAATTGGATGACTACATAAAGGTACAATTTCGTTAATGCTTATATACATTTTTAGAAATACGAAAAACTATTTATGTGTAACTAAATGTCAAACTAGTGTACTGCAGGCAAATCCAAGTGCTACAATTTCGATGTATTCGACTACAGTATGCAAATGAGATGAAAGCATTCTTCCATGGCATTGGAGCAATTGGGAAGGTAGCGTAGGGTCCATCAAAGGATGGGTTGCCTACTGGTGTTGGGCCATCTTTTCAAATACACTTGGATGATGACTTTGATGCACCTCTTACACCCTGATGACGTACCAAAATCAAGTCATAAGAAAGATAAATCAGAGAAGCTTTGATGACCAACTTGCGATGGTTCTTAAAACCTTGGAGAAATCGAACGGGTCAAACATGGGGAGTGCAACTGTATTCTATATGAGATGCAAACATTTTACAAATGACTGACCACTTATACATTGTTGCATGCAGTAGTTTTTGTGAAAAAACAGTGGATAATGCTAAGTCAAACATAAAAAAAAGTTAGAAAAACTTGATTACAAATGAATGGAAAAAAGGCTAGGACTTCTGTGAAGTGCCCATGGTTGGTTTAGTGTTTTCATTAGGAATGCAATAATTAAATAATTGTTGCACTAGTACAACGTTAATATTAGATCTTATCTCTTCTTCTTCTTTTTGTTTCCTCTTGGAACGTGATCCCTGGCATTTTTGTGTCATATTTTCATGATGCTGGTTGATGTTGCTTTAATGATGTATGAGCATTTTATTCATGTTTATCTTTTATTGCACTGATTATTGACTATAAATCATTATAAACTTATATTGTCCTTAAACAAATCGAATAGAATGGTGATCACAAACCAAAAAGATGCCTTAAGTGTCGTTGCAACCATTCGCATAATGAAAAACTTGAAACAAATATGTTTTAAGAGAAAACAGGATACAAATTTGTTGTTGAGTGGAGTTGGATACTTGGACGAGATAATAAATGAGAATTCTCCTTGTTCTCAGAAGATTTGGAGGATGTCAAACAAGCATTTTTGAACATTTGTAATCACTTTCCCGCTCGAGGGTGGCTAAAAGATAATCAGTTATGTTTCCATACACTTGTATTGTCCTTAAACAAATTGAACCAGAATGGTGACCACAAACCAAAAGGATGCCCTAAGTGTCGTTACAACCATTCTCATAATGAAAATTTTGAAACAAATACATTCTAAGAGAAGACTAGATGCCAATTTGTCGCTGAGTGGAGCTGGATACCTAGACGAGATAATAAATGGAAATTCTCCTCGTTCTCAGGAGATTTGGAGAATGTTAAACAAGCATTTTTTAACATTTGTAATCACTTCCGCACTCGACGATGGCCAAAGGATCGTCGTTATGTTTTTATACAGGAGAAGATAACAATGTTTTTGGTAATTTTTTGAACCATAGCATAAGAGCTCATTTGGTCAAACAAAGATTCAATCATTCAATACATACCATACATAGATATTTTCATGAAGTGTTATTGGTGATGCTAAATTTTTTAAAGGAAATGATTGTTTCTATCACATATTATACTCATGCTATCAGATTCATACCATCGTCGCCTTAGGCAAATATTTCAGCTACAAATACAAAGTTAAATCACGTTTACATTTTAGGTGAGATTTTTTTCAATGAATAGGAGAGTGCTCATGAACGTAATTTTATATTCATGTGTAAGCTTATATGGTTGTTACCTTTTTGGTTGAAAGGTACTGTGGGTGCACTGGTTGAAGGGCACATCAAGTGTTATATAATGCTTATCAAAACATGTTGTTATTGTTCATATGGTAATTCGGGAATTATCTATAGAGTACTTAGTTTTTTGAGATCCAATCATCGACGACTTTGATAAGACTTTTAAGTTAAAAAATACTTCTTGAAAAGATAATAGGATCAAGTAATTAGGCTTGAAGATTTCAAAATTAAATAGTCAAAGTGGGTAATTGTTGGGATTTATTGTTAAATCTCATGAGTTTGATTCATTAATTATGTGATATTAAAAAGAGGTGTTTCACTCTCTTTGCGTGCAATTTTCCTAGAGGGTGAGCCTAGTTAGATGAGCTAGGCATCTTTGGTCTAGGTTATATCATACGTCTATAGCACATGCACTTGAGCAATAAGAAATTGTCACTGCTCTGCTACTGTCGATGGGTCGGAGTTGGGCTGAGTTGGGTTGCGTTAATTGGATTTTTACAGAAAAATATGATAACTTAAAAGTTGACCCAGCCCAACTTGGCCCACGTTTGGCCCAGAGTAAACCTAGCCCTAAAATGGACCCATCCTGATCTTGGCCCGACATAATTTCATCTGTCAATGAATTTATAAAATTTGCATCTTAGGAACATAGCATGTGGGTTTCCTGTTTCAAACAGCATAATTGGAGATTGAATGAAGTTGATAATTTATTTTGAAGTTTAGTGACAAAGGTTTTCAAGGAGGGGAAAAAAAAAAAGGAGAATAAAGGATGGCCTAGATTGCACCACGCGGCATAATAACATTTTTTTGTTGATAATTCTGTGTGGCTATCCCAGGGTGTTTCATTTTATTATTTAATCTCATCCTCTCGTCTTGTTCATTTTTAATTAAAATCAATTACTTTTGGATCTTATTCGGTTCTCACTAATTTGATGTGTTCACACTCAAAGCGAGTTCCTTCTCTCAAAAAGTATTTACATTTAATTCAAATTCTGGTAAAGTAGCTCGAATATGGTGGTTTGACCCTTACCCTTAAAAAAAAACTGTTACCCTTCGGACTGAAAATTTTTGAACTAAAGCGAACCAAACACTATCGATTTGGACGGTTCAGTTTAGTCGGTTCGGATCGATTTGTGTCCATCCAAAAGTTATACCTTTGTCACATTTAACATTGAAGTTATTACTTCTCTAAATTGCACATAATCTTCTTACATTCAATATCTAAGTGTTCGTGTCATAAAATATAAGTACTATTCCATATACCTATAACATTACAAGAAATACTCAATTGTGTATTTGTCATTGATGTACGAAAAAGGACAAGTAAATTTGTAAAGGATATTGATCACTAGACTTCTATGTTATAAATGTTCTCGTTATTATCTTTTATTTAACTTTCAGGGTTTTGTTTATTTTAATTTGCTTAATATCATGTGAAAATAATCAACGGATGTCACTAGGAATAAATTAACATATTGTAGGTCGATTCGGTTCGGCTATTGATTGATTTCATAAAAGTGAACCATGAACTAGACCGACCCGATGTTGATTTGAGAAACATAAAATTGAATCGTCAAAATTATTAGACGTTCGAATTGAATCGGTTTGGTTTGAACACTTCAGATCAATTTGAACGATTTGATGCTCACGCCTAATCCCAACTCTTATTTAAAAGTTAGGATTGGATGGAATGGAATGGAATGGGAAGGGTTAAATTTTAATCCAACTCATATCTAAAATGTTAAGGATGAGAGTAAAAGACTAATTGTCGCTATAACTTTACCTAAAACAATAAAACACTTTTAGCGAATATCGCTAAAACTTTGCTCTCCAACCTAAAAGCCCCGCTTTCTCCCCCGCACTTTAAACCCTTGGCTCTGTCTCCCAAGATGAAGCCTTTTCCCCTCGGCTACCTCAGTTCACGCCGGTACACTGCCTGTTTGAAGGCCTCAAGGCCCTCAACGCCGTGCGCAGCAAAACCTGACTCTCTATACAGAAGGATCTCAGCAGTGGGTGCACCCACTGATTCTGTGGTGCCAATTCTTGATCAGTGGAATCAAGAAGGCAAAAATGTTGAAAAGATAGAGCTTCAAGCTATGATTAGGAAGTTTATATTCTACCTCGAGGTTTTATTCTTCTCTAATTTCGCATTTCTATTAACACCGTATGTTTTTGGCATTACATTCTTTTCTTTTCTTGAAATTTAAGCAGATGGGTTGTCATACAATTGAACGTGTTTACAGCCATGAATCTTGCTTGGTGTATATGTGTGAGTTAGAGCTTAAACTCATAATGGGCTAAGAGTCTACAAAAGATTCAAACGCGCTCTCGAGGTTTTTATGTACTCTTATTTACCATTACTACCAATACTGTATGGTATTAGCATTGGAAACTTTTTTTCCTTGAAATTTACCCAGATGGGTTGGCCCAATTCACCAGTTTGAGTCTTATTCTGCAAAACCTTGCCACGCCCATGAATTTTTGTCCGCACGTTATTTACTATTTAGACACCAAGTAGTTATTCCCTCTGATCCATGGTTTTTGTCCCTTTGACTTCTTATGAATTTGCTAGGATTTAAATAGAACGTCTATATCTTGAAGTTTGCTAGGAAATTGATGACAAATTACATAAGTCTTGTTTGACAAGGCATGCTAGGGTAAATGCAAAGCAAAATGCCAATATCTGCATGTCCTATTCTATTCTAGGAATCCACTAATAGTCAAACGGAGCAAAAATTATTCAAGGGAGGAAGTAACATATTGTTGCTAATGTACTTTTTAGCTGTAAATGAGATGTGAAAAAGCATTGTAGGGCCATATTGATTTAAGCAAGTGTTATCCACTGTATAGTAGAGGATTTAAGTTTCATTGGCATTTTTTTATAATATTTATTAGATTTTCTTGTATGAAGGCAAAGGATTGATTACAAGTGATTACTTGTTATTCTTAGTGAGAAGAAAGTTTGAAGCACGGTTTTGAGTTTCCTAAGTGTGATGCTGAGTGGTCCAAATACTTGCAATGAATGATATGAGGAAATTCTTTAGATTAAATTGCAGTGGCATTTGTTTCTAGTTTCTATCATTTTCTCTTATAGAAGCCGGAGGATTACAAGAGGAATTGTTTTGCTTTGGAACTTGTTTCAGTTTCTGTTGGATTTCCTTGTATGAAGCTTATGGATTAACTTATTCCAAAACTTGAATCTTAGCCTAAAGTCATGAGACTAATGCTAAACGGCTCAAACTTTTGTACAAAAATAGGCAGCCAAGTTGATGTGGCTTCTGTGCTCCAAGCATTTTAAAATACTGAGGTTGAGGGTCTGCTGCTTAGAAACAAGAGACACAGTCCACAAAGGTCTTAGAATATGGGTCTTCGATCATGGTTAATTTCTTAGATGTAGTTTCCCATTCTTTGTCATGCAAAATTCACCGGTGTTTATAGTCCTAATTATATATGTGTTTGGTTTAACATCAAACTTCTGTTTATTAGGTTCATTTATGTAAACAGTTGTCATATTTTAAGTATTCAAGTCAGTGTCAACAAAAACTTAATTCTGCTGGCCTTCTGGAGACGGTGGTCACTCGAACACCATTCATTTCTCTATCACTTGAACTGAAGGCTCGCTAACGAGTGGATATTGCACTTGCACTGCAGATGTTGAAAACTGCGGTTACTCTTGTCTTTGGATATATATTTTTTTTCTACACGCATATATATCTGCCTATTTCTACATCATGTCATTTCTCTGTGTATATCGTAGTGAAGATAATCTGTATTCGCTTTCTTTAACAACTTCTGAAACATTTTCGAGTATGAAGCCTATATATCAACCAAATTCTGTATTGGTTACTCAATTTCAAGTCCTAGTAGTCAATAATATCATGATATGTAGCTTGTATTGTTATAAATGGAGAGTAGTCAATAGTATCATTAATGCCTTTTCAGATTTCCGAGTGGACGACGGATAAAAGATACATTTCCCTTACACCTGGTGATATTGCAACCAGGATGCATTGGATGACAAGAGTTCATGGCATTGAAGAACTGGAGAATTATTTCAAGAACATCCCTCAGCAATTAAAAGACTTGGATGTTTACATTGCCCTGCTGAACTGTTATGCCCTTGTCAGATCTGCGGAAAAAGCAGAGAACGCCATGCAGAAACTGAGGGACATGGGCTATAGGAAACCGTTGGCCTACAATGTACTAATGAACCTGTATTATCAGGCAGGAAGTTGGGATAAGATGGATTGCCTGATGCAGGAAATGGATGAAAAGGGTATCTATTTTGACGTCTATACATTAACCCTTCGCCTTAGTGCATATTCTGCTGCTTCTGATAGGGAGGGAATAGACAAGATTCTGAAAAGGATGGAATCTGATCCCCGAATAGTTATGGACTGTGATGCTTATGCTGCTGCATCAAATGGGTATTTGAAACTTGGGTTAGTGGAGAAAGCTTTGGAAATAACCAAAAAGTTGGAGGGACTCATACCAACCTCGAAGAAAAGAACTTTTACTCTTGATTGCCTGCTCAGACTATATGCTTGGACAGGGAAGAAAGATGAGCTATATCGGATCTGGGAATTGTACAAGAAGGAGAAGATATTCAACAAGGGGTATATTAGCATGCTGAGTGCGTTAAATATTCTTGATGACATTGAAGGTGCTGAGATGATCTTTGAAGAATGGGAACTCAGGGGATTATCATACGATTTTCGGATCCCTAACTTCTTGATCGCTGCTTATTGTAGACACGGTCATCTAGGGAAAGCCGAGGCCCTTGTAGACAAGTGGGTAGTCAAAGGGGTTGATCCTCTATCTTCTACGTGGTTTACATTGGCAGGTGGGTATATTGCAGATAATCAGGTCCCAAAAGCTGTGGAAGCATTGAAGAAAGCAATTTGTGTGTGTCCACCAAATTGGAAGCCTAGAATGAATACTATGGTGGCATGTTTGGAATTCTTGGAAAGGCATAAAGATGTGGAAGTGAAAGAAGAGTTCACACGATCACTGGAAGGGGAAGGTGTTTTTACAGAATTTGTGCGTGATAAATTGCTTGGCTTTGTGAAGGATGGAAAATCAGAGTCCCAAGCAAACAGTCAAATGGAAGAGGATGTTGAAGAAACGTAAGAGATTCTGGTGCCACGCGAGGTAGTGTCTTAAAGTCTGGAACTCACTGTTTTAATCTGATTATGGAAGAGAGCAACCAATATAAGCTTTTAAATTAATACTGCATTAGATAATCAAGATGGTATGCAGTACGCACATCCCAAGTTTTAAGAATGATAGCATTGTTTCCGTGGGACTATTCTGCGTAAATCTGATGACCCTCCTTCACTTGACTAGTGTATGCTAACTATTTTAGTTCCTTTTTCTAGTGAAATATATGGTGCGTTGAAAATGATAGCTTCTTTGTTCTGATGTATCTGGTTTTAACCTTCCATAATGGCTGTCTATGAAGAGTTGGCATGAGGAACTAGTTCTCTTCACATTCTTAGTTCCAATATATGAGAGAATCTACCCGATGCTTAGTATGTAGCCTGCTTTAGCCACCCCTGCTAAGCTCAGTGATGCTATTGACCAATATAAGTCAGTAGAGATGCTTTGTTGCTACCAGTGCTGTACTTCAGTCGAGATCACGTGACATTGAGTTGGATTCGTCTATGTCTAGTCAATGCTCAGAGCTCATCTAACAAGGTATTGTAGAGTATAGACGTAACTTCTATGGAACTTGCTCTACTTTAGTCTGTTCTGCTGCTTTTTCTTCTTTGCGATATCTAAATTCCAGATCTCATAGCTTCTTGTTCCTTTATTTTTTAATGACAGTGTGATATGGAAAAGATAACGTCTCGATTTAGATCTTCCCTTCTTTCTACCATTGTGTGAGAAAAAAAAATAGATTTTCCGATATCCAAGGCTGAGTTAGGATGGGCTTCTGCTCCCAGGTAGAAACTCGGTTGACACTGGGCTGCTGCTAACCCTAAGCCGACCTTCCTGAAGTGGACCTGCATATCTCATCATAGGGTCACAAAAATCTGGAGCTCCTCGGTTAGAAATAGAGCTCCTGCTCCAGATTATGCATTAGCTCAACTTTGCCAACCTTCGCGCTCTCATTTCTGCTCTCGTACCTGTACTTCCGGCTTAAGTTCCCTCGGGTCAACGTATACTTAATGCTTGGAGTTCCAAAGTCTCTAGTCCAAGAGATTTCTTCCAGTTGGCATTTTTTCTCCCTTGTCTTAGCTGCATTTCACACCCTTCTCAGTGCTTAAATGGAATTTCGGGATATCTAAGAGATGGAATTATCTAGAAAGCTAAGGACCTGGAACTTCATGATGAAATGCCAACTTAGACCGATATTTACTGAAACGGATACAACGGAGCTGTGTCCATTTCGTCGGCGGTGTTGACTTCAGTTCATGGAGCAAAGATTTCTCTTTTGGGGTGAAAGATACATCTTATTGCTCAAAAAATCACAAGTACAAGATACTCTTGAAAACGGGGTATTAAACAAGAACATCCCTTCTATAATACGTGAAACCAAGATTTAGACATATACTAGCCATCAAGAACTCCATGAGAAATTCCCCAAGCATTATACATCTATTGATGAGTGCTGTGGGAAGGAACTTTTTTTCAGCTTCTAACACGCAGCTGTATCAGCTTCTTAATCAATTGCAAACATTCTTTTACAGATCGCTGTTCATCTACAAAAATTCTTGTATCTCTCTCATTCAATATCATGTGGACACAGTAGCAAGCCTTCAGATTCGAGCTTGGAAGCTTTTACTCCTTAACTTCTGAATAGCAAATCATTACATATGTTTTCGAGTGTGCCAGGTAGTATCAATGTTCAGTTTTATCAGCACCCCAGTACACAGAATTTGTACATGGGGAGCTCAAAACAGGCGGTCACCATCTTCCGCATTTGCAAGGCATAATGAGCATATATCATCTGCAGTATAGTTCCCCAAGCCTTTAGTTTGGCTTTAGTTCTCAGTTCCAATCGAGCAAATACTGCACGGTCTTGTACCATTGGTCCCAATCATTGAAGACGGTCGAAACGAGAAACCTTGATGCGAGAAAATTAGAGGCAAAAGAGGAGACAACTATTACGGAGTATACAGTATATCTAATAGTTACGATTATGAGTTTAATTTGCTCTGTGTTGTCCATTTACAACCTGCATGTATCATAAGTTTGAATGTGTGTGTTCCATTAATGACTTGTTGGCCATTCTCATAAAGTTGCATTTTGTTGTGTTCCCATTTTTTCATGTCAAATCCGTAGCGTTGTCAACCTTGACTGGTAAAACAATTTGTTAGTTCTACTCTCACCAGAAACCTGCTATCAGATTTAGTTATTGGAAATGGAAGAACAATGGGACAGAAAAAAGGGGGAAGGTATAAGAAAAAGGAAAATTTGTGCATGCCCACAAAGTCCACAAATTGGGTCATTTGGTGATGATACATAAATTCAACAATTCCTGGTATGTTCCAATCTAACCAAACATCCAAGATTTTTGGCAGCAACCTCGTAGTAAGAATATTCTATAACCTCCTCACTATATAGCAACAATCAATTGTCGATAAATATTGCTAGTTACTTTTTTGCAGATGTCTTTGTCGACAATTTTCTATGGTGCATTTTTAGCGTCGTTAGTAAAAAGTGACAAAGTGCATTGTGTTACTATGTTGTAGGTTCTAGGCTACTTTTACAATTTGGGTTGCAGCCAACTTCTTTTGTTAATGTGGAAGGATATAGGCTGCAACTTCGGCCGTAGGAATAGCTTCAATTCTCTCATATAGTGATCATTAATCGTTACTAAATATTGCTAGCGACATTTTTGAAGAAATCTTGAGCAACAAATGCCGACAACAAATTATCAGAAACCATGAAAGTTGAAAGTGACAGGCTAATTGAATTCAACTACATAAACAAACACAAACAAAATGTCAAGCAAATGAGTCAATTTCGTCAACCATGCTTCAAAGAAATTTTGTGCAAACTTCTCTCAAAATATTTGTACTTCTTTAATGGGGTTGTTAGTGAGCCTTTCGAAGTCTCCGCCATGGGTGTTGATTGTGCCAACTATGCTGCTAGTGTAGAAATATGCAAGTCATTGGAAGGGACAACTCCCTATTTCAACCAACAGGAAGTACAAGATATTAGCAACCATCCAATTATATTAGCGGATCACTTCATTGTTGCAATGAAAATTCTTCCGTCCTCTAGATGACTCACCTAGTTAAAGACATAATCTGTTCAAATCAGTTGAGTTGAGCTGATATAAGGTCGTTTAGCACGACTTGAGCACTTCTAACACGTAAAAGTAGAAAGAGAAGCAATAGAAATGGGTGTTATAACGTGAAAAGATGTGTCCATTATGCTTTTTGAGGCTATGATTTGCCAAATTAATTGAGGCAATTCCTGTCTGTCTTTTATGACAAATATGAAATTCATATCTTTGAAAACTTTGGTGGTAGCAATTCTTGCCATAATGAATTTTACTCAAAACTTCCTAGAGGACTCTCAAAGCCATTGCTCCATAGGCCCCATTGGCTCCCAACAAAAGGGCTGATTTGGAAGTTTTTGTATTTGGAATCCCAGTGCCCAAAATCCTTTAAAATGGTGCAAATAAAAGGAAATTTTATATTTTTTTTCCGGCTTGAATAAGTTTTCCTTGTGCAATAATGCCCAATAAGCTTCTTCCAAAAATGTTTTTTCACTTCTTCTGGAGCAGAGATGCCAATGAAAATGCTTCAAGATTAGGAGCCCAAGAAGGCAGAAAAGTTTGGAACATAGGATGAACTAAAGGCAATATTGGGACACACCAATAAGCGTAATAGTGTTAATGTTTTATGCCTTCTTTTCTTGTCCTTATCAAGTGTTAATTAATGAGTTAGGCACAATTGTCCTACTAGAGGTGGTCCAGCAACTAATCAATCACCCACAAAAAAAGTGCTTAGCCACTCCTTGTGGAGTCTACTGTCTGGTTATTTATTGCCCTAGAGTCAAGCTCGTAAACTTTCAATCATAAATGGGTCTCAAAGTGGTAGAACATGTTGTAGCGCGTGCCATCGGTGTTCTCAACTATTTAAGATCGTTAAATATGTCATACGAGAACTTCCTTTTTCTTAATCACAGACTTGCTCTGATCTAGAGATCTTCAATGGTCAAAAGCTCAACTATCTAAAATCGTTGAATATGGTGTATGAACTTATTTCTTCTTAATCACAACCAACCCCTAATCTAACAGTCCTCAATGGTCAGAACCGAAGTTAATACGAGTGATTGATTATTCAATCAAGGAAAAAAAAAATGGGCAGAAGCAAGCTCTTCTGGCGAGATATACATCAAATATGGATCCCCCGCAGCGCAACAAGAAAAAGCTACCTCTTGGGATAAGGTTTTTGCACGTATCACTGAACAGCAAATTAATTCAGAACCAGAAACAAATTCAATAAAAAGGACCATTTTCAGCAATAATTCGATATCCACAGCCGAATATAACATAGAAAGGAGATATTTACACCAGCTAGCCATAGTTCCAAAGATGGCCAACATCATGGCGACCTTCTTCAGATACATTACTCACAAAATTCTTATAGAAATCGTCTCATATATGATGTTGGTATTGTTTCATATCTCATCTCACTTCATCTTCTTTCACAAACTATACAAAAAGGAGCGAGGGAGGAGAACCTGAACTCGACATCAGAAAAGGGCAAGGCACAGAAAGAAACAACAGCAAAGGAAAACTGTAACTCTGAACAGAGACTTGTCAGCCTGCATCTCCTGCCTTCTCAACCTGGGGCTACTAAACCCCTCCAAATGATACGAATTAGGATAAGCATATAAACTCTCTGAATTCCCAAACACCCTCGCATAAACCATCTCTCCAAACATTCCCATCGCAAGATTAGCAGCACCCGTCGATGTACTACCCCCAAAGTTGAGCAAAGGCGCAGAAGAATCTTGTTCGAAACTTCCATATGGCTGCGGAAGAGACTCTAGATTTTGGTAAGGATTGCGATATGGGAGTTGCTGACCAGTAGGCGAAGGCACCAAAGCTTGGGTACCACAAGCAGGTGGTCTTGGTGGGATGACCAATTCCAATTTGGGTGCCTTGCCGCCTTCGGGCTCAGCTTCGGAAAGCAATTGGCCCCGGCCATAAAGAGGGACCACGGTTGTGTGGGATATTTCAGCCTTGCAAACTGGGCATTGTGGGTGTTCGTCTGAAGCAAGGGTGGCACTCTGAAAGTGGAACCACTTGTAGATGCAGGGCCAGCAATAGAGGTGGCCGCAAAGAGTAACCACCGGATCACGTGCAAAGTCCAGGCAGATGTTGCAGTCGAAGCAGGGGGGGGTTTCACAGAGTCAGCTCCTGCAGCTGGGATGGATTTCCATTCCTTGGCAAAGTATTGCTCAAATGGCATATTGGTGACAATTAAAAAAAATTGTCGTAGTTGGATAGTCCTTCGAACACTGAGGAAATGCAAAAAAGAAAAAGTAATTCAGTGCCAGTGCTTCAACTGGTTAATAATAACAGTAACCGCTAAATATTACATCAAGTCAAACTTGCAACAATACGCGAATGTAAATGCAGAAGAAGAGATAATGGAATGGACCCACATATCTTGTTCCATGATGTTTAATAAATGGGATGATAAAGTGAGGACGACAGGCACTAGAAGCCTATTTCATTGGATCAGGCTCCGCCAATAAATCTTTCCCTTCATTGTTTCAGACTGGTTGAAAACACATATGTTAGGTGCGTGTCAACTGGATCAGCACATATGTTAGCATCTCTCACTAATACTTGTCAAACCCAACCTCTAAAGGTACTGATGGCCAAAGCAAAACGTAGAGAAACTAACAAGATTACAACTTAGGAAGCAAGTAGGAAACAAAGAAAGAATTTTTATGAGAAGAATGTTGATTCAGTCCAGTTAACTGAAGTAAATCATAAATTCCAAGACAAAAGCTACAAAAGTTATGCGAAACTTCCTAGCAAATTCCAGCTACCAATCCTTTTTGCCGACAGGACATTGATTGGGTGGAAATATAATATCTTCTAGAACATTGGAAAAACCAGTCAGATCTCATGTTTCAGCTTCTCATTGATAGAGATACACCTACCCATGCTAGATTATTTACCACATCACTCATACTACTATTTTAATATGTGGATCATGACAACTCAAAAGAAGAGGAGAAAACAGATGCAACAAGTAACCTAGACATGGAAAAAAAATGGGAAGGAAAAGAATAGATTAAATAAAACGGCCGCTAGTTTCTCACATCAAGATCTAGATGCTCACGGAGCGAAAATGAACGTTTTCTGGTATAACACAAGAATAATAAGAAATTTGGTATCTTGAGCCTATATTCTCTATACACCGGCGTTTGAGGAAAATTCTGAATTTGTTAAGGTTGATCTAAGCCACAACGCAAAGCCGTCCTTATAAATTGTGCCATCGATGAGTTAACAACACTGAATGTAGAGGACAAGGTAGGTTTGCGGGCTATTAGTATATCCAGGAGTAAAGAACTCGTTAGTTTGAAGTTTGTATCCTTTTCTAATTAAACTAGAGGAAGAAAGAACAAGACTCCAACAAAAGAAAGTTGAAATTATGCATCAATTTTCAATTAAACAAGTTTCCTTTAGCCTCAATATCCAGCTTTCAACATGATAACAAAGAAAATATCTGGATATCCACAAGGACAAACAGACATGGCAGGTACGCAGAAGGTTCAATATCATTCCCAACAAATTACCTTGGGTACCGAAAAATCCTACATCAATGAAGCCCAGATCAAAGTTTTAATACTAGAAGCTCGGAAAATGGACAATAAATCGCAAGCTAGAGTTTGGAGGTTGTATGATCCTCAAAAGGCCGAAAATACTGATTCTTTACCAAGAACTGGAACCCAAAATCAAGTTTATACTTTGAGATGAAAACCCATAATGCCAATAAACCCCAAATCGATAAATGGGCGTTTGGAAGGTCGAATCACCAGAGCTTAAATGAAACCCATCTAAAGGCAGCAACATATTTTGCAAGTTAGATGTTGAAGAGGTTGTATGAGCCTCAAAAGGCTGGAAAATTGTCAGTGTTAACCAACTAAAGTACATTTTCAACCTCCCAAAAGCGCTAAATAACCAAACAAGCTCAAGATCTATGCATCTTTTAGGCCAAGCATGCACATCTTGCAAAAATCAACAAAAACATAGATTTTTTGCAGGGTTAAAAGCACTGTACATAAAAACCGTACGAAACATATTTAGAGTTGAAGAAATAATGAAACGAGGGCGAATACGTACCGAAATGACAAAAGGGTTGTTCAATGCAAAACAGGTTTTCTGTTATACGAGCTTCAACTTCAATGGCGATTTGTATAACCTAGATAGAGAGAGAGAGAGAGAGAGAGAGAGAGTGGGATGATTTGGTAGCCGTCGGGGTTTTTATAGACCCAAAAAACAAACACGAGCCTGGCTCTGCTGGCGTGCCAACCTTGGGTGGGATATTTGAGCTTGGAGCTTTTTTTTTTTTTTTTTTGGGGGGGGGGGGGGGGGGGGGGGGGTTGATATTTGCTAATGTCCCCCCTAACTTACCTCACTTTCCACTTATAATTTTTTTTTACAGTTTATAAAATATTGCACATCATATGAAACCGTTACCGACTCAATGAAGCGACATCAATACCTCTCTTTTCTCATCACATTTTAGGTTAATGCCCCTTCAAAGCCTGTCGACCTCTCTCTCTCTTTGTTGATCCAGATCTCTATTAACATGGACGCCAGCATTACACCATCCGAACATCATTGTTCAAGCAATGTCATCGTCATCACTGTTAGAAGCTGTCAACCCCCCCCCCCCCCAACCCAACCCAACCCAACCCCTGACCATTTCAATATCACGTCGTTGCTCAAGTCCATGATTGTGTCCCCTAAATCATTTTTAACTTCACACCATTTTATTTACCTTGACAAACCTAAATCTACCAACCATCACCTGACCTGCCATGATCATCGTACCCTTCACCATCATCATCGATAACCTTTATCGCAACCACGATACTGGCAAATTCACACCCATTCTATCTGTTTATACTCCTTTTTTACTCTTTGAGGGAATGAGGTGTGTGTTGTGATTAATGGGGGGCGACTGTGGGGGGGGGGGGGGATGAGAGGAGGGGGATCCATGGCCTGTGTGTGCATAGGGCGTGTATAATGGTGGGTGATGATAGAGGGGGGTGAATGTGGTGGGTGGATGGGCATGTGCCAGGTTTATGTGGTGGTGGGGATGGGGATACAGGTCGACCGTGGGTGTTTTGTATTTGTGTGTGTATGCGCGCGGGCAATGTCTGTGGTGGTGGGGATAGGGATGGGGATGGAGGTCGACCATGGGTGTTTCGTGTGTTGTGTGTGTATGAGCGCACGCAATGTATGTGGTGGTAGGTGATGTGGCAACAACGAAAGTGGGTGGCGATTATGGAGTTGGGGGTGGTCGACACGGGTCGAAATGAAGAAGGGGGGACAAAGTTGTCATTTTTAAGAAATATCTTAGTCAATGCATATGTTGTTGACACGCAGTTAAGAAAGACCATTATGGAGCATCTTCGTATTTGGAAAGGACACTAGTGCATTAATCGAAAAAAGAGGAGGTTAAATCACACTCGGTGTATGGAAAAGGGGTTCATTTGTTTAATTTTCCTTATTTTTTAGTGTATGTGGATTCATATGCTCCACTAACATTTCGTTGTATAATTAGATGTCAGCTTTTGCTTCTTTCAAATGACTTTTAGGGGCATCGGAGTGGCATGTCACCTCCTAATACGTGTAACATTCATTTGAGGCTGGATAATAAATCATGAAATGTACCTAGTTAGTCAAAGATATAACAATATTATAACTCATCCCACATCTTCTCAGTGTAACCTCACATAAGTGACAATTGATCTTCTGTACTAAATATGATATGATGTCAGTTTACCCAAGTTTAGAACTATTTATGAGTGGCAGTTTTTTAAGATTTTACAAACAAGTACTTTACACTACTGTTGGATTTATGGGAACTCTAACGAAGACAAGGTTTACTTTTCAAATGTGGAGATTTAAATTTGTCACTCAACTTAAATATATGAGAAAATATTGTGAAACTCGAGATTATAATCTTGGTATGCCTACGATGTTATAGTCAAGTTCAATTTTTTTGGATCCATCAAGTGAGTTATAACTTGATATTACTTTTGCGTCATGTAGATTGATTCAAAGGGGCCAGAACGGCTTCAAAACCTTGACTTATTTTGGGAGGGCTCCTAGAAGTCGATCTAAGTTCTTTAGTGCTTTCAGCTCCGTAACTGGTTATCTCTGATTGGTAGCACAATTTCTTTGCTATGACCCAAGTTTCTTTCGTACTAGTTATCTATTAAATTCTCGTTTTCTACTTTCGACGGACGAAAATTTTCTGGCAAATATTAGCTTCTTCTTGGTACAGGATAATCACCATCTTTGTTGAACTTGTTCAAGAATTATTGGGACCTTCCATAAATGTACTACATGCTATCACCATCTATGTTCATTAGAGTCTACACCATCTTAAAATAGTTGGTCCGAACGCCACGTTCTTTTGCACAATCCTCACCAGTCAATAGAGCTCACCTTCACCAATTGTATTTCTACAGAAATTAAGTCAAGTCTGCCCATGTGGAGCAACTTAATACTTCTTCTTGATCTAGAGACAGTTGATATATCCATAAAACATTCTTGAGGTGGTCAGTTCATGTTCCTTCGGAGTTAAATCACAAGAAATTATACTCCTGCGGATCTCGAGCGTCTATATCATTATATCAACCGGGAGAAAATAGTCAATGACTATCTTTATTACTATAAGTGATGCGTGCTTTTAGCCCATTCACTTCATAATAATAATGTACCAAATTCTCCACAAATAACGAACTTGAGCTGCTTAGATAAAAGTGGAGCGCTCTAGAGTTTCAGTTTAAGGTGAAGACAGTGGAATCGCACATCTTGTATAATATTAGCTACTTGTCCATATTATTTGTGTGAGTGTGACTTGACACGGTACTCAAGACTAAAAAGTCTTTTTTTTCTTTTTTGGGTATTCATATTTTTTGGGCATGAAAAAAGTTAAAAACACAAACCCTCAACAAGTATAAGTAAGAAATTAAAACAATATATACTATTAAAAACAATAGGGATAAACAAACAGGTTTTACTGTCAACCATGAAAGGAAAGCAAAAATATTGAATTATTAAAAGCATAGAATAATATATATTTTTTTGTTGCTCAACTTCCCTATTATCTCCGCTGCGCTCCTACTCTTCTAGAAGGGAAGGCCCCGTACGCTTACCATATTTGTTTTCTGTTTTAATTTTCACGATTTTCATATTCAGTTTGAAAACATGTTCCTGTACTTTTATTATTTTCACAAAAAAAAATTTAGCTATTTTTTCTTATATTGGGTTAAGTTTGAGTGAAAAACAGCAGGTATTTTCAGTTCTTTGTTACTATTTGAATAATTTTATCCAAAACGAAAACAGAAAATGGTAAAAGTACGTAAAAAAAGAATCTTTTTCATCATCATTGCTAAAAACAGAAAACGAATATGGTAAACGTACGGGCCGAAGTTTCGCAATCATGAACATTCTTTCTAACATTAAATCAACATGAAAGCGATATTTGATGTTGCTTGTAAAAGGTGTTAGCTTTGTTTTATTCACCGTTGATCAGTGTTAACTCCTGTTTTCAGTAAATGGAAGACTCAAAGTTGCGTAAAATCTCTAGCAAACTATAGAGATTGTACGCAACTTTAATTGCCTTTATTATTGAGAAGTCATAAGGGTATACATCTTGCATGGAGTGGGAGGGTTTTGGAAAGCGATAATATTTTTGGTATTGCTCTTATAACGGATTCTTTATTACAGGTGATTATCAATCTAACTGTTTTTACTATTAATTGTAAAAATCTAAAATAGGGGTTCTATAAGTTAATTTTTTTGCAGGGTAAACATATTTTATGTGAGAATTTTTGAATTGTAGATTACTTTCTTTTAACAAGAGTTGCTCCCTTTTTTTTCTTTTTCAGGAAAACAGGATAAATATTTTATTTATTCAACATTGTACTTCGTCACACATCGTGGGGTGACTCTTCCACTAACATTATTGCACAGGAGGTTTGACAAAAAGATCGGTTCATGATTCTATACGTCGAATCCCTGATGTCATGCCTCTTTTGACATTTGGTCTATGCAAAAGTTTGTTTCCTCGAAGGCATGAAAAATCCGAACTTGCCATTTTTGCTTAAGGAACTTCCTGCAATCAAGAATTTCAATTAAAGGGGCGGGGGGAGTATCCTTTGATAGTAAGTGGACTATGCTGATGTTATCAACCTCAAGCAAGACTTACAATAGATGGTTGGTGCTCCGGGTGAGCAGGAGGTCGTCCTGAACAGCCCACCACTCAAGCGTACGACTGTCAATTGAACTTAGCCTACGACAGCAACCTGCAATCCATTTTTCATTATTGTCCGTAAGCAATGCTGCATCGCCAGCCTGCCGATTGCTTGGTTGAGCACTACCATCCGTATTTAATTTAATCCATTTTGGAGGGGGGGGGGGGGGGGGGGTTGTCAAGGCTATCTGAATGACAGTTTTGTTTGCGCATGGGTTGGTTAGTGCGATTTATGAAGATAAGTACTCCTGGGCTTGGGCATTCACCTCTCTGATGAGCTCAATGCTGGGGGGGAGGGTAGAAAGTTTTTTTGGAGGATTGCGAGTTTGTTGCGGTGGTGCCATATGACGGCTAAATGAAAGTCGAATATAGTAGGCCAAAGGACCTTAAGCGGTCTTGTACTAATCTAGTGCGTAGCATGTAATTTGCACCACATATGGAAAGGCTGGTCGAGAAATCGGGACTGAGCGCTCGGAGGGTAGGCAGCTTCCCAAATCTCAAACACTTTCGAGCAAGTATGGAACTCTGGATTCTAGGAAGACATGTCAATTTCCACATCCACGACCAGTTGTTTTGCAAGTAGTCAGCCGTTGGAATGAGCATATTATAGACCAACTTAACCGTACAATCTCTTTTGTCAAAAGGCCAAAGGATAGTGTCCGGGAGGTCATGACATAACAGTACAGGGATACTTACGGCCTGTATGTTTACACGTTTCGTTTTCTGTATTTGTATTGTGTTTTTGTTTTTAATATTTTCGTATCCAATCACAAATTATAGTTGTGTACTTTTATAATTTTCACTATTTTTTTACCTACTTTTTTCAGGTTGTTTTCGTATGGTTACATTTTTATTTCCGTTTTCATTACTGTTACGGCAATTTTTTTTCCGCTTTTACCCTTGCTCCAAGATGCACATCCTACCCCACCCGACCATCTTCTCCACCTGAACCAACACCAGCCATCTCTCCCTAATTCGGCTGTACTTCTTCATCCCCATGTTAAAGAAGAGAATAAGATGAAATTCCGGCGAGATCTCGGCCATGTGTCACTGCTTCGGCAATATCAATTTTGGATTCCGGTGAGATTGCTTCGACAATCTCGATCAGAGCAGAACTGACATGCCCTTCCTGTTGCGGCTATCCAACACCGATGTGCCTTTCCTGTGGCGGCTGCCTGTGGCGACGTGCATAGAGCTGAAGCTCTTCTTCTGCCTCGCGGCGCCCGCGCGCGGCGATGTACTTGCTCAACTGCATCATGTCTATGTTCACCCAGATCTTCTTCGGCCACCTTGGCAACCTTGAGCTCGCTGCCGCCTCCCTAGGAAACAACGGCATTCAGACCTTCGCCTTCGGTATCATGGTATTTCTGTCTCTTTTTCTTTCTTTTTTCCATCACCCTTAACAGGGATTCCGGCGAGATTGGCCAGCAATTTTGCCAACCCCATCAGAGCAGAACCTCATAGCTTCCTGCGCAGATCTCCTTTGGCCATCTGTCACTGCTTTCGCAATCTCGCCATGGATTTCGACGAGATCTCCTTCGTCTGGATTCCGGCGAGATCTCCTTTCAGATGGGAGTTGATCGTGTTGTCTGTGGGTGAAGAAAGAGTATAGGAAGAGAAAGAGAGAGAGAGAGAGAGAGGGGGGGAGAGAAAGCCAAGATGCAGCATAGTGGGAGGGGCATGGCAAAAATTGTGGAGACATGATCTGACAAGAGAATACAAATCGTCAAAAAATGTGAAAACACTTTTGGATATTTTACTCAAAACAGATACGAAAAAATATAAAAGTACGTAAAAAAAAGTATATTTTATATCATCATTACAAAAACAAAATTTTGTAAATGTACGGGCAGTTAGGATTTGGCTAACGATATCAATGGGGAGAAGTGACTCTGAGATCTGGGTATCATGTTCTTTTTTTTTTTTTTAATGATATCTAATAGTTGCATATTTTCGGGGCCCCCAAAGGGGTCTAATGAGAAGGGTACGGAGAGCTCCCATGGGGAGCAATGGTGTTAAAAGGAAATGTTCCCCCCAGTGGCAGAACCAGGATTTCATTCCAGGGGGCTAAAAATATATCGAAGTCAATAAATATTTTTAAATGCTCAATGCACAATTAACAACATATAATCAACAATAAATAATCTCAATTTTTAAATACACAATTAACACAACCTAAAATTATCAATCAAATAATCAATGCTAAAATGAGATAAAAATTCAATTGGGTCCCATCCTTCATCAACAATCTCAAATCTCAATTGCTCAATGCACGATTAACATCCATAAAGTATCAATTAATAATCTAAATTATCAAATACACAACTAACAACCTAAAATTATTAATCAAATAATCAATTCTCAATAGCAAAAGAAATTATTCAAAATGCACACTGACCTCAGTCCTCAGAAATCAGAACGGCGTCGTTGTCGTAATGTCGCTGGCGGTGGGTTCTTCGCCGTGACCACCGGTGACTGAAACTCAAAGTCAGATCTATAATTTCATTATTTTCAGGCGTGAGGCGCCGTGACTGCTGACAGGTTCGGTTAGTTCGTTGGCTCGTAGACTGTAGATCTAAGCTAGATCTGCCAGATCTGATCTGGCCGTAGTCGCCGGAGTTGGGGTGGGGACTGGCCGGAGTTGGGGTGGCCGGGTGGGGACTGCCGGACTGGGGAGGGCCTTCGCCGGCTTCGCGCTTCGGAATTGGGGCTTCGAGACTTCGACAAACGTGGGACCTTGACTTGACGGCGACCGGCGTAGGCGTTACCGATGAGGCGATGAGCCGATGACCGGTGGTCGTGGGTGGTGTCGTGGTGACTGAGAGAGTGAGAGCTGCACTTCCGTGAGCCCCTGCCGGTGAGCGGTGAGCCTGTGACTCTGATGAGAGTTGACTGTCTGAATGAGAGCCGAGAGAGAGAAGGGAAAGTCGCGAATGAAAAAAAAACACTATATATATTATTATTATTTATTTTCAAAATCTGAGGGGGTGCATTAGCCCCCCCTCGTACATATGTAGTTCTGCCACTGGTTCGCCCCATTTCCGACGCACCAACATAAGTGATTTGCCACCCAATTACGGGCACAGAGGACTTGTTTCACGAAAATGGATTCCATATTTTTGACTTTGGCCTCCCATAAAGTATCACGGGGTAAGTGGCAAGAAACTCCTTCATCATATGGTGATTGGTAAGACGAATGACCACACAACTCACATGCGTGAAGGTTAAGGCACACATGTGAAGTGTTAGTAAAGTCTGAGCAAGTACACGTAAAATAAAAGTAGAAGCATTTGTTGTGAACGGGACCCTTTTTCTTGTACACATGAGTCTTTATTTTTGGTACACTTGACTCCTAAATTTCTCTTGAAGTTAGTCTACGTGCAGGAGGCTCTTGGAAGAACACTACATCAAATTACTCTGGGTGGATTATGAAGAGTGATGGTGTGCCTCGAGACTCTCAGGAGAACTGAAGAAGCTACTCTAGGTAGATTCAAGTCATTTTTTGCTAAAATAAACATCTTTGTCACTAAAAAGAGACGTACCGGTACTTTTTAATAAGTTAGTGATAAAGGAGTGTAGAGCTTGTAAAGAGGATGCGTTAATTTAATCTCGTCCTGAGAACTCATTAGAACGTTCTGGGTACTACTACTTGACCATTGCAAGAGTTGTGTAATACTTTTTGAGCACCTCTATCGTTTAATTTAGGGTCTAAAACTGCCACTAAAGACCTTCTTTAAGTTTTCTCTATTCGTTGTACTACCCCACAGTGTTTTTTTAGTCATAGAATTGCATTGATATGAAAAGAAAAAGCAGTACCAATATTACAAACCATACCGTGGTTCCAAGCTAACAGCCCAGGGCCTAAATTACAAACCATAAAAACATACTAACAACCTAACGTGGTGAAGGTAGGAAACAAGAGTTCTAATATTTGTTGTCGGAACAGCTTACCGAGAACACGGGACATAAATCCTGCCAAAGGCTTAATCAAATAGATAGCGACAAGTTATTATCTCTGCTTTTAAAACTCTTAAACCGTTCAAATAATAACGATGTACCACCATCAAATACACAAATAAACAGAGTGTAAATTTTACAATAGCAGGGGGTTGAATATGTACGGGGAAAGAATTGAACGTAAGACCTTAATAAATTAAAACTCTAATATAATATTAAATTACTATATATTATAAAATTTTAAATAATTAAAAAATAAATTTAACAATATTATCATGCTTAAATTAACCATAGACGAATAACTGTGGTTAAGTTTGATGATTATTGTAACGAATATTTTTGCTATAAATTCCAGAAAAGTCCAAGCGGGTGGAAATCCCTTCTAGAAGGCCCTGCAAAAACGCTTGATTGGAAACACGTGCACACACTGTTTGCCCTGATTTCTTCACCATAGTAATAATGATGCAATGAAAAGGGCCCACCATTGTCGTTTCAACTGTGTCAACTCATCCCGTGTCAATTCACGTGCCATGTAACTCGGCTAGTTTTTGTCTTCTACCTTCTCCATCTTGTTTCTTTCTTTGCTTTTCCCACAAACTTTGACTAATCTATGTCTGTTGTCTAGACATAACATGCACAAATACTACAGTGTGATGATATCAGAGTTTACGGTCTCCTGCCACTGAAACTGTTTTTAAATTTTATAATAAGATCATGATCGTATAATAGATTTGACTGAACGATATATTTTTGACACAAGATATTAATTAGCATATTAGCGTCTTGAAGCACGCTAGATGTGCAAGAAATATCGGATAAAATGGTTAAAATTATTTTTTATTAATTTTTTGCAAGTTCAAAGAGTTAACGAAGAGTTTGTGAGAGACGTACAAGTGCGGTGAGCGTGTCGGGATTGAGGGCGAGAGAAATCAGCAACGTTCATGGATTGTAAGAACTTTTATAGTTTTAATATATCGGTAATTATTTGCCTTTGATGGCTTTTCACGAGACGGTTTAACCAATCAATCAGAGCGATCTTCTTTAATACCAGTATAGATTAGCGCTTTTGTACCGAAAGCGATGTTGTTACGCGTGCACGTACAGGTGTAACCAAGGATAGTGATGTGAGATAGTTGGTGTCTGGCAAGCATGAAAACAAAGTTGGAAGAGGCTTTCGGAAGTGTCGTAAGAACAGATGAAACTTGTTGACCCTCCAGAAGACTCTGACCGGCCTCGTCGGTGCACAAGATTTCAACCGAGTAGTTGCAAACTAGCAATTGCTCACTTAAAAAGTGTACATTTGAGGGGGTCAATTTCTCTAGAAGAGTTTCCTGGCAACTTCATGGGGTCTGTTACTGGGGCCCATTCCCATGGATATTTTTGTATATCTACTTCGGAAGTAAAACATAGGAAAGTCTATTTTAACATTGTATACCGCTTGTTTACGCATTTATATATTATCATCAGATAGTGCGTTTGATACAATTCATCATATTTTGTTGTGACGATAGATGTGTACACACAAATTTTGAGTCTAAAGATATGATAAAAAAATTCGCGACAAATGAAATTTATATTAATTTGAAAAGGCGTGTACAATTCTTTGAATAAATCTTTATACAAAGAAAAAGCTCTCTGATTCTTCTCTTGACTAACGTTTTACTGAAGGCTTGAAGGCTTGTTTCCAGATCAAACGCCGAATTTGATTGAGTTCGTTCGAACACGTGATGAATTCTACAATGAACGGTTTGAATGTCTCACGCCACGGACTTGGATGTCTGACGCGATAGACAGTTTAAATGTTTGACGCGATGGATGATTTGAATGTCTGACACGTGTTTCAACTTAACTTGAAGAATTTGTGTCTTCAGGTTGACAGAGCTTAGCTGACTTGGAAGACTTCTGACTGACTTGAAAGATTTCTTACTGTCTGTCTTGGAAGATTTCTTTCTTTTATCCCTTAAGGGCCACTATATATATAAGGGTAGATGGAAGTGTTCTTATTGAACTGTACTAATTTGATGATTATCTCTTCATTTTGTAAAGATATAAATATCATATTATACATCACAAATTTTTATTCGATCACGAAGTGATATACTTGTTAGCTTCCTATTTGTCATTGACCATTTGATTTAATGACAAATAAATGACACTTATCAATTTATAATTGACAAAATTTGCCCTTATACAAGATGAGGCACGAATAAGCATATAAAGATGCGAAGATAGACTTTTCTTAAACTAATAGGAGTTAATTGCAACGTGGAAGGAAGGTCCTTTGCAGTTCAATGAATTTGTTGTTACAAAAGTACATTTGTTGTTAGAATGTACTTCTTTGAGCGTCTCACAAAACTTGTCTAGCGAAAAGGATTCAATTAGTACAAAATTCCGGAAGTCTAAAAAGAGTCGATGAACATACTTGTTCATTCAGTATTTAAAAGATTTAGAAAGAGATGACGAACGCAACTGCTTTACGAATAATGCTATCTTGTGCAAAGCGGAATTACAAAATTCAAGAGGTCTAGGAGGAGTTGATGAATACAACTGCACCACTGCTAATGAAGCGGCAGCTCTAACCCGGTTATAGAAACAACGTTTGTATACAAACGTTTTATAAAAGAATTATGTTCCTCCTTTCGTCCATCACATTAGCTTCTTGAGTTAACAGTTGGGTCCAATAATTCAGGATCATATAATATTTACTTTTATTTTGAAATAAGGACCATATCCCTTCTACACCGTAATAATAAATTGTTCAGTTGCGGTTGCTTAACTTTATAAGTTTTTGTCGCTAAAATACATCTAGCGATCTTTTCAAACGGAGGCGTTACTAGGATCCTGACCCCTATTTTTTGAACCTCTCTCGGCTCTTGCGCCAATAATAAGTAATAAGTAATCCACCAACTCAAAAATTTGAAACGCATTTCAGCTCGCGCCTCTCTCTCGGTCTCTCCCAGACACGCACACACAAACGCCCAACACAGAGTCCGCGTGAAGAAATGTCGACAGGCAGAGCGAGCGCGAAGAAGCGAGTCCGCGAGTCGGAATCGTCGAAATCGGAGTTACGGAAGCGACTCGCCGTCGACGACGATTTCGATCCCGAGCTCTCCAAGTAAAGCCTTCTTCGAAACTCGGTTGCTGATATTTATCGCATGCTTTGTTTAGGTGAAGTTCGTTTGTAAATTAATGATAGAAAATGCAGTGAGATTACGGGACTCATGGCCGCGTTGCAGCAGATCAGAGAGAAAGCGCAAAAGGACGGCCAGAAGAAGAACGACGCCACCATTTCTAGGTCTAATTTCTTCGTTCTTGCGCCGAGTTTTGCCAGTTTGACCTTTCTGCGTGCACGATTGTGTAGTGAAACTGCGGAAAGCTGAATTGGTGACTTTTATGTGACCTGACTTGAGGTTTAATGAGCAGCATTTTCTTACAGACAAAGTGACCCGATTTATGCGTGTGATTGCATGTGCATGTGTGCGTTAGTATTACGGAAAACTGGATGGATGACTTTAATTGACTTGATTTGTGTTTCTGTGTCGCCATAGTGAAATTACTGAAAACTGAATAGATGAATTTTATGTGATCTGATTTGTGCTTTGACCTCATTTGTGTGTGTGTACCTGTATGAGCGTGCGCTTGTAGCGAAAAGAAAATTGTATTGAGAAGTTTTAACTTGACCTGATTTGAGGTTTGTGAACATTTGCTTATAGTAAATATTACCTGCGTTCTGCGTGTGCTTGTTCATGCGGTGTCTGTGCATGTTTTATATGTGTCTGTGTATGCGCGCACTTATGTGGGGTGGAATCGGGGAAAACTGAAATATTGAATCGGTAACTTTAATGGGATCTGATTTGTGTGCTTGCATTGCGTGTGCTTGTGGTCAAAACGAAAATGAGAACATGTGGCTGACCTGAATTAGGTTCGTGAGCATTTGCTGATGGCTTGTATGTCCCTGAATAAGTGTCTGGCTGTGTGGTGAACTATGGAGACTGAATCCATAACTTTTGTTTGACCTAGTTTGAGAATTGAGTACACTTTTCTATGACACACACACACAAAAAAAAAATGTATGTCTATGAAGATATGTATGTAAGTTGCAGTGGATGTGAAAACTGTAATGTATCTCTGATTTCCTTGTTCTGTTATAGAATGTTCAAACTGATTGCTATATGAAGGCGATTGTTATAACTTGCAGTTGTAAGTAGTGGCTAAGAGACTGAAAAGGCCAGTTAATTGCTTGGTTAGATTGAGTTTAGCATTGGATACCTTACAGTTAATTTCCATTTGTTTTTTCATTCGCGCAAACTTAAGTTTTTAATCGTATTTATTAACCGTTGATACTTTGTAATTAGTAGTTATGTATAGGTACTCGCTTTGAAAATCTGCATATCATGTTATGCATGTTTTTTATGATGGAATGTTTGGTGAGAGTTGAATCCGAAATCACATGTAACCTGCTGCTTCAATAAACTAAAGCTATTGAAACATTTACATCATCACGAGTGTAGTTATTTGAGAGAGCTAAACTTCAGGCCATTGTGTTTTGCAATTCAAAATCAAAAGCGAAGGTTTTTTTGAGTCAATCGCTTGTTCTTAGTCAGGTTCCGCTATCTATCTGCTCTCCTTGATGAAAAACCTTCGTGACTGATTAACTTCGGCTTTGTTGACAGTGTGGCATCAGAGATCAAGTCTAAGCTTGATGACTTGAAGGCAAAACTCGAGAAAGAAAGGTGATAAAGAATTTCATTGATTTTAAACAAGATTTTACTTTCTATTTGCATTATAGTGTTTGATCTGCTGTAATATTTTTGCAGGCAAAACTTTGCAAAGGCACTTTCGCAGAACTCAAAAGAGGTCTGCGAAGTGAAAAGGAATTGAATAAAAACTGAATTACTTGTGCATTGATATTTTTTGCTCTCAATGTTTGTTATTGCGTATCTGCAGTGTGAGACCTTAATGAAGAATGAGACTACCAAGTTCCAAACAGTGTATGAGAAGTTTTGCAAGGAGAAAGCTGCACATATGCAGGCCTTGAAAGGTGGTCCTCTCAGAATAATTTTACTTCTAAACTAGCTAAAACAAACCCCTCCAAAAGGGAAACAAGAAATGCAGATCAATTGCAGGACATCAATGTAAGGAAACAACTCTGTATCAACTATTATTTTTGATAAACTGCCATTACAAGTCTCTGGGGGTTTCTTCCCTCGAAGGATCATTACTCAGTAGTGCTGGCGAAGACGTTTCTCATAACCACGAGAGCGCCATGCAATAGTAACTTACCGCCAAATTTAATTAGCTATCACCCATTGAAATGCTTTTAGTCAGTAATGCTAATGCTGGCAGGATCTTTGTCTCTGCATGGCTGGGTTGTGCATTAGTAACTCACGAAGACATCCTGCTGATAAAAACTCAAAACCCCCAAATTGCAACACCTCAGTGCAAGTATGATGAATAATACGCCGCATTAGATTACTCGTTGGGATGGTGATGAACGAAGTGTCCCATCAATAATTGCTTAAGCTGGTCTTCGCTGCTCACTGTTATTGGTTTTCTGCAGATACTATTTCCAAGTATGAAGAAGAGAAGGAAAGGCTGTTCATGCGTTATGAACAACAGAGTAAACAACAAGACTTTTGTTCATGTGTGTTGGACTGTTACTGAAACATAACAATATGACCGCAATTCTTAAAAAATTGATTACAGGGAAGAAAGAAAAGAGCTTGCTATCTGAGCGGGAGAAAGCCTGTGCAAGTAAAATTGCTGAGCTAGAGGAGTCACTGAAGAAGAAGAAACAGGTGAATCATATTCTGCATCTCACTACTCGTGTTCCACGATGACCTTTTTGGTTTTAAGCATATTGTCTCCCTTGTTCACAGGATGATAAAACGTTCAGCATTTTGAGGAAAACTCTGGGTTCATTTCTGGACAATGCCTCGGACGAGGACTTCACACCCGATGACTGAAAGCCAAAAAGGCCCGTGCTCTAGGCATACAACTCTAGTACGGTTCAACAATTTCAGAAGAATGGCGCCTGTGAATTCTGTTCTCTGCCTCTGTTCTATAGTTATTACAGTACCTATATATTCCTGCACACACTAGAACGGATTTGGTAGTTCGATTTCGTTGGTCACAGGATACATTTCTGTATCAGCAGTACATAAAACTAGGCTAAAGGTGATCGTTTGCTTGACTTTCCGTAGAAGAGTGTAGTTCTAAGGCTCTCAGATTCATAAGGTGGTCGTATATTCACAACAGAGTACAAAATTGCACCTACTGATCTAATATTTGTGAAAAAAAAAAATGAAGATAAACCATTACAATATGTACGACGGCATAGAAAGATAAACCTAACACCTCGTAAATTACAATGAGATTGGCCTCTAGGCAAACAGTTGAGCTTGGAAAGAGGTTGAAGTTACGGGCCCTAACCCTTGCGTTGCGTGCAATTGATAGAAGCAGGCTAGTGAACTGGGTTTGGACAAGGTGATGCACGGCGTTGTTGCTCTGAAAGAGGAGGTCTCCTGTTGTGAACCTACAGAAGTACAGGAAACTCGATCAGCATATAGAACGACAAGCTAAGCTTATTCATTACATGATTCTTCTATGTTCTAACTTGATCTTACGAGATCTTGAGTATTCTGAGGGGAACATTTTTGAGGACCATTATGATATTCAGTCCACATTAAACCCGCAATCTTCGATTGTAGGTCACAGAGACATTAAACTTGTCTAAAAAAGTTTGTTCATTAAACTTTCTATAAGCTTAGCCATAATTTGTCCTCTGATTTTGTGCATCCATGAAAACTTTGTATAGTAAGGATGCAGAACCCAAAGGTTTCTTAGCGAATAGAACCCATTAATGGTTTCTAAAAAGCTTCAAAACTTGAAAGATGTAAAATTCGTGTATCGATAAGCTCGAGAACTATTTCCCAACAACTCAGATGAGCTGGCAAGTTATTGATCCGTCTCTTGCAAATAAAACTTGACGGGTCAACAATTTAGTTTTATCAAAGTAGGAAATAGACTGATGATTTTATATTCCTTGATGCTGAACACTAAGCCACTAGTTAATAATTCTTGCGAGGAAGAGGAAGAGGAACATACTCCAACTTCTGTGACGAAACGGCAAGATGAACATTTAACTGATTGTGCTCCATATGGATACATTAGCAACACAGTGCAACTCCCGCACTTGACCTGTCCCACTTGATGAGCTGCAAAAGAATGTTTAACTTGAGTATTTCTGATACTAAACTGAATACAGGATGGATGCCAATCTTGAAACCGTGTTAAGCTATGTCCTCATCACAAGGCCACAACTTCCCCACTTGAGTTAGATTCAGCAAAAAGCCTTTATTGAGCTCCTCTATTTGGTGAAAGTTGTGCAAGGGAGAGGAGATACGGTGAGGTAACTCGAGGGTGGTAGATAGACTTCCTCATGCAACTCCTATTTTTCATTGTTGACAGCCAAGGATAGCAATCTTTTCCAATGGAAGCAAATATGGTGCTCTTTGGCACCTTATCAGGTTTGTTTCTTCTATTGGGAAGCTGCCAAAAATGTGACGTAGATGGGTGATAACTTGAGGAGGAGGGGGGAGATTTAGGTGAATTGGTGCTCTATGTGCAAGGAAGACTGTGAATCGACCAACTTCTACTACACTGCCCAATTGCTTGGGAGCTATGGTCTCTTTCCGTTTGGTGGGGATCTCTTAGGTGATACCCCTATCAGTGGTGGCCTTAATGCAGTGCTGGTCCTCCTTATTGAAGAGACGAAAGCGGAAGGCAGAACTCTGGGATTCAATCCCTCCTCGTATTCCCTGGTTTTTGTGGAGGAAAAGAAACTCTAGGGCTTTTCAGGGTGTCAAACAATCTATAGATAGATTGAAAGCTCGGTTGTGTCCACTCTCTTTTGCTAAGGGGAGTATGCCAACTCCAGCGAATCCTTCTTTTCCTTTTTCGGTAGTCTTTTTGGGCGCTTTCGCTAGTTGCCGGTGTATACATCTCTTGTACACGGGTTTGCCCCTTCTGGTGATGTTTCAACCTCTCACCCATAAAAAATTCGTTGAAGACTTCTCCACTTGCATAACATGCCGGTTTTTCAAGGAAATGGAATTTTCCATTCAAATGTTTTTCCTGTGTATGACTGAGATGAATCTCCCATAAGAAAACCTTTTTTACGTACGCAAGCAGACTAAGGCATAGTAGTAATGCAGTGGTTTAGACATACTAGTAATTCAGCACTGGACAGTTAAAGAACACAGATCATTAGTTCAGTTAAAGGAGAGAGGAAGAACCTTCTAGTACAAGATTGACTGTCTGACAGCATGAACATTGAACATATCTAGCTCCTCGCGGATAACTAAGCAACTGGCGGCAAGAACCACAAACCATCTGAATCTTATCTGCGCAGAAATTACGTGCCCCGTTAGGTTAAAATTATTAGAACACAAAATGAGCTGGTAACAATAAAAAAATGAGCAGTGTTTTTATAAAGAAAGTAATTGGAAAAGGGAAAAGGAAGTATAATAAGTATCAACAAAATAGCCTACTCTAAGTTGCACTCTTCTCTAATTCAGCAGAGTCATCAACTCGTTTAGCATCCCATGTAATTTGGCGGAGTGGAGCATTTTGGAAAAGTAATTCCTAAGTATCGGTAAAATAGCCAACTCTAAGTTGCAGTCTTCTCTAATCTAGCATCCCATTGCTTTTCTTTCCGTGTGGTGAACTTCCTTTGAAAACCCTCCGCTAAGAAACATGTACATGAAGAAGGGAAAGGTTCTTTTCATGGTGCATGTGGCTGTTTGCATATACAGCTGCCCGGAAAAGGAGGGGTGGGGGGGCTCTTTCGCCCAGTGACAGTAAAACAAACTGCCAGTCTTGTCGTGGTTTTAGTTGGAGGTACCTTTAATGCTAGCGAAGCTCCTCCTGCACCACGGTTCTTGCTTCATGCAATTAAAGGTCTAAATTACCTTCTTCTTTGAACTCGGTTTGGACAACAAGTCATATTAGGCGTTGAGTTGAAAAGATACGACCTTGAACCTGATTAAGTGTGGAAAGTTACTTTCGAACCAGAATGCAACATAGCTTACAGCTTGCCAATCATGTTCGAATACGATAAAAATATTAGAATACGTATTTTGTTCTAGACCCAAATCAACGTAAAATTGCAGGATTTGGACACAAAATTTTAAACGCATTATCTGACATTATAACTTAGTGTTAGTCCTTATAATCATAGGCTCATAACCTGGTGGCTAATGGCTACCACAAATGTTACTTAAAAGAATTGTAACATCTACTAAGGCAATAGGTTCATATGTGATCATACTAATTCTAACCGGATTATAGCAGACAGTAGTAAATCTACATTTGCTCTTTCTAGCAGATCAAATGACAGATATAAGATCAATATTAAGACCGGTACTTAAACAATCATAGCCCTGTGGTGTAAGGCCAGCTTAATGACAAGCTTTTGCAGGTGGGAAAAAGAGTAGCTGATTAGCTGAATGGGAGACAACTACACTTTCTTCTAGCACAGACAATAGCTAATGTAACTGAACTGAATCAAAGCCACATCATCAACCGAAGCAGGCACTACGTACTATGACAAATCCCAAGTAAACCTTCATTTAACCAAATAACAAACACAAAACCAGTCTTTCTCCCCAAGGTAGGAACAAATGCAAATAATTCATGAAAAGGATCGCAACAACAGCTTACAGCAGCGATCAAGAATCATCTAAATGGACCAAATTCAATCAGAATCATACAGAATCACAAGCTTTACTTAAGAAATGAGAAAATGAAAAGATTCTATAAGGGGTTTCAGCTAATCAATTGAAAGCACGTCTTTCGTTACCATGCCCGGTGAGTTTGTTAGATATAATATTAATGAAGTGTGCCCTTGTACATGCATTTGCAGGTTGCATAACAAAGATAAACTCTCTTAAGATAGAATTGCAAAATAAAACTAGAAAAAAGAGGTAAAAGATTACAACTTACCAGGAAGAGCTACCGAGGTTCGCGGCGATGGCCTCGGTGATGTTAGCGGTGGTTGCAATTGTGGTGGAGGCATGGAGTGCCAGCCAGGTGGGGGCCCTTCTTCTTCATGTTCAACGTCTTGTTGTCCATTGCGCATTTTTATATCTGAGTTATACACAGGTTAGTTCTTGAAAATCTGAAGCATTACATAGTTTCATACCCCCAAACAGCACTCCAGAGAAGATTTAAATATATATATATATATATATATATATATATATATATATATATATATATATATAGGATCGTGATCTATTGCTAGCGCTAGCACTGTTGCTAGCGCTGTTTGGCCGTCCGCTACATAATGTAGCGGACGATAATTGGCCGTCCGCTACATTATATAGCGGACAGTGCTAGCGCTGCTAGCGCTAGCAATGGATCACGGTCCATATATATATATTAAGGTTGGAGAACTTTGGAATTTCTAACTAGTTAAGACACCATCTGGACCATGTATAACGAACAAAGAATCAGTCTTAGCTCTGTTCATGCAGTACTTCCAACCCAAACTTAAACTTTCTTAAACACTCGACAAACAACGAACGAGAGAAATCAGATGAACAAGTGTGAACACCCAAGGAATAAGACTTCAAGGCGTTGAGAACTACTGCAGAGAAAATCACTTCGGGTTATGGCAAACAATAAAATGGGAACTTCTAAACAAAAGCGAAGGGTTCATGGGATCAATTTGGTGAAAGCAACTCTAGCATGGGTTTGACATGAAGACTAATGCTTTTCTTGCACAGCTTTTAAGTTACTGAGAGAAGAGTGCAAGGAGAAAAGTACTGCCCAGAAGGAACTGCTAATGGTGCTGGCTGCATCTGTGGTTGCAGTTGACGGTTATGATGGAGGCATGGATTGCCATCCAGGAGGGGGACTTTCTTTGCCTTTGATGTCTTGTTGTTCACTTTCCATTATTAAATCTGGGTTATCCACAGGTCAGTTCTTGCACATCTGAAGCATGAAGTATTAACATTTCCACGCCCCCCTTCCCCAACCAAAAAATGCTAATATAACAACAGTAACACAATATGGACAACTTTGGAAGCTTGAACTCAAGAGTCAAGACACATTGTGGAGTTCTTTTCTCCTGCTCTGGTAGCTGGAGAAAAGGGAACTTAACCCGTATCCTCGGGCAGTGGCCTGTAGCCAACTCTGAAGCATCCATTTACGAATTTCTGTAACTCAAGTTACTCAAGGAATTTATACGTTTAGTATTACAACATGACATCAGCTAATTGTACGAGGTTTTCTTTGCCCATGAATGATAGTTGTGAAGGCAAGGCGTATTACTCGATGTACATGCTCATGGTACAGAAAGTAACACAAACTTTATTTTTCAAAATTAGGTCATTTCGTTGAACACTTTGAGCTATTAAGTTGTGAACCATCAGTGGACTTTCCTTCATACTAATATTCAACTTGGAAAATTCATTTTTTTCTACTTATTTTCGACCATTGACAATAACGCCTTCATATGGTTATTTTGAAAGTGTTAGTTACTTCTCTTCATATGGGGGATCCCATCTCGATTTCCCGACTTTTCGTGGTTTTTCTAATATATTTAAAATAATACCTCAAATGGTATGAATCAGGTCTTTCCTTGAGAGAATCTCATTACATTTTCTTGTTAAAACATCTCAACTACCCAACTAGGTGATTTGATACATGATGGGTGTTTAAGATCTTACTTTATGATGCTTCCATCCCGTCAAAAATATAGCCAAGGTTTCTCATTATATTTTTGAGCAATGGAGCTTATTATCCTTAATGTGGTGAGGAGAGAGCAAGTAATCTTCTCGAAACCTTGTGCTATAATATTGTCTTATACCTGCCAGTGCTAAATTTGTCCAACTCATGAGAGCAAGAGAAATGAAACCAAGACATGCTCTGAATTAAACTTCTACTAACACAACAAATGGGATCTTTAGGCAAAGTGAAAGGTTTTATGAGTTTTAGCCGATTTGATTAAAAAGCATTCCATTGTGGGTTTTTGCTGCATTGAACAGAAACACATTCATGGCCGCCTGCAGACACAGACATACTCCTTGATTTAAAAAAAATTGGAGTAAATGAGAGAGACTTACCAGGAGTTGCCAAAAGTGGTGTAGGAGGAGCTGGTGGTTGCGGTGGAGGAACGGGTTGTGACCCGGGTGGGGGCCCTTGGTCTTCTTCTTCTTGGAATTCCGGATGTTGCGGAGGGGGGATGGATTCCCACCCGGGTGGGGGACCTTCATCTTCTTCGATTTCCTCCTCTTTGGTATCCAGCCCTACTTCTTCTTTAATATATTGTTGTTCACTTTCCACTTTGATATCTAAGTTATCCACAGGTCAGTTATCAAGTAGTTCCGCCGCCCCAGCCCCCATCACCTTCCCAACAATAAATTAGAATACTACAAATAATAATGGACAAGTGCAACCATGCATATTTTAACTACATAGTACACCATTTGCAGTATTTCGTTTTCTTTGTTGGTAGCAGCTGGGGGAAGAGGTAAATCCGTATCTCTCAGACAGTGGCCTAAAGCCAACAATGAAGCACCCTTGTTTTTAAGTTTTTCTTTTACTCGAATTGTTTAATGAATTTGAAAGCTAGGAATATTACAATATAATCGGCAAAATATACGAGGTATTGCATGCAAATTGATGTTACTTACGCAGGCAAGAAGTGTCCATGCATGCTCGTGCAACGCAAAGTAGAATTTACTAAGGAGAAAAACTGCATGTGAGCATGACAGAAATTCTAATTTAAAAGCAGTCAATTGGTTCTAGACTTTTAGAGTTCTCAAAGACTTCTCGATTAATGAATTGTTAAAAGATGACTCCCAATATATCAGTAATGATCATATCAATAGCAGAATCCATACTATGCCAAGTAACAGTATATGATCAGGAAGGTTATAGGAAAATGCTATTGATCTGAAAGCACAAGGTACAATTTCAGGAAGCTGAAATGCAGTAGCATTTTCCTATCAATAGCATGCCTACTTAATTTTAGAACGCCGTGGCTGAATCATCAAAACCTTAATCACAACACGAAACTAAGACGAAAAGCCATGTCTGGTGATTAGGTATGTAAGGGAGAGGGCTGTTGGCCAAATTACACCCAAGGATTCTCGTTATCCTTAATGTGGTGAGGACATGGTGAGTAATCTTCTCCATACCATGTATAATAACATTGTCTTATACCTTCTAGGTTTGTCCAACACCTAACCCGCCCAAGAAGAGGAGAATAAAACATGAAACATTTGAGACTTCGAAGAAAAACTGAAATGATTTATGCATAATAGCTAGTTTCATAAAGCAATTCTGTTGTGTTATTGCTGCATTGTACACATGTACTTACATTGTTTAAGCACGCTGAAGTTAAAGAGAGGGAAAAGAATTACTAAGAGAAATTGTCGATGGTGATGTAAAAAGAGCCGGCTGTTTAGGTGGCGGATCAGATTGCAAGCCTGGTAGGGGGTGTTGGTCTGGTTCTTCTGGGATCTCTGGGGGGTGTGAAAGTGGGATGGATTCCCAGCCGGGTGGGGGACCTTCATCTTCCATTTCCTCCTCTTTGGCACTTGGCCCTTCTTCTTGTTCACTTTCCCTTTCTATGTCCGAGTTATCCACAAGTCAGTTATTAAGAAGTTCCATTCCCCCCAAAAGAAACAAATAAAAACAAAACAATAGAGAGTTACAAAAATAACGGTAACAATCATACTTGAGAACGACAACCTTGCCTATTTAACTACTCAAGTCACCATTTACGCATTTCTTTTTTCTTTGGTACAGGCAGCTAGAGGAAGAGGGCCTAATCCGTATCTCCCAGACAGTTGCCTAAAACCAACTCTGAAGCACCTTAGTTTTATGAATTTCTATACTCAAAAGGAATGTAGATGCTTAATAATATAACAAGATATGGATGGTGAGGAGTGTCATTCAATCCATGCATGCTCATGGTACAGAGCAACACTAAATTGGGTTTTTTCATAAAGATTGGTAGTTAATTAAGTCAATTCATAGAACACTTTGATCTACAAGTTGTAAGCCCATCAATGTAACTTTCTTTCTGACCAAATCCCAATTTCGGAAATACTTCTTTTTTCCTATTAATAATGCCTGAAATCACAAAGAAATAAGAAAAAAGAGTTCATTTATGCAAAGTAGAAATATTTTGAAGGAGAAAAATACATGTTCGCGAAGTGGGGAAATAATTCACTCGATTGTTTCTTCAAAATATGCAATCTTAATTGGACTAGAGTCTAGACTTTAGAGTTCCCAAAAACTTCTTCTGTACAAATTAAGCAACGCGACTCGCAAAGAGTATAGCAATGTTCATCAACCACACAAAGCATACCATGTCACAAAATATACAATGTTAGAAAGCTGAAACAGCCTATGCAATAGCATTTCCCTATACAGAGGCACAATCTCAGAAAGTTGAAACTCCTTATTCAGTAGCATTTTTTTCCTATACATACGCATGCTTAAATCTGGAACAGCATAGCCAAATCGTCAAAAACCCAAACCACAACATTAAACTAACACAAAAAGAAGCCATGTTTGGTAAGCCAACTTGGTGATTTGAGACCTGCGGAATGTTTGCGATCTATACCCAAGGATTCTCGTAAATTTATGAGGCCAACGAAGTCCATCGTCCTTAATCTGGTGAGGAAAGGGTGAGTAATTAACTCGTCGTATATCTTGTAATTTTGTCTAACTCTCAACCTACCCAAGAAAAAGGAGAGTAAAAGACGAAAAAATAGAGAACTTTAAGCTAAAGTGAAAGAGTTAATGGGTTTTAGCGAATTCACCAAAAAGCAATAATATTCTATGCTATTGCTGCAGTATACACGTACATATACATTCATTTGCACAATGAAGTTAAAGAGAGGCAAAAGACTTACCAGGAGGAATTGCTGACAGTGGTGTGGAAGGAGCCAGTTGCTGAGGTGGTGAACCAGATAGCGACCCGGTTGGAAGGTATTGTTGTTCTTCTTGGACCTCTTGGGGTTGTGGAGGGGGGATGGATTCCCAGCCGGGTGGGGGACCTTCATCTTCTGCCATCTCCTCTTTAGCGTCCAGCCCTTCTTCGTCTGCAATTCCTTCTTGTTCATTTTCCATATTTATTTCTGAGTTACCACAATTCAGTTATCAAGCAGTTCCATCCCCTCCAAACAAAATACATTATAAAAGTAAAGGACAATAAACTAAAACATAGAAGACAACAGTAACAATCACAATGGAGAAGGACAACCTAGCTGATTTTAACTATATAAGACACCACTTGCTAATTTCTTTTTCCTGGCACCCGCAGGTAGGGGAAGAGGGAGCCCACCCCGTATCTTCCGCTCAGTGGCCTCTGAAACACCCTTGTTTTTACAAATTTTGATTTTCAAAGAACCTAAGGAACTTGAAAAATTAGGAAAAATACAAGATATGGTCGGGAAATTGCACGAGGTTTTCCATGCTCATGGAAGACAAGGAGTATCACTCAATTAATGCATGCTCATAGAACACAAAGTAACACAAACTTGGGTTTCTCTACAAGATTTGTTGTTAATTAGGTCATTTCATAGAACACTTTATCTATTAAGTTGCAAAGCCATCAGCAGAACTTTCCATCAGACTAAATTCTAGTCCAGGAAATTCACAATTTTTCTTTTTAATAATTTCAACCAGAGATAATAATAACTTCATAAGGTAAGGGTCTTTCCCATAAAAGAACCTCTTTCAGCAACATGACTCGCGAAGATTTTAGGATTGTTCATCTCAGCCACACACCATACCATGCCACACGACGTACAATCTTCAAAAGCTGAAACCGCCTTGGAAATAGCAATTGCCCTATATAAGGTATGCATGCGTGATTCTAAAACTGGAACCTGCGAACCATCAAAAACCTAAACCACAGCACTAAACTAACATAAAATAATCTATGTTTGGTTAGCAACCTTATGATTTTTCCTAAAATATGCCCGAAAATATCCCCAACTTACAAGCAAAATGGAGTCCATTATCCTTCATGTGGTGGAGTAATCATCTTGTGTGCTATTAATTTTTTTTATACCTTAAGTTTATCCAGCGTGTAACCCCCTTGAGAAAAGAAGGTCAATAAAGTGAAATGAAGTAAACAAAGAGACATGCTTTCGCCAATGTGAAGACTTTCATAGAATCAACTAAATCGAACTTCTACTAAAGATAATAACGCCTATGTGGACTTTAGCTACAAGCTATTCCAATGCAAGAACTTCTATTATAGGTTATTGCTGAATTATAGATACATGCATTTAAAAGTAAAACAATCATATTATACTTCCACTAGAACACGAAAAAGTTGAGATTTCAAAGCAAAACTGAAAGGGTTTTATGGGTTTTAGCTAGTATAATAAAAGATATTATCTACTGGGTAATTGCTGCATTATTCATAAACACATTCCTTACGCACATCGAAGTTCAAAGAGAAAAAAAGACTCACCGGGAGGAAATGCAGGCGGCAATTGAGGATCCGACTGTGCCGGGTCTTCCACATCTTGGGCCTCCGGGATTTGCAGAGGTGCTGGGTTCGACTCCCACCCGGGTGGAGGGCCTTGTTCATCTTGTTCAGTTTGCTCCCTTTTGGGGTCCGGTTTTGTAGGGATAAATTGCCACCCCGATGGGCGACCTTGGTCTTTCAATACGTCGTCGTTTTGTGGTAGTGGAAGTACGGATTGCCACCCGGGTGGGGGGCTTTGGTCGTCTTCCACCCGCTGCTGCTGCTTGCTTCCCATTGTCACCCTCTCTCGCTCTCCGACTCTGAACTATGGTCTCTGAGCTGAAGTGTTTTTATCAGACACTAATAAAGTTTTCTTCTAGTGACAAAGTACTTGGGAACTATCAAATTTCACAAATTAAAAGTACTTGTGAATTTAAATTAAATTCAAAGCAGTTTTTTCCTCCAATTGTTTACTCAGTTTTCTGAGCTTTTTGACCTATACCTTGTGATTCTGATGCCTTAAGAGTATATCAGTGAGAAAATTTCCGAACGAAAACTGCTATTTTTATTTCCTTTTTTATATTTTAATTTGTTGTTGAAAATATGCAGCCTTAACTAGAGGAAGAAATGGCGATGCAACTAGATTGTGTGTAGCTACAAGTAAATAATAAGTTGATTAACAAGGAAAATTGGAAGGAGAATCCAAAGAGTCATGGCGAGAGGAAGGCTCCTGTAAAACTGGTACGTACAGTCAAATCAGTTATTGAGTATATGTATATATTGACAACTTGAAAAGAAGGCCCAAAAACTCTTAACACATCAGAAAATAGCAATACTGCGTGCAAGGCCAATAGGTCCTTCACTATAATCAGTTTCATTGAAGCCAGAGAACCTAAAGCCGAAAGAGAATTTAAGCGACCTTTCTAGCGAGCGCAATTTAGTGTGATATCATCGACCCAATATAATAGTTCATAAAGAGAATTTAAGACCAGTTCACGGACTTGGCTGCTTAAAAGACTCATCCCTTATGCTCAGTCTTGCCCTAGTCTAGCAGCAGCCATTGATTGACAAAAGCGTCACCAAGGCATGCATCGAATCGAGACTTGGAAAAGCAGATTGTGGATATAATCACTTTCTCTTCGGTTATAACTTCTTTTATACTGTTATATTTACCAAAAATTAAAGAGAAGAAACACAAGTCTATGGGCTCAAGTTGAACAATGTGCTGCGAAGAAGATTAGCAAAGTTCACATACAGAAGAAGCCTTAGATGTACAAGGAAATCAAGTTATTAATTAATACAATAACAAGCCTAGTAAGTAGTAAGGAGGGCAAATTCTTGCAAGATATCATCACTTCTCTCCTCTTTCACAGTGGCACTTGGTAGTTAATGCTGACACCAACACTTCTCCCGAAATCGGAAGGGGCTCAGGCACAAAACGGTTTTATGATGTAGTGTTGCAACGTCGTATTTCGATGGGCAAATTTATCCCAAACTCCGTTGTATTTTGGGCGTCAAATGTCGTACAATCATGGCTAAAC